>JAWNKW010000186.1:600000-1135655 GCA_035041775.1 Chymomyza caudatula | reverse complement strand
ATATAAATTGAATATGCTGTTTGCCTTCGGGAATTGCCTGAATATTCTCGGGATGTTTCCGATAAGTCGCCGGTTGTGGTGTGAAATAGTTGTTCGATTCTGTTTTTATAATTATTTCTAAACAAATAATGTATTGATTGTAGAAAATCGATATGAATAACAGGTGGTAATTCCTTTGGAAATTCATTGAGAAAGAAATCTTGTCCATTCATTTTGTTGAATCAGAAATTTTTTCTTTTCTAGCCTTCAGCTAAGGGTATTTATCGAATATAATGCTTGCGTATCTGAAATATATTACTTAAATTTGACAGTTGATATTGATTTTGTTTATTACCTACACTCCGCGAAATGCAACTAAAGGAAGAGTCGCAAAAAAACATGGACATGGCTATATCGACTCGACTATTGGTTCTGGTCAGTTTTGCCCATGGATTCTTTAATCTGCCACGTCTCCTTCTGCCTGTTACATACAGTGCTCGAATCTATAATACCCTTTTACATTAAAAAAAAAAAATACTTACTTCACAAAAATTCAGTTCACAATTAAAAAATTTTTTTTTTCACATTTTTGCTTTTTTTTATTATTAAATTATTTTTCCTCGATGTGAACACCTCCAGATTGAATTTAAGACTAAAATGTTACTTAAAAATTGTAGAGTTCCAAATAAAATTTGTAAAATGTAAAATACTTGCCTACTATTTTATTAATTATCGAAAATTTGAAAATCTGAGACTGGAAACTAGGCACACTGACAGCACACATTTACACAGAGCTCTATCGGTGTGAGATTTGTCCAGTAAATAAGCCTTAGGCGAAGCGCTTGGTGGAGACGACCCGATAAGCGCATTCGACCGAACGCTTAGATCAAAGCAGTTGAAAATTTTTTATTTTCGAATTTTGCGTACTATTCCAGATTTAATTTTTGGATTTTAACTTCACGGCTCATATAAAAAAGATTAATGAAAAACCGAAATACTAAAGATGAGCGGATGACAGTCAGCTGTTTGTTGGTTTGTAAAACCAAACCAGCGTAAACTGATATTTTGGATTTTAAAATCAATGATGCATTAGAGGAAACTGGGGTCATTAGAGGTAGGAATATGCATAAATATGCAATTGCTTGTGATCGAATTCCTCTACGTTTGTTTCTATGTAGACAGTGCATTTGGCCAGGAGGCCGATGCTAAAATTGACGACACATTGGATGACCTGATGGATGACGCTGTTGCCATCTACTCTTGTCGTCGAGGAGATGCTTTCAGTCTGCCAAAGTCTATTGCTTGGCGTAATAATATTCTTTGCTGTTTAGACGAGTTGCTTTGCAAATTACAATGGTGCTTTACCGTCGAGGGTCGTCTGGCGAAGGTGCTTCTGTTAAAAAAATAAGTACAATATTTGGAGTCGGAGACGGCGGCACCTTAGGCGAAATCACCCAGAGGGTATTTACCGCTGTTTTACGAAAACTGCCACATTATCTAAGCTGGTGAGCGGGAAGAAATTGTCGAAACAACTTTTCTCGAGCTTCCGAATTGCTTCGGGTATATAGATGGAACGCCCAGTATGAATCGCGAAGCTTATTTCTCTAGATACAAGAATTACGCCATAAAGCTGCAGGTTGGATGCGACCATAAGCTCCGGATTAGAGATGCGGTTGTGGGCAATCCAGGCAGCTACCACGATGCAAAAATATTCAAAAACTGCCAAATACACAAAAACAAAGATAAGTTTTGTTAGCGGAGAACAATGGATTGCGGGCGCCTCGGCGTGTGTAATTACACCTTTTCGCATCAATTCCAATATGCTGACAAGCGGATGCAAAATATAAGGCGCCACAGCCAATATCTAGTTAGAGTGGAGAAATGCTTTGGTCTGCTGAAAGAAAAGTTTGGCAGTCTGAAGGAAATTCGAATTAAAATATGTGGCCCAAAGATCCAAGAATTTTTTTGCAGGTTGCAGTGCAAAAAAAATTTTGAAAATTATTTACTCTTATTATTCCTCTGGCGACCCAATTCTAGCGACTAGAGTGATCAAATTCAATAGGAAACTCTTTGAAGACATGCCCAACACGATAGAAAAACACTTAGATTGCTAAAGCCGAAATTACTAAAGTTATTTGAATAAAACTACATGTACTACATCGACAAAGACTACGACAACTCACGAACACAAAAACATCGCCAATTGGTCGGAAAAGTTGTCAGAGTGCAGTTGAATCGCCGAAAAACATAAAATTTTTTGCGGAAAAGTAAAAATTGAAAACGGTGCTAAAAAACCCATAACTGATGCCGCTTTCGGAATCTACTTCCCCAAATTATCAGAAAATGGTATGTTTTAGCCATAAGCCTTTCATTGAGTTCAAACTCGTTGCATAGTGTAGTTAATGTTTTCAATCAACCCTGTTTTCAGTACACTGCTTAAAAATAGGTTGTGTACTTAAAGCATAATTTTCGACAACTTATGCAGCACTTCATTCACAATTCAACAAAATGTTTTGTTTCCAACCAAATAGTAGAACCATGGTCGGCAAAGTGAGCAGAGAAATTAAGTGGCGAAAATATTCGTGTACGTGCATGTAACATATTGACAACTTTTCTCTGTTGACTCAAAAATTCTATTGCAGCAACTTAAATTCTGAACAATGACAATTGCCGATAGAAACTGATAAAACGTTCGTGAATACATCATACATGCGTATTTTCTCAACACATTCATAACTTCTCTCTGCCGACTTATAAAGTATTCTTAAATAGTACCGTCTTCTCTGCTTACACCGCAATATTCAATATTATCAATAATAATCATTCTTATGCTTGACTGGCCAAAGGCCTATAAGTGGGATTGATCCCCAATCGCGGTCATACAAAAGGCAATTAGTGTGCTCACTACCTGTTCCTTCCAACAGAGACACGGCTTGTCCCTTTGCCTTCCTTCAACAATCGCATTGAAGCCCTTCTCTGCAGCTTCTTCATCCATATGCCCAACATGACCAAGCCAGCGGAGCCGCTGGCTGTTAATTCGCTTGACGTTATCTTTAACGCGTAAAGAGCCAAAAATCTAAGGAAGTAGTTTCTGCTCAAACATTCCTAGGTCACCTGAATTAAATGCTTAAGCGCCGAAAAAGGTAAAGATGAGCGTCTTTTAGAGTGTTAGTGTCGTCTGGCGAGAGTGAGAGTGGTCTCTTCTACTCATTTGCCTACTGAGACCTTGATCTCTTTGCTGACATTATTGTGACGGTTGTGACAACATCAAAAGTGTAATTGTCAACATCAATCAAAGAAAACTCTCTTTCAATAGTAATAGTACGACCAATGAAGTCAATATCATCTGATCGAAATCAGATAAATACATCAAAAGTTATAGTTCAAGATATGAAAATTTCACTCCCAACCTCCCCCCCCCCCCCTCTCCAATGAACTGCTTCAAAACTCCACTACATGGGGATTTGGATACATGTGAGCTAAAGTTACAAACTTTGGTGTTGAGACTCGTGTGATCCTAATCGTTAAAACAGTATCCACCCCCCCCCTTCGCACGCAATCGATTTACTTCAATTTGTGCCACACCACCCAATATATTGATTTGAAAATTGTCACAGACATTTATAAAAATATTTTTGATCTATGTTACAAAATTCAAAGACATTGGCCCAAGAATACTGGAGTTATGGCTATAAAAGTAATTTTTTCCCCTATAATAACCAACTTCCCAATAGGAAAACTTGTCAATTGGAACTTCCCAATAGGAAAATATCTACAGGCATATCGATCTTATGAAAGGAGATATAAAAACGGATACTTCCGTTCCCATTTTACCGTATTTAGTGTTTATAAAGAAAAAGTGTACAGGGTATTTCACGGTCAGGCACCGTCCCGACTATCTGCGTCAAATTTATTTGTTATTTTTCTTGTGGATACACAAATTTCTTCAATTTACACCAACAACAACAGGCAAAAAGCTGAATAACACAACGGGCTAAGAATCTTTCAGAAAAATTTAGCGAACACAAACAAACAGTGAGAGGGCCGAGTACAGCGCGCTCTCCGTTTTTCTGTTTTCTCCTATCCCGCCATAATACTTTTTTTAACCAGTCCGCTACTACTTGACTACAACTGCAATTACAACCAGTTCAAGCTGTTACTAGTAGACCGATTTCCTGCAGGGATGCTGCTACCATGAAATAATAATACCTGCAGTTCTCCCTCACTTTATTACCCAAGTATTTGCGTATTAGTTGAAAGCAGAGAAAGGCAAAGAATTAAAAATTCCACTTTTGAAATTCTAAGGTTAATGTCAAATATCTCTGCAATCAATTTACATATTATATTGTACCCGTAATTTTTTAGAAACTCCAACTGACTTCTTTTTCTGCAAAAATCATAACTTTTGGGGGAGTAAAGATATTTTCAAAATTTAAAGTGCATATAACAAAGAATTACTTAATCCTTTCAGGACCGTTGTTGCCTATAGGCAACATTGCCTTCCAATGCCGAAAAACCCGATAGGTAGATTTTTTTGGAATCTGTTTTGATTTTGCCTGATTGTTTGATCATTTTTGTGTATTCTTATGTATTTACAATGTATTCACTTTTGGAAAGTTTCGGGTGTGGACGATGTTTTTGTTGTGATTTCACGTGCCGTTGTAAAAAACCAATTTTTCAGATAACCAAAAAAAATCTTCTAAATTAATCAAAAAAGGAAAGTTTCTTGTTAAAATGGAAATTTTTGATCAAGAAATGTTAATCTGTTCTTAAAGAATTTTTTAAAGTCAATCTTGCCTGGGCGGTATCCTTATATTAACAAAAAATTTCGTATGCTAAAATAGGACGGCTTCAAATATTCTTTAGCTCCACCCACTTTAATTCGGTCCTAAAAGGGTTAAGCTTCTGCGATACAATGCGATAAATAAGCTGCGTATAGAAGGAGCCTCAAAAAACGGTACTAAAGTTTGATATTAATACTGCAAATGTCTTATTCTTGCATTCGCATGAAAAAATGCAATACAGCTTTTTGAAGCTCCCTCTCTTCACAGCATATTTATCGCAGTGTATCGCAGAAGCTTAAGAAATTCTATGTTACATACATTTTAAATATTGAAAATATCTGTGCTCCTTCGAAAGATATGATTTTTTTGAAAAAGAAGTCAGTTGGATCCACTGTGCGTCAATTAGGATTCGAATAATCTGTAATTTAATGCAATGTTATAAAGTTGGTAAAACAAAAAATGTGATTAAATGAATGCACCTCAGTT
The DNA here is from genome assembly GCA_035041775.1 of Chymomyza caudatula. NCBI lineage: Eukaryota > Metazoa > Arthropoda > Insecta > Diptera > Drosophilidae > Chymomyza > Chymomyza caudatula. The sequence continues at coordinate 1,130,406 of JAWNKW010000186.1, read as the reverse complement.
TTTAAAGGCTCACGCACACTATTAAAGACAAAATAACACCGATAGGGGCTTAAATTTAAACGCTGAAAAATCGATATTTGGGTTTAATGAAATATAACTGGTCAATTCATCAACCATGATGAATAAATTTTTTGACCACGTAACTTTTCGGAAACGTCGTTCTATGAAGATTTGAATGGTGTACAAATCTAAGCAATATAATATAGTAATGAAAAAAATATGAAAATATAATTATACAATTATTTTATAAAATTACGTTATTTTACTCATAGCTTCTTAAAGGGGGGAAAGTGGGGAAAACTATACATGAAACGTTTGCCAGTTATCAATGTACAAAATTGCAGAACGATACGATAAAAAAAATTCACGACAAACAGAAACATTATTTGGCATTTCAGATTTCGCCAAAATTTTTAAAAGGCTATAGCTTCTGATTTACTTCATTTTAGCCTTGTTGGACTTGTATTCACGCCTAGATTATATATCTGAAATTATTGGGGCTCTGTCTTCCCGGGACCCCGATAGAGCTAAGGATCATTTTCTTTAAGCCCGTATCTTCCAAACCAATAGCCAAAAATGAAAAGGTGAATCTACGCAATAATACCTTAATAACGGTATATGGCTCGATCAGATCGGACGCTTCAGCTAAAAGTGCAAAAGTTAGCGAAATTATATACATAGTTGTGAGCTGCAGCACTGCTTAGTCGCCCGCAATACGTCACACCTAGGAGCTACTGCTCCGTCATAAAGATTTCTTATAAAATGTAGTACATTTTTCTCAACCGCATATATGCCCACTAAATTTTAAGTGATCTTTTGAAAGATGTGCTTTATATTTATTCATATTGTCCAAATCAATTAAAACGCACTACTAGCTAAGGTACGAAGCTAGGCGTCATATCTTATTTGCTTTTAATTGAAATAGACATTTTGATTAATTATAAAAAAAGTACATTACTTATATTCTTTTTGAGTTTTTGAGTCATTCTCGAGAGACTCGGAATTTTCGTCATTCTGTGAAACCAACTTTTTTTTATTGTTGTGACGATAAAAATTATTTTGACGCGGCTTTTCACGAAATTCGCGTCTTTTCTTTGGCTGTTCGCCTTGTACCATGTGAGGTGTCATGACCTTCTTGACTTTCGCCTTGGGATCATAGCCTCCTACGTCTGGGAAGACGTCCCATTCTTCAGTCGATTCAACCAGTGGCTTTTGCGAAGCCATTCCGTTTGTGGTCCCATTATCCGCCAACATGAATGCTACCAATTCGTTACGGCTTGGACATTCGGCTATATGTTTCTGCAACATACATACAACAAAGAATTAACATTAAATATAAATATATTTGTATGCAATTAAAGCTTACAGCTAATTGCTCAATTGGCATCACATGGGTACTTATAAAAGGACAAGTGCCCATATTCATATGCGGATGATTGAGTTTGCAGCGCACCAGGTGCATAGCCAATCGATGGGGTAGCACGAGGTGCTTCTTATTATATGGACATTGTACCATATCACTCATTTTAATTTATAAAACAGAAAAAACTGCAAAACTTAATAACTCTATGAACGATGTTGCGAAACAGAAGCGCTGATTTTTCAACACATAACGGAAGCTGCCATCCATTTCAGTGCTGCCAGAAAGTTGCTTTCTTTACATTCACTGCAAAATAGAGTTGCCAAGCACATTTCACACTGTCATAGTGTCATACAGTGTATGACATGGATGTCACACGTGGAAAGTGTTTACATTGGGGGCATACAAATTATGAGTCACACGGCTGTGACAGAGCAAATGAATATGTTTAGGTGTAAACACCTTTTTACATTATGACAGTATGACTGTATGACGCTATGGCCAAAAGTTCGCAAAAAGTAAACAATGAACTAGCTCGTGAACAAGAACTACGAAAAGAGTCATACGATAGCGAACATTTAATGTGCATGTCATTATTATTACCACACGGCGCACACGAACATTATTATTCTTTGAATCCTTTTTATTATTAATAAATTAAAAAATTTTAAATTTGTATGTAAATAAGTTGTATTTGTTTTTAAATTCAACACACAAACGTTGTTGTTAAAAAAGAACCATCATGCTCGATTTGCAGGCACACCGATAAATGGTTTATTTGAACCATTTTTATGACACTGCTGTTTTACACTGCGGTGGCACATTTTGTTGTCCAAAATGCGCCAGCTACTGTCACACAGAGCGTATGACACCAAACGATTACTTGTTTTCGCACTGAGAATGTATTCGTTCGTGACATTTAGTATCAGTGCCTACACGTTGACAGCAATGTGTGACGCTGTGTGCCCCAGTGTAAACCCGGCATTACTCTGTCGTGGCTATTTCCATATTTCTATCGCATCAGCTGCTGTGCTGTCTGTAACCTTGTTGCCCAATTTGCCAACCACCCACAACATTCTCCATCTCTTTTTCATTGGGTACAGGAGCAGCTGCTCGATATGCAGGCACACCGATAAATTGTTTATTTGAACCATTTTTATGACACTGCTGTTTTACACTGCGGTGGCACATTTTGTTGTCCAAAATGCGCCAGCTACTGTCACACAGAGCGTATGACACCAAACGATTACTTGTTTTCGCACTGAGAATGTATTCGTTCGTGACATTTAGTATCAGTGCCTACACGTTGACAGCAATGTGTGACGCTGTGTGCCCCAGTGTAAACCCGGCATTACTCTGTCGTGGCTATTTCCATATTTCTATCGCATCAGCTGCTGTGCTGTCTGTAACCTTGTTGCCCAATTTGCCAACCACCCACAACATTCTCCATCTCTTTTCCATTGGGTACAGGAGCAGCTGCGCGTTGCCACCTTACAAAATTGTCGTTGTCGTTGTTGTTCTTGTATCGCACACACCTAAGTCAGGCGTGTGTGCGTTTTGTTGTTGTGAGTCGTATCTACCCCTCGACAGTCTTTTGTTTATTTATTTATATTAAAAGCATAAAAAACACACCGAAAGTTGTCATGTTAATCACAAAATTACAATTTTAATTTGTCTCTGCTACCAGTAAAGCAAACTAATACAATAGAACTTAAAAAATAAGTGTATATCAAAGGACTAATTAAATGCAATCGCATTTGCAGTTTCAATTGTATATAATCTCGCTCCTGAAAAAATTAGATATAATACTGACGCAATGTGTCAACATTTGCAGACAATTTTTGATACACGAAGAATCGAACATTTTCCTTATGTAAGGGGACAAGAATATAATGTCATTCCCTTGCAAACAGCTTTATTTGGACGTCATGATGCTACACGAAAACACATGGGTGAACAGGCTAAATAAACGATTCCAAATAAACGCCGGAAATTGCCTGAAAATCAAACCATTGATACACAATGTAATTTGACAGATTTATTTATTTCTGGTCTGGATGTAGATATGTGTTCCATTCCGTTTGCTTGTAGCCAAGTATAATGGTAATACTAAGTTGGTAGAGAAAATTAAAAAATACGCTATTAATCTGAAGTTCATCAAATAAGCGCAGCATCGTACAGAATGAAAAGTGCTATTTTTCATCATAAGCAAATAGGTCCTAAATGTTTAATGATTTCATCTTCCGACATTCCTACGTAGGCTGGTTTCTATCCGAGCCAACCATCTTCTGTATTACTTGTGTTTCAAATTTCAGAACGACTTAATTAAATGCATTTAAGATAATCATTTGATATCATGGATACTTCAACGACTCCATGGTACCTTCTCGATAATGGCATCATCCATTATCATCTTATTTTTGATATTCTTTTTTAAAATAGCCGTATAATGACCGTAATTCAATGCTTGTCCATGATAGAAAGTAGCACTTCTCATTCTGTACGATGCTGCGCTTATTTGATGAACTCTTCGGATTGAACATTTTTAATGGCGTATTTTTTAGTTTTCCCTACCAACGTGGTATTAGCGTTATACTTGGCTACAAGCAAGCGGAATGGAAAACAAATCTACATCCAGAGCAGGCATAAATAAATCTGTCAAATTACATTGTGTATTAATGGTTTGATTCTCAGGAAATTTCCGGCGCTTATTTGGAATAGTTTTTTCAGTCTGTTCACCCAAACGTTTTCGTGTAGCATCATGACGTCCAAATAAAGTTGTTTGCAAGGGATTGACATTATATTCTTGTCCGATTACATAAGGAAAATGTTTGAGTCTTCGTGTATCTAAAATTGTCTGCAAATTTTGAAGCATTGCGTCAGTATTATATCTTATTTTTTCAGGAGCGAGATTATATAAAATTGAAACTGCAAGTGCGATTGCAAAAAATCCACAATCTTGTCCATTAGTTTGTTGTTGGACTTTAGGAATTTTCACATTTTCTATGTCGATGAAAGGAAAGAGACGTTCAATGTAAAATCTCACAGTTGCATTCAAAACTCCTTTGAATTCGAGGAATCATCAACGAACACATTCTTGCCATCGTAATAGCAACATATCCAACGACCGGATAAATATAAATTGAATATGCTGTTTGCCTTCGGGAATTGCCTGAATATTCTCGGGATGTTTCCGATAAGTCGCCGGTTGTGGTGTGAAATAGTTGTTCGATTCTGTTTTTATAATTATTTCTAAACAAATAATGTATTGATTGTAGAAAATCGATATGAATAACAGGTGGTAATTCCTTTGGAAATTCATTGAGAAAGAAATCTTGTCCATTCATTTTGTTGAATCAGAAATTTTTTCTTTTCTAGCCTTCAGCTAAGGGTATTTATCGAATATAATGCTTGCGTATCTGAAATATATTACTTAAATTTGACAGTTGATATTGATTTTGTTTATTACCTACACTCCGCGAAATGCAACTAAAGGAAGAGTCGCAAAAAAACATGGACATGGCTATATCGACTCGACTATTGGTTCTGGTCAGTTTTGCCCATGGATTCTTTAATCTGCCACGTCTCCTTCTGCCTGTTACATACAGTGCTCGAATCTATAATACCCTTTTACATTAAAAAAAAAAAATACTTACTTCACAAAAATTCAGTTCACAATTAAAAAATTTTTTTTTTCACATTTTTGCTTTTTTTTATTATTAAATTATTTTTCCTCGATGTGAACACCTCCAGATTGAATTTAAGACTAAAATGTTACTTAAAAATTGTAGAGTTCCAAATAAAATTTGTAAAATGTAAAATACTTGCCTACTATTTTATTAATTATCGAAAATTTGAAAATCTGAGACTGGAAACTAGGCACACTGACAGCACACATTTACACAGAGCTCTATCGGTGTGAGATTTGTCCAGTAAATAAGCCTTAGGCGAAGCGCTTGGTGGAGACGACCCGATAAGCGCATTCGACCGAACGCTTAGATCAAAGCAGTTGAAAATTTTTTATTTTCGAATTTTGCGTACTATTCCAGATTTAATTTTTGGATTTTAACTTCACGGCTCATATAAAAAAGATTAATGAAAAACCGAAATACTAAAGATGAGCGGATGACAGTCAGCTGTTTGTTGGTTTGTAAAACCAAACCAGCGTAAACTGATATTTTGGATTTTAAAATCAATGATGCATTAGAGGAAACTGGGGTCATTAGAGGTAGGAATATGCATACATATGCAATTGCTTGTGATCGAATTCCTCTACGTTTGTTTCTATGTAGACAGTGCATTTGGCCAGGAGGCCGATGCTAAAATTGACGACACATTGGATGACCTGATGGATGACGCTGTTGCCATCTACTCTTGTCGTCGAGGAGATGCTTTCAGTCTGCCAAAGTCTATTGCTTGGCGTAATAATATTCTTTGCTGTTTAGACGAGTTGCTTTGCAAATTACAATGGTGCTTTACCGTCGAGGGTCGTCTGGCGAAGGTGCTTCTGTTAAAAAAATAAGTACAATATTTGGAGTCGGAGACGGCGGCACCTTAGGCGAAATCACCCAGAGGGTATTTACCGCTGTTTTACGAAAACTGCCACATTATCTAAGCTGGTGAGCGGGAAGAAATTGTCGAAACAACTTTTCTCGAGCTTCCGAATTGCTTCGGGTATATAGATGGAACGCCCAGTATGAATCGCGAAGCTTATTTCTCTAGATACAAGAATTACGCCATAAAGCTGCAGGTTGGATGCGACCATAAGCTCCGGATTAGAGATGCGGTTGTGGGCAATCCAGGCAGCTACCACGATGCAAAAATATTCAAAAACTGCCAAATACACAAAAACAAAGATAAGTTTTGTTAGCGGAGAACAATGGATTGCGGGCGCCTCGGCGTGTGTAATTACACCTTTTCGCATCAATTCCAATATGCTGACAAGCGGATGCAAAATATAAGGCGCCACAGCCAATATCTAGTTAGAGTGGAGAAATGCTTTGGTCTGCTGAAAGAAAAGTTTGGCAGTCTGAAGGAAATTCGAATTAAAATATGTGGCCCAAAGATCCAAGAATTTTTTTGCAGGTTGCAGTGCAAAAAAAATTTTGAAAATTATTTACTCTTATTATTCCTCTGGCGACCCAATTCTAGCGACTAGAGTGATCAAATTCAATAGGAAACTCTTTGAAGACATGCCCAACACGATAGAAAAACATTTAGCTTGCTAAAGCCGAAATTACTAAAGTTATTTGAATAAAACTACATGTACTACATCGACAAAGACTACGACAACTCACGAACACAAAAACATCGCCAATTGGTCGGAAAAGTTGTCAGAGTGCAGTTGAATCGCCGAAAAACATAAAATTAGAGATTTTAGTTTTTTGGCCAATCGCAATACTTTTTGCGGAAAAGTAAAAATTGAAAACGGTGCTAAAAAACCCATAACTGATGCCGCTTTCGGAATCTACTTCCCCAAATTATCAGAAAATGGTATGTTTTAGCCATAAGCCTTTCATTGAGTTCAAACTCGTTGCATAGTGTAGTTAATGTTTTCAATCAACCCTGTTTTCAGTACACTGCTTAAAAATAGGTTGTGTACTTAAAGCATAATTTTCGACAACTTATGCAGCACTTCATTCACAATTCAACAAAATGTTTTGTTTCCAACCAAATAGTAGAACCATGGTCGGCAAAGTGAGCAGAGAAATTAAGTGGCGAAAATATTCGTGTACGTGCATGTAACATATTGACAACTTTTCTCTGTTGACTCAAAAATTCTATTGCAGCAACTTAAATTCTGAACAATGACAATTGCCGATAGAAACAGATAAAACGTTCGTGAATACATCATACTTGCGTATTTTCTCAACACATTCATAACTTCTCTCTGCCGACTTATAAAGTATTCTTAAATAGTACCGTCTTCTCTGCTTACACCGCAATATTCAATATTATCAATAATAATCATTCTTATGCTTGACTGGCCAAAGGCCTATAAGTGGGATTGATCCCCAATCGCGGTCATACAAAAGGCAATTAGTGTGCTCACTACCTGTTCCTTCCAACAGAGACGCGGCTTGTCCCTTTGCCTTCCTTCAACAAACGCATTGAAGCCCTTTTCTCTGCAGCTTCTTCATCCATATGCCCAACATGACCAAGCCAGCGGAGCCGCTGGGTGTTAATTCGCTTGACGTTATCTCTAATGCGGTAGTCGTTGCTAACGCGTAAAGAGCCAAAAATCTAAGGAAGTAGTTTCTGCTCAAACATTCCTAGGTCACCTGAATTAAATGCTTAAGCGCCGAAAAAGGTAAAGATGAGCGTCTTTTAGAGTGTTAGTGTCGTCTGGCGAGAGTGAGAGTGGTCTCTTCTACTCATTTGCCTACTGAGACCTTGATCTCTTTGCTGACATTATTGTGACAGATTCTCTTTCAATAGTAATAGTACGACCAATGAAGTCAATATCATCTGGACATTCTTATAGAAATTACGTAGTTTCGTTCCGATGTATTCTGGCCTTTCGTGATACACATCCATCAACTCCATCATAAAGTTGAATGGGTCGCAGGAGAGTATGCCTCGGCTTGTATCAAAAGATTTAGAGGTGACCTTCGCTATCTTGAGTCCCACTAGCTTTGCAGGAGTACCGAACTAAGATAGTGCGGCATATACGCTATCCCTGCGATAGAAAGAATACTGATACCACGGTAGTTGGCGCATACCGTGGGTTCACCCTTCGTGAGGACTGTGCAGAGGAAACCAATGTGTAAATTATTGGTCATGCTATCATCAAGCCATATTCTGCAAAAGGCCCGGTGCGTGCACTCTACCAAGTCATTACCGTCAGTTTTGAACAACTCTGCACCAGGAACTGATCAGATGCTTTCGCCCTGTTCTCTCATTATTATACCCTGTACACAAAGTGTTAAAGGGTATTATAGATTTGTGCAATGTATGTAACAGGCAGAAGGAGGCGTGGCAGACCATCTGTTCCATGGGCAAAAATGATCAGGAGCAATATTCAAGTCGATATAGACATGTCCGTCTGTCCGTGTTGGGCCAGCTTTCTCCGACACTATAAGAGTTAGAGCAAACAAATGTTACTTAGGTTAGGTTAGGTTAGGTTAGAACGGCTGCCAGGCTAACAGCCTGGCACACTTAGGCCATGTCTCGGCCCGTTGTGCTACCGTAGGATCTAATTTTCTCTCCTTCCCCGTTAAACCTCAGATCCAAAACCTGAATCAAAAAGTAGACCACCCCGATGCAGCAATAAAGTCTGCAATCTTTTTGGGTCTTATTGCGGACAGACTTGCAATACTATCTAGGAAGTAACTGCCTAAATGTTCAAATCTACGCCTGCAGAGAGCCGGACAAGAGCAGAAGAAATGCTGCACCGTTTCAACCTCTTCTTCGTCCCAGCAGCTCCTGCAGAAATCATTAAAAAGGACCCGGAGCCGGGCTGCATGAACGCCGATCAGCCAGTGTCCCGTGATGGCACGTACAGAACACCTCTCCCTGTTCAGAGAGCAGAGTTCCACTGTACGTTTTTTACTTATTTTAGGCCAAGTTTGTTTGGCTACCCGGCAATTCGTCACATTAATCCACTTTTCCATTGATTTATGATCGAAGCGATTTCTAATATGAAGCTTACATGTGGCCATAGGCATACTCGCGTCGTCTCCATCTAGGGGAGACAGAGCGGTAGTACCCTGTCTGGCAAGCTCGTCAGCTATGCAATTACCCTCGATACCCCGATGTCCTGGTACCCATATCAGGCTTATAACGAACTGTTGGGCCATCTCGTGCAGAGACATGCGACAGTTTGTTACAGATATCGAATTTGACGACATTGAACTAATTGATTTAATGGCCGCTTGGCTATCACTGTATATGTTAACATTTCTCAAAGAGCTACCCGAGTTCTTTAGGTACATTAGTGCCCTATTTATTGCAATAACTTCCGCCTGGAACACACTGCAGTGAACCGGAAGTCTAAAACTATTTAATTCCTCCAAAAAGACCCCACCTCCAACCCGATCATTTAACTTGGATCCGTCAGTGAAGAAATTGGAGGCATCAATAGGTCCGGGTGTACCAAGGGACCATTCTTTCCTACCTGGGATGAGAATGTTAAAGGGTGTACGGGAAAATTCTACCGGTACACAGTAGTCAGTTTTAAGTGGAACGGACATGTTCCTTGTTAGTATGGAGGAGTGACCGAAGCTACTATTGTTCCATATGTTTGAATCTCTCTCTCCTTGTTAGTATGGAGGAGTGACCGAAGCTACTATTGTTCCATATGTTTGAATCTCTCTGGCGTATTGCCGACAATAGAGCAGACTTCTCTCCTGCGAGGTTCAAAGGTTTAATGCTTAAAATAGCATCCAGGGTCGCATTTGGCGTCGTACGAGCCGCACCTGTGATGCACAACTCGGCCACCCGTTGTATTTTATTGAGCTGCCTTAGGGTGGTTTGCTTTTGCAAAGCTGGCCACCACACTAGAACTCCATAGGAGGATGGGTCTTATTACCGCTGAATAGAGCCATAGAACTATTTTGGGAGATATGCCCCACCTTAGCCCTATGGTTTTCTTGCAGGAACATAGTGCTATCGCTGCCTTTTTGGTGCGCTCAAGAGTGTTTAGGTTCCAGTCCAGTTTCCTGTCTAGTACTATCCCCAGATATCTTGTACTATTACTAAAAGATAGGTTGGAATCATTTAGCTTGGGGGGGACAAGCCGTGGAATTTTGTATTTCCTCATGAAGAGTACAAGGCCTGTTTTTTCCGGATTTATACTTAATCCACTACTAGCTGCCTATTCGGACAGCCTCAATGTCCAGGAAGGCGTCTAGGGTATATTCTTTTGTGTTTAGGGACTTCTCTATCATGGACACTACCGAATGAAGGGCTGTTTCCGTGGATCCGCCCTTTCGCTAAGCATGCTGGGATTCAGATATAAGCTCTTGATTTAGAGTGGTTCTGATATGTAGGCCAATGAGTCTTTCAAAGGTTTTAAGAAGAAAGGATGTTAGACTGATGAGTCTAAAATCCTTGGGGGTAGTATGGGAGGCCTTCCCTGCTTTAAGTATAAAGACTTTGTCCGATTTCAGCCAACTAATAGGAATTTGACCTGTTTTGAGAACTTCCTTAAAGATATATTGAAGCCATTTTATGGCTATGGGGAAGTTGAAGTTGCGCTGGGAAAATTTAGTCAGGACCGGGAGATTTATACGGTTTAAAGCTATTTACCGCCCACTTTATGTTGTTATCACTTAAGAGATCATCTAGTGACCCTGTAGGAGCAGCATAGGATGGCTTGTCTATAGTACATCCCGGAAAATGGGTGTTTAGTAGAATACTCAGGGATTTTTCGCTGGAGTCCGCCCATGACCCATCTTCCTTTCTGAGGTATCCCATAGATTGGTTGGATTTGGAAAGTACCTTCATAAGTCTAGCGGCTTCGGAGTTACTTTCTATATCGGAGTAAAAGTTTCTCCATGATGCTCTTTTTGCACGCCTTATTTCTTTTTTATAGGCGGCAAGGTCCGTTTTGTAGGTCAGCCATACCTCGTCTGAATTGCATCGAGTTGCTGAGTTAATCATGCTGATTGTCGTTGACTGGAACTCCAGACTCGCTGCCGTGTTATCGCCATTACTGTAACTATGGAGCAAAAATATGCTGAGGTTCTTTTTAGCAAGTATACAAGTACGAATTTTACCTTTGTTTGTCGCAAAGAGAAGTTTGAATTCTTTTGAGCCTAGGCCGCAAACCTTGTCGCCCACTAGCCAAGGTTCCTGCACCAGGACTATATCTGCTCCGCCCCCAGCCAGGCTGAGTAAAAGTGCAGCCGAGGCTGCCTTACTGTGATGGAGGTTTATCTGCAGAAGTCTTAGGGACATCTGGAGAAAAACGCTCCACCACAGTCTCGTCAGCATCCTCATCATCTGACAATAAGTCCCCCAGGGACTCCTCATCGTCATGTGTGAGTGCCAGAATACTCTTTGCGAGGGCCGAAGTGTCCGACGTATACCCATCTAAGTCGGGAGCCTCGATTTCCGAGGAAAGGTCCTGCTCGACTGGCTTGTCAGCAGAGCCTTTCCCAGATGCAGCATCCGACTTGTATGCCTTGATGATGGCGGAGCAGAACCCAAAGTTAAGCTTCCCTTGGGCTGCTTCTAAAGGAGACAGTGATTCCTTATTTAAGGTCAACACTGCCTGGCTGGTCGGACCCTCCGAGCTCTCAACCCTCCAATCGCCAGTCGAAAGGTGAGGGTTGCAGCGCTGGATCATCTTTAGAATCTGTTCCGCCTCCTTAAAAGTGGAGGGGAACAAATTTTTGCTCTTGGTTTACTAGGCACGTCACACCAGTCTACAGCGACTAGCTTCGCTCCCGGGTAAACCTCGCCTAGGCTCGACACTGCCTCCTTGTACAGCTGTACCGAGCGCTCGTCGTCACAAGCAATGACTTTAACGTTTCCCTGGTACCACCCCACATCTTTGCAGACTGGTGGGGGGCCGGGATCTTACTCGAGCATATCGAAACATTTGATGGCCATGGCTGCTTCCACCCAGCGCCACTGCCCCCTGGGAATCCTGCCGTCTCCATTCCCCTGGTCAATTACGCCAATAAGGATCCTTTCCTTGGAAATATCAGCGAAGGATCTATTTTGTTGAACCTTAGATCTCTTCGCTATAGGCTCCTGCACTTCATGGGAGCGCTGCCTTTTAGGCTGCGCATTCTCCCGTGCGAGTGTGGGTCTTTCTGGGTTGAAATTGGGCAGCACCGACTTCGCCAACTCGACTCTTCCTTGCCACCCCTCTGAATGGGATGTATTTTGCCGCGTCAAGATGTGCTTAGCACGTCTTCTCTCCGCGTAGGAGGAAGGAAAACTTATGTGCCTGAGCGCTGGTTGACGGCATTTCGTCCGGAGCACCCATCACTAGACGAGGCTCCGCCGCATTTCTGCTTTGCTTTGCATCCCCGATGACAGGCTCGTCCGAATTAGTGCCGACCATACCGAGTCCGGGATGGAACCTTAAGCTTGACCCAGCGCTACAGACTGAGCTGGTGGGCCCGAAGGCCATCTTCGCAGCCACAAGCGAGCTTTGGCCAGGCTTTTGAGACAGTGCCTCCGCTGTATGTTGGGGATTGCTCCCGTTCGACGTTTTAGGAGTGTCGCCCTCCTTTTTTTTCAAGATATAATTTGGATTCATAATTTTGATTCCCACGAGTGGCGGAAAAGTGGAGGTCCACCTGCGCAGAAGTCCGCATTACGCAGGTAAGGCTAGTCAATCCGAAGGGCGCCAAGTATCCGGATGCTCCGTAAGAGAATGGGCTATTTTGAAAGGGCCCCCAGCCAGGCTGACTCTCGGCACGGGTCGCATGACACCTTAGTCCAGCCCTTACCTCAGACTATATCAGAGGTCTGTCCCAGAAATATGCCAGGCTATTAAAGAGCCAACGCATACGGGTCCAATCAACTGACTTAGCTAACACCCGTTTCAGAACGGAACGACCAAAATGTTACTCAAAGTTGCGCATTTTTTTAAGGCTGAGGGAGTTTGTCGAATCAAGTCAATATCTTACTCCCTTCCCCCGTGACAGAATTTCGCCGTTTACAACAGCACCGTTAAATCTATCAACTCGAAACTCCTCAAAAATGTGCGTTGTGTTTATGAGCATCTATGATTTAAAAATGATCGAAATCGGATAAATACATTAAAAGTTATAGTCAAAAATATGATAATTTCACCCCCCTCGCATATAAAATGCTTCAAAATTCCACTACATGTAGATATGGATACATGTGAGCTAGAGTTACAAAATTTTGTGTAGAGACTCATGTAACCCTAATCGTTAAAACCGTATCCACCTTTTTTTCAATGGATCCCCCCTTCCCAAGCAATCGATTTACCTTAATAAATCCCCCCTATATATTGATTTGAAAATTGCCAGAGACATTTATAAATTTATTACTTTCCCGCAAAAATTGTATTGCGATTGGCCAAAAAACTAAAATCTCTAATTTTATGTTTTTCGGCGATTCAACTGCACTCTGACAACTTTTCCGACCAATTGGCGATGTTTTTGTGTTCGTGAGTTGTCGTAGTCTTTGTCGATGTAGTACATGTAGTTTTATTCAAATAACTTTAGTAATTTCGGCTTTAGCAAGCTAAATGTTTTTCTATCGTGTTGGGCATGTCTTCAAAGAGTTTCCTATTGAATTTGATCACTCTAGTCGCTAGAATTGGGTCGCCAGAGGAATAATAAGAGTAAATAATTTTCAAAATTTTTTTTGCCCCTGCAACCTGCAAAAAAATTCTTGGATCTTTGGGCCACATATTTTAATTCGAATTTCCTTCAGACTGCCAAACTTTTCTTTCAGCAGACCAAAGCATTTCTCCACTCTAACTAGATATTGGCTGTGGCGCCTTATATTTTGCATCCGCTTGTCAGCATATTGGAATTGATGCGAAAAGGTGTAATTACACACGCCGAGGCGCCCGCAATCCATTGTTCTCCGCTAACAAAACTTATCTTTGTTTTTGTGTATTTGGCAGTTTTTGAATATTTTTGCATCGTGGTAGCTGCCTGGATTGCCCACAACCGCATCTCTAATCCGGAGCTTATGGTCGCATCCAACCTGCAGCTTTATGGCGTAATTCTTGTTTCTAGAGAAATAAGCTTCGCGATTCATACTGGGCGTTCCATCTATATACCCGATGCAATTCGGAAGCTCCAGAAAAGTTGTTTCGACAATTTCTTCCCGCTCACTTGCTTTTAACCAGCTTAGATAATGTGGCAGTTTTCGTAAAATAGCGGTAAATACCCTCTGGGTGATTTCGCCTAAGGTGCCGCCGTCTCCGAATCCAAATATTGTACTTATTTTTTTAACAGAAGCACCTTCGCCAGACGACCCTAGACTTTGGCAGACTGAAAGCATCTCCTCGACGACAAGAGTAGATGGCAACAGCGTCATCCATCAGGTCATCCAATGTGTCGTCAATTTTAGCATCGGCCTCCTGGCCAAATGCACTGTCTACATAGAAACAAACGTAGAGGAATTCGATCGCAAGCAATTGCATATGTATGCATATTCCTACCTCTAATGACCCCAGTTTCCTCTAATGCATCATTGATTTTAAAATCCAAAATATCAGTTTACGCTGGTTTGGTTTTACAAACCAACAAACAGCTGACTGTCATCCGCTCATCTTTAGTATTTCGGTTTTTCATTAATCTTTTTTATATGAGCCGTGAAGTTAAAATCCAAAAATTAAATCTGGAATAGTACGCAAAATTCGAAAATAAAAAATTTTCAACTGCTTTGATCTAAGCGTTCGGTCGAATGCGCTTATCGGGTCGTCTCCACCAAGCGCTTCGCCTAAGGCTTATTTACTGGACAAATCTCACACCGATAGAGCTCTGTGTAAATGTGTGCTGTCAGTGTGCCTAGTTTCCAGTCTCAGATTTTCAAATTTTCGATAATCAATAAAATAGTAGGCAAGTATTTTACATTTTACAAATTTTGTTTGGAACTCTACAATTTTTAAGTAACATTTTAGTCTTAAATTCAATCTGGAGGTGTTCACATCGAGGAAAAATAATTTAATAATAAAAAAAAGAAAAAATGTGAAAAAATAAATTTTTTAATTGTGAACTGAATTTTTGTGAAGTAAGTATTTTTTTTTTTTAGTGTAAAAGGGTATTTTAGATTTGAGCACTGTATGTAACAGGCAGAAGGAGACGTGGCAGATTAAAGAATCCATGGGCAAAACTGACCAGAACCAATAGTCGAGTCGATATAGCCATGTCCATGTTTTTTTGCGACTCTTCCTTTAGTTGCATTTCGCGGAGTGTAGGTAATAAACAAAATCAATATCAACTGTCAAATTTAAGTAATATATTTCAGATACGCAAGCATTATATTCGATAAATACCCTTAGCTGAAGGCTAGAAAAGAAAAAATTTCTGATTCAACAAAATGAATGGACAAGATTTCTTTCTCAATGAATTTCCAAAGGAATTACCACCTGTTATTCATATCGATTTTCTACAATCAATACATTATTTGTTTAGAAATAATTATAAAAACAGAATCGAACAACTATTTCACACCACAACCGGCGACTTATCGGAAACATCCCGAGAATATTCAGGCAATTCCCGAAGGCAAACAGCATATTCAATTTATATTTATCCGGTCGTTGGATATGTTGCTATTACGATGGCAAGAATGTGTTCGTTGATGATTCCTCGAATTCAAAGGAGTTTTGAATGCAACTGTAAGATTTTACATTGAACGTCTCTTTCCTTTCATCGACATAGAAAATGTGAAAATTCCTAAAGTCCAACAACAAACTAATGGACAAGATTGTGGATTTTTTGCAATCGCACTTGCAGTTTCAATTTTATATAATCTCGCTCCTGAAAAAATAAGATATAATACTGACGCAATGCTTCAAAATTTGCAGACAATTTTAGATACACGAAGAATCAAACATTTTCCCTATGTAATCGGACAAGAATATAATGTCAATCCCTTGCAAACAGCTTTATTTGGACGTCATGATGCTACACGAAAACGTTTGGGTGAACAGACTGAAAAAACTATTCCAAATAAGCGCCGGAAATTTCCTGAGAATCAAACCATTAATACACAATGTAATTTGACAGATTTATTTATGCCTGGTCTGGATGTAGATTTGTTTTCCATTCCGCTTGCTTGTAGCCAAGTATAACGCTAATACCACGTTGGTAGGGAAAACTAAAAAATACGCCATTAAAAATGTTCAATCCGAAGAGTTCATCAAATAAGCGCAGCATCGTACAGAATGAGAAGTGCTACTTTCCATCATGGACAAGCATTGAATTACGGTCATTATACGGCTATTTTAAAAAAGAATATCAAAAATAAGAGCGTTTGGTATAAAATGGATGATGCCATTATCGAGAAGGTACCATGGAGTCGTTGAAGTATCCATGATATCAAATGATTATCTTAAATGCATTTAATTAGAAACCAGCCTACGTAGGAATGTCGGAAGATGAAATCATTAAACATTCAGGACCTATTTGCTTATGATGAAAAATAGCACTTTTCATTCTGTACGATGCTGCGTTTTTTTGATGAACTTCAGATTAATAGCGTATTTTTTAATTTTCTCTACCAACTTAGTATTACCATTATACTTGGCTACAAGCAAACGGAATGGAACACATATCTACATCCAGACCAGAAATAAATAAATCTGTCAAATTACATTGTGTATCAATGGTTTGATTTTCAGGCAATTTCCGGCGTTTATTTGGAATCGTTTATTTAGCCTGTTCACCCATGTGTTTTCGTGTAGCATCATGACGTCCAAATAAAGCTGTTTGCAAGGGAATGACATTATATTCTTGTCCCCTTACATAAGGAAAATGTTCGATTCTTCGTGTATCAAAAATTGTCTGCAAATGTTGACACATTGCGTCAGTATTATATCTAATTTTTTCAGGAGCGAGATTATATACAATTGAAACTGCAAATGCGATTGCATTTAATTAGTCCTTTGATATACACTTATTTTTTAAGTTCTATTGTATTAGTTTGCCTTACTGGTAGCAGAGACAAATTAAAATTGTAATTTTGTGATTAACATGACAACTTTCGGTGTGTTTTTTATGCTTTCAATATAAATAAATAAACAAAAGACTGTCGAGGGGTAGATACGACTCACAACAACAAAACGCACACACGCGAGACTTAGGTGTGTGCGATACAAGAACAACAACGACAACGACAATTTTGTAAGGTGGCAACGCGCAGCTGCTCCTGTACCCAATGAAAAAGAGATGGAGAATGTTGTGGGTGGTTGGCAAATTGGGCAACAAGGTTACAGACAGCACAGCAGCTGATGCGATAGAAATATGGAAATAGCCACGACAGAGTAATGCCGGGTTTACACTGGGGCACACAGCGTCACACATTGCTGTCAACGTGTAGGCACTGATACTAAATGTCACGAACGAATACATTCTCAGTGCGAAAACAAGTAATCGTTTGGTGTCATACGCTCTGTGTGACAGTAGCTGGCGCATTTTGGACAACAAAATGTGCCACCGCAGTGTAAAACAGCAGTGTCATAAAAATGGTTCAAATAAACAATTTATCGGTGTGCCTGAATATCGAGCAGCGCTCCTGTACCCAATGAAAAAGAGATGGAGAATGTTGTGGATGGTTGGCAAATTGGGCAACAAGGTTACAGAAAGCACAGCAGCTGATGCGATAGAAATATGGAAATAGCCACGACAGAGTAATGCCGGGTTTACACTGGGGCACACAGCGTCACACATTGCTGTCAACGTGTAGGCACTGATACTAAATGTCACGAACGAATACATTCTCAGTGCGAAAACAAGTAATCGTTTGGTGTCATACGCTCTGTGTGACAGTAGCTGGCGCATTTTGGACAACAAAATGTGCCACCGCAGTGTAAAACAGCAGTGTCATAAAAATGGTTCAAATAAACAATTTATCGGTGTGCCTGAATATCGAGCAGCGCTCCTGTACCCAATGAAAAAGAAATGGAGAATGTTGTGGATGGTTGGCAAATTGGGCAACAAGGTTACAGAAAGCACAGCAGCTGATGCGATAGAAATATGGAAATAGCCACGACAGAGTAATGCCGGGTTTACACTGGGGCACACAGCGTCACACATTTCTGTCAACGTGTAAGCACTGATACTAAATGTCACGAACGAATACATTCTCAGTGCGAAAACAAGTAATCGTTAGATGTCATACGCTCCGTGTGACAGTAGCTGGCGCATTTTGGACAACAAAATGTGCCACCGCAGTGTAAAACAGCAGTGTCATAAAAATGGTTCAAATAAACCATTTATCGGTGTGCCTGCAAATCGAGCATGATGGTTCTTTTTTAACAACAACGTTTGTGTGTTGAATTTAAAAACAAATACAACTTATTTACATACAAATTTAAAATTTTTTAATTTATTAATAATAAAAAGGATTCAAAGAATAATAATATTCGTGTGCGCCGTGTGGTAATAATAATGACATGCACATTAAATGTTCGCTATCGTATGACTCTTTTCGTAGTTCTTGTTCACGAGCTAGTTCATTGTTTACTTTTTGCGAACTTTTGGCCATAGCGTCATACAGTCATACTGTCATAATGTAAAAAGGTGTTTACACCTAAACATATTCATTTGCTCTGTCACAGCCGTGTGACTCATAATTTGTATGCCCCCAATGTAAACACTTTCCACGTGTGACATCCATGTCATACACTGTATGACACTATGACAGTGTGAAATGTGCTTGGCAACTCTATTTTGCAGTGAATGTAAAGAAAGCAACTTTCTGGCAGCACTGAAATGGATGGCAGCTTCCGTTATGTGTTGAAAAATCAGCGCTTCTGTTTCGCAACATCGTTCATAGAGTTTAATAAGTTTTGCAGTTTATTCTGTTTCATAAATTAAAATGAGTGATATGGTACAATGTCCATATAATAAGAAGCACCTCGTGCTACCCCATCGATTGGCTATGCACCTGGTGCGCTGCAAACTCAATCATCCGCATATGAATATGGGCACTTGTCCTTTTATAAGTACCCATGTGATGCCAATTGAGCAATTAGCTGTAAGCTTTAATTGCATACAAATATATTTATATTTAATGTTAATTCTTTGTTGTATGTATGTTGCAGAAACATATAGCCGAATGTCCAAGCCGTAACGAATTGGTAGCATTCATGTTGGCGGATAATGGGACCACAAACGGAATGGCTTCGCAAAAGCCACTGGTTGAATCGACTGAAGAATGGGACGTCTTCCCAGACGTAGGAGGCTATGATCCCAAGGCGAAAGTCAAGAAGGTCATGACACCTCACATGGTACAAGGCGAACAGCCAAAGAAAAGACGCGAATTTCGTGAAAAGCCGCGTCAAAATAATTTTTATCGTCAGAACAATAAAAAAAAGTTGGTTTCACAGAATGACGAAATTTCCGAGTCTGTCGAGAATGACTCAAAAACTCAAAAAGAATATAAATAATGTACTTATTAATCAAAATGTATATTTCAATTAAAAGCAAATAAGATATGACGCCTAGCTTCGTACCTTAGCTAGTAGTGCGTTTTAATTGACTTGGACAATATGAATAAATATAAAGCACATCTTTCAAAAGATCACTTCAAATTTATTGGGCATGTATGCGGTTGAGAAAAATGTACTAGATTTTATAAGAAATTTTTATGACGGTGTGACGTATAGCGCGCGACTAAGCAGTGCTGCATCTCACAACTATGTACATATATAATTTCGCTAACTTTTGTTAAATGAAAAGAAAAATTATAACTTTTATAATACAATTTTAAATAATTAAAGCATTAAATGATTATAAATAAAGTCAAAATAAATGGATAAAATATAATTTTAATAGAATACTGTACTTGTTTTATTCACGGGCGGAATACACTGAATTTTTATCGATATGAAAGATACTAGGTACATTCCACAAACACCAGAAGTGGTTTTTAAACATACACACACAATGGTATGCATCCATGACCCAATTACTAGTTATATACCACTCGCTACCAGTTCCTATGACAGCCCTGTATTAAACATACCACTTGGCTTCGAACAAAAATACTGGTAATGAACCATATTGACATCCTATTTTTCTGCTTTGAAAGTGATTTCGTACTAGAATTGTTTCATAGCAAATATACCCCCAACTGGTAGGTTGCCATTGCCCATTTACGAGTTCCACACCACTCGCAACCAGTTTCTATGACAGCTCCATTTTAAACATACCATTTAAAGTCAAACCAAAATGCTAGTTATGGACCATAAAATCGTGCTTTTTTTCTGCTTGAAAAGTGGTTCCGAACTAGTATACTTTGCTGCAGGATACCTTTATAAGTTACATTGCTGCAGCAATGCAAAGCAAGCGTTGAACAGCAGCACACTATTTGCATATCGCTCATTTACTAGAAGACTGTCATAACTCAAAACGCGTGACTTTTGAGTTAATGATGCAGAATTATTGATTACATCCTGCTTCATGTTGTGTCAATAATTTATATAAACATCTTGTATACTCTTCGCGTGAGAAAGGAATATGTCAATCTTTTTTTTTTCGTTTTCACGTTTTCTTCAAAATCGAATTTTTTGAGTTATGACAGTCTTCTAGTAAATGAGCGATATGTATACATAAAACGCATTTGATGCAATTAATAAATAAATAAATGGAAACGGAAAATAAATTGTGCTTGTACAATAATAACAAATTGATGAATATTCACACAATATGTACATAAGTATATGAAATTGACGCGCGAATGTATAGCGTTGAAAATGCACCACGTTTTTATGTAATCGAAGTTGAGTAAGAAGTTTTATCTTTTTTTTAAGTATGGAGGTGTATCCCGTGTATCCAAATAAAACAGCATCTAGTATCTTTAAGAAATCATTTATTTGTTCTCATTATTAATTGTTTAGTACAACTGAAGATTGAATTCGTTTTAAAAACTAAAATACAAGAATTATCATATTATTGTTCTTTCTATTTCTAGAATACGAGTTTTATAAAAATTTAAATGGCGTGATTTATAATTGGTAGGTTTGGTTGCCATCCATCTGCGATTTGTCAGGGTCACTGCTCATGTTCAAAAGAAAATCCTCATCATTGCACGCTATTTCCGAAAAATTTAAGTTATCAGCGTCGCTATTGCCCATATCCATAACCTCCTCCACCTGACCTGGTACTGGCCACGACGTTTCAGTAGGCGGCATTATAGCTGTTGTGATGCGATCATTGTCATTTACTGCTTCACAGCTTTCCACGTGCATGGATCCAAATAGGTTATCTAACTCGTTAGGGGATTCCATGTTCTTTAGACTAGTAGTGTAGAAATTATGAAAATTGTTTGAACTGTTGTCATCGTTTGCTGCAAAATCTGCTGCAAAAGAAGTTATAGGGGGATAATATTCTACACTTTGTACAATGGGCTTCTCTGTGCAGAAATCAGCGTTTCCCGTCTGAGTATCTGTGTTGTCTTCAAAAAAACTCACGACTGCTGTTGGAGACTTGAATTTAACTTTTTTAGTTATTTTCGCGACTTTTGCAGCAGTCTTGTGCGTCAAAATAGAACGAGTCGGGGGCGACCCTTGTACACTATTTAGCTGCTTTTCATCCTGTCTTTGTTTCTCCGGATAGTTGTTGATGAAATCCAAGGCTGATTGTAGTAGTATACGATTGATACGGGGTTGCACTACGGTTAAGCTTATTTGAGGACAATTTGCATACGATTTTTCATTCCTCTGAGGATGCAAAAATTGGACTTTAACTCTCGCAGTTATTTTAAGGTTATGTATCAAAACTAACCTGTTGGTAGCGTTTCGCATGTTGGTCTGAGAGTTTCGCTAAATTTATTATATGTTCGTTTCGCCGCTTTGTAGCACCCTCGAATATGGAGAACCAACGTTTGTCAACTCGTTTTTTCTCCTTTTTGATACACATCAGTTCATTTTTGCCCTGTTGAAGACAACATACCGACTTGCGGAAATCCTTTACTGCAAACAAAAATTATATTTAGTGGTTTTAATATGTGACCTTGTGCCATCATCATACCGAAAGGACGATTCTCCATAGCTGCCAAACGATTAGAATCGGCTTTCTGAAGCTCAATTATAAGCTGCAGCTCCTGCTCCACTTCGGTTTGTTTGTGCAACACGGTATAGCGTGTTATGTTGTTATATATATCAGCACTAAGATTCATCTCGATATCGAGTGATTGAATATAGCACTTGTGCAACATATTGTCACAGTCGGTTGTCTCGGCTCTTAACGCTTCGGTGAAGGTACTTGCTGAGCGCAACTGTACGATGTCGATTTGCAAGTTTAACACTTCCGGATTTAGCTCTTTAAAGAAATTAAAATGTATTTTCTTGTGTTGTATATATGTAACTACATACAAGAATTTGGGTACTTACGATCGAGGCTTTTCCGAATATGATTATATTCATTCAGAGAGTCATCGAGTTTTAAAACAAGCGCACTAATGTCCACATTTGAATTGTATAGCTTGCAAATAATGCACTTGAGATTAGAAAAATGTTGAGTACTCATTATTAATTTAGCGCGTAATTTGCTACAAGAAGCTATAGGCAGATAGTGCGGTGAACAATTGGAATAACGGTGACGCTTAGTACTGCTAACTCTTACTAGTGTTGGACAGTGCTACAGTCGGCTGTCAAATTAACCAGTGCTGTAAAATTAAATTTATTAATATCAGCTGTGCTTAGTTGGCTACGATTAAAAACTGTGTAAAATTAAATAACCCTGAACCGAGAGAGAACATTTGATAGTTATTTTATCATATCAAAAGGACACAAAATGCTTACTAACTGCGCCTTAAAATCGTTAACCGCTGTGGTAAGTTAAGTGTGTTGGAGATGTATGCGATAGTTCCTGGCATTTATTTTTTATTAGCAGGTTATGTAATTTCTGCACAAAAACAATAACATAACATTGATTTTTTTTAATACGTTGTATTGTATGTATTACAGCGTGGGGGATTACGTGCCATTGCTACCAGTAGTGCACAGCGCAGCGATAATCTTTTTGTCCATCGCGACACGCCTGAAGATAATCCCAACATACCCTTTGAATTCACACCGGAAAACAAAAAGGTTTGTCAGCTGTGATATTTGCCGATATACTAATCACTTGTATATAAATTGATTACAGCGCGTTGAAGCCATCTTAAGCATCTATCCTGAGGGCCATAAACGTGGCGCTATGATACCCCTACTAGACCTGGCACAACGTCAATACGGTTGGCTGCCCATATCAGCTATGCACAAAGTGGCTGAAATACTTGGTTTAGCCAATATGCGCGTCTACGAGGTGGCCACCTTTTACACAATGTTCATGCGTAAACCTACGGGTAAGTACCACATTCAAGTATGCACGACCACACCTTGCTGGCTGCGCGGCTCCGACGAAATTCTCGAGGCGTGCAAAAAGCAGCTGTCCATTGGTGTAGGCGAGACGACGAAGGATAAGAAATTTACGATTTCGGAAGTAGAGTGTTTAGGAGCTTGTGTTAATGCGCCCATGGTGGCTATTAATGACGACTACTATGTGAGTACGCAGTTACTTAAATATTCTGTACAAGATCTTAATATGTTTATTCTTACTGATTTTTAGGAGGATCTTACAACCAAGGATATGCAGGATATCTTGCGCGATCTGAAAGCTGATAAGCCATCGCCTCCAGGACCGCGTAACGGACGCTTTGCAAGTGAACCAAAGGGCAAACCTACATCGTTATCGGAGGAACCCAAGGAACCGGGTTTTGGCATGCAAGCCGGTTTCTAAGCTCTCGTTTACATGTTAGTCTAAACACCATTTTAATTTCTTTCTATTTTGTGCGCCAAATGCCACATTTTGATTATAAACAGAGCTGAACAAAGCAATGGAATAAACAGTAAGCAAATCAATACTAGATATTTGAATATCCTCGCTTTCCATGTGCACCAATAACACAATACCCAAAAAATAAGTCTGGTGTTCTGCTACTCTATACCCACATGGCAAGAGGAACAAGAAATAATAATATTCTTATTTGTTAAAATTTGTTGTTGTGCAGCTTGAAACATCCAGAAAATGACATGGCAGCAATATCCAAATAAATTTTAAGGAAACAAAACCAAAGTTCGACGCTCAACGAACTTCATGCTTATTTTCGAGTTTAAAAACGAAAAAAATTTAATTTTATTTTCACTTATTTACGTTTACAATAATGTTCATTGCATAGTACGTACATATTATATGTACATATAGAAATGAATAGCTTTAATCTGATTCAATTAATGGAGCCTGGTCAGCTTTATGTTGCTAACCGATAATCGACAAGGGTTTTTTTGATTCACCTGAAGGGCTCAGGCACACATGGAGCTGAAAGCTAAACTTACTGCTAAACTAAAAGTTAAATAGTTTTATTATTTATTGTTCAAATTGAACTATAATCTTGCACAAAAACTGATACGAGAACGATTAGCTGTAAGTTCAGGTTTCAGCTCCATGTGTGAGCGAGCTCTAATACTAATAAAGTAAACTTAAATGGTACCGAAAGAACAATATTTCAACTGCAAAATAATTTTAAATACATCCAAGAACTTTCTTATGGCTACAGTGGTATTGTGGTTGCTTGTGAAGTTTTTGTAATGTTTTAAGTGAATATTGCACTTAAAAACTATATTCTACACGGGTTTTATAAGTTCAACTCGTTTTTGTTTAAATTTCTTCTTGGTAAAACTGTAGCTCTTGCCTCAGCTTTAATGGTATATGTGTTCACTCCTCGCCATAGAAGACCCTGTGTGCGGGAAAGAGAGCGCATTAGAAAATGAAATTAAGAATGTGAATCATAAGCTTGGATGTTACCGATTCTTGGCGGCAGAGCGCTTTGAGGATCGCTCAATACGATTATGCAAGTTGGAACGTGGTGTGGTTTCATTCACCAGGCGTTTGGTTTTTTTCGGAGCTTCACGTAAGTGTTTGGTGTCAATGTTATGCTCTCGCTCCATGCTCTTCTTAAATTTTTCGATAAGACTGTGACACGACAAGTTGGACTCCGGTTCCCAAGTGTCGTCTTTAGCACCAAAACCTTTCCAACGAATGCGGTAAAGTCCGACCTGATCATCATCTTCTACATACTGTATAATGCGCTCGACAGCCCATTCTTTATTGGGATCGCTATCAGTGGAGCTTGATTTAGCCCCACCACGAGGCCGACCGCGAGCATTGCTGCCGTTTGCCCCTGATTTGCCAGATCCAACGCCCTTTCTAGATTTTTGCTTGTTGTTAAGGTCAACCTGGTAAGTTCCAATCATGTTAAAAACGCACTGTTGTGTCCTCATAATAAACAGTTTACCTTTTTGCGGTACTCTTCGATCAGGGCGTCGCAATTCAGATCAGCCTCTAGTTCCCAGGTGTCGTCTTCTTTGCCATAGCCCTTCCAGCGCACGCAGAAATATGAAGCACCACGTACCGTCTTGTGTCCAACAATGGCCTCCACCTGCAGGTGAAATGAGATGAATTATTATTGATAGAAAATATATGCTAACTACTTTACCTCGTATTCCTTCTCTTCCTCCTGGTCTTCGCTCTTCTCATTGCTCCCATTAAAGAAGTCTTTCTTATTGCCATTTGCGGCGGCTGCTTTGCCTTGGTTTACCTTAGGTTTGCCGACCTTGCGTTCCTTTTTCTGAGGTCGTTGTTCACTAGCTGAGGAGGAGCTCTTGCTACCATTTAATGGTAAATCATCGCTGTCATCTGATTCACTGCCGCTGAATTGTAATTGTTTGCTGGAAGCTGCAGATATTTTGCGTTTTTTAGCGGAGCCGCCACTGTATTTTAGTGACGAGGCCTGGCTGACCGAAGAGGATTCCCTTTCATTTTTATCGTCTGCATCTTTATTGAGCCCGTTTTCATCGTCTACAGGGGCTGCATTGCCATTTTTTTGATTTTCAGCTAACTCCGCCAATTTTCTTTTGCCGAGTTTGCCCATATTTATGGCTTATGTGCGCGGAAAAGTGAGATTAAATGCAAATTAATTTGCAGATTACAAAAAGAAAATATTGTTTGCCGCGAAATAACACGAAGACAAAAAATACAAGAAGGGCGCCCTCCTTCCAACAGACGATGAAATTTTACACAGTTGTTGTTGCTACTACTCGACTGTACTATACAGTACAAAAACAAAATACATATATTCATGCGTATGCATACATACTTATGTGAAATACATAGAGACTTATCGATGCGTACCACCGAATGGCAAGGAAAGTATGCATCGATATTTATTTTTAATTAATTAAATGTATAGTTTAAGATCTACTGTCGTCATGCTCCCTTATTTAATAGTAAAAATCAAAGAGCGTGATACTAAACATTAATGAATAATATTGTATTATTATAATCGTTATCGACGTTTTCCATAAATTCGAATATGAATAGTCAACAATCGGTTAATCGTTATTCATATAATTTTAACAGCACGTGTACCAACGCGCAAACAATTTATTTGGAACCTCAAAAAGAACGATCTGCCCACCATGGTGAGATCAGATACAAAACAAACTACTAAAGTAGGCGAGAAGGCAAGGGCACACTCCAAAACGCGAGCTCCAAAAATCACTGCGCATAAAAAAGTTGCAGGTGACAACAAATTCAAATACAATGCAGCCGTCCATGAAAAGCCCAAAAAATCGTCATACGGAAAAGGAATTAATGGTAGAGCAGCGCCTTTTAAGCGTCATGGCGGCAATGATGCGAACTCCGTGGGCGAAAAACAAGATTGGGCGAAATTCAAACAGGAGAAAAAAGAATTAAAACTAAAACGCAAAAGTACACGAGACACCTACGATATTACTAAGGAGGCCAAGCAGATTTATGAAAAATTGAGATGGTAAATATTCTTTTATTTAGGTGCCCCCCTCACACTTTTAAAATAACATCCTTACCGAAAATTTCAGTCGTCGTACGGAGCAGAAAGACAAATTAGTTGAGGAAATATACAAGCTACTTAATGTCGGTGATACCATATCTAAAATTGCAAAGGCCCATGACACGGCACGTGTCCTACAGTGCATGCTTAAATTTGCCTCGCCCGCACTACGTACCGAGCTGTCCATGAACCTGATGCCCCATGTTGTAGACATGTGTCAATCCAAATATGCACAGTTTTGTATACAGCGTATGCTTAAATATGGCTCGCCCGCAACAAAGAGCAATCTGCTCGACAGCCTGATGGGCAACATTGTTAAGCTGGCGGGCCACAACATTGCCAGCAGCCTTTTGGATAGTATGTATTTAAATGTGGCCACGCCCCAGCAACGGTGCTACATGCGACAAGAGTTCTATGGTGATTTGTACAAAAAATCTAAGGATTCAACTGTGGAAACACTTGCTGATACCTACAAACATGCAGCAAACATGAAGGCCTCTATAATGGGTGCCGTTAAAGCCAATCTGGATCATGTAGCCAACAAAAATCTAGTAGACAGCTCACTTGTGCATGCTGTTATTTTGGAATATGTGCGCGCCTGTGACAATGAGAAGCTGGATGAGACAGTCACCGCCTTTGCCGCCCTGGTTCCACATATGCTCTCCACAAAGGATGGTAGCGATGCGGCCATCATATGCTTTTACAATTCTACACCCAAAAATCGCAGAGTAAGTTTAGAATCTGCTATCTTGAATCCAACTTATTATTTTTTTTTGCTGCAGGCCATAATTAAAAACATTAGGGAGCACTTATTGAAAATTGCCACACACGAGCACGGACATGTGTTTCTGATTGCGCTGCTGAATTCGCTGGATGACACCAAGGCCACCAAGAAGGCCATTTATGATCATTTGCATTCAGATTTAAAGGCGCTGCTAGTCAGTCCATATGGACGCCGAGTGATCCAATGGCTTGTAGCACCCGGTGACACTGCCTGTTTCCACCCAGGTTTTACGAAAACCATCGATGAAGGTTTGTCCTATGGCAAGAAAGAGAAGCTTGCCCGTCGCAAGGAGATTTTTGAACAAATTGAGGGACCTATTACCAATGCCATTGTGGAAGACGCTGGCTTTTGGTTATCTAACAGTCACATTGGACTGGTCACCGCAGACATTTTAAACTATAGTAAGAACACTGACATTAAGTGCAATGGGTAACAACTTAAAATTTTCCATTTTGTTTTAGTTACGACTGAAAACTATGAGAAAGCTGTTGCTGCACTGGTGACGATCATTGCTCAGCCCGGATGGGCCGTGTCATCGATGCCTGCAGAAGATGCATCTAGTAAGAAGAAAAAAGTGCAAGATGTGGAAAAAATCATAGCCGAAGCCACAAAACAGCGCAAAAAGTTGCTCAATATGCAGCCTGACCCCAGCAGCGATGAAAAAAGTTCTGCTGAAGATGAAAGCGGTGATGAAGAGACAAAGCAATCAAAGAAATCCAAGTCAATGGATGAGCCAAGCAATCAATCTTTGCCCACTGTGGCTGGCATTGAGGATGCTGGCATGCATCACGTGCTAAAGAAAATAATCAAAAATGATAAAAAACGACAGGAAGCAGCTCTATTTGGTGTTCAGTTGCTAAAGGAGCTTACGCCCGCCGTGGTAAGTTAGATCTGATTTATGAATTTAACACTACCTTTTAATTTGTTTGTTATTTAAGCTAAAGCAGTGGATTAGCGTTAACCGTGGCTGCTTTGTGCTTGTCAATCTGATTGAAAATAGCACATCCCTGTTAAGCAGCTGCCGTGAGGTCATTAATTCAAAGGATCTGCGCCATATTTTGCTGAATCAGAAAACTTCTGGATCCAAACTTTTGTCAACGAAGTTAGGAATCGTATAATTAATACAACCAAGTCAACTCCTTTTGGTTAATTATTATAACTGGCAAAAAATTTTATTCTATATAATGTATTTTGTTTTTTTTTTTTATTGTATAAATACAATGCGCCGCTCCATTAAAAATGCGTGTTATATGAGTTTAATTTGGTTGGTAGGTTGTCTTGCGCAACAAGCGATTAAATTAAAATTTTCGTAAAATAATGTGAAGTCCAGAATCGGTGTCAACTATACCAGAAAGCTGGTTAATGTTAAGTGAGAACGCGGCCTTCTCAAATGGGGCTTGCATTTGACCTGCAAAATAAGAGAGTTTTATGGTCATTCTTAGGTGCGCTGATGCACTGTACTAACCGCGGCCAAACGTGCCCAAATCGCCACCGCGCTTAGCTGAACTACAATCAGAGTAGGCACGTGCAAGTTCCTCGAATGTTGCCTCATTGTTGACAATTTTGTTGCGGTAGACCTCCAGCAACATTTGTGCCTCCTCTTTAGTACGGGTTATGTTGGCCTCGCGCCAGGAACTTGGTCGACGGCTGCCCTTGTGTTTGACCAGCAAGTGCAGGCACTGAACCTGAGTTGGCCCATCTGCATTATCTTTTTTGGCAGGCTCGGTGGGCTGCTCCCACTGAGATTCTTTAGTGTGCACATTTAAATAGTAGCTAAGACCTGTATAAAACGATTAGTAAGCTATATGCCGGCAAGAAAATATGCGTATCTGCTTACCGGTGGAGCGGCTAGTACGCTTCTCCCAGCCTTCAGGCAACTGATCCGTATCACTCATGGATTTTTTACTGTATTCCTAATATAAACTATATTTAATAAGCGTATAATTTAGTACTGCCAAACTTTAAGCGTGAATGCTATGGCTTGGCTCGATAAAATAGTCTGACTGCTGAGCAATATCATGCGGGTTGCTAACCTAAATATATCGAAGGTTTGCTAAATTGCCGATAATCGATAAGTTTATTCAAATATATTTTGGAATGACAATAAACCTATAAACTACGCAAACTTAAATGTATTATTTCTTATTTTCAATTAATATGCCCTTTTCAAAGATAACATAACTACAACCTATCGGATGCATTGGCTAACAATTGTCGAATGACGGATGGCAGCACGCAAATCCAACTGGAATGCAGTTTGGCCACATCTGGAATTGCTATTGGAAAAATCTGCGCACACAGCAGCGACCAACAGAGACAACATACACAAGAAAAGAGCAGTACAGTGTAAAAAGTATAGTCGTTTGGAGTATGTGTTGTCGTCGTCGTTTTCTATTTCTAATGATTATTAAAAGCTAAAGTTCCCTTAGCTTATGCATGAATATATTTACGTTACACTCGGCGAATAGTACAATATATTGTTAATATTTTTTTTAAAACTGTTTTATTCTGTATATGTGTGTGTGCACTTTACTAAAAACAAGCACAATCCAACCATAAAACGCCTGTCAGTGCGTACATCACTCTACATCTATGTATGCGTGCATTCGTATGAATAGATGTATGTACATATGTATGCATAAGTAAAACGAACCAGTGACGTTTACAAACCAACAATAATAACATTCATTTAATTCGGGCTAGTCAAAATTTTAAGTTAAATAATGTGCTAAATGCCATGCATAATTTAATAACTAAATGGCGTTTGCCATTTAAATTATTATTTAAATAAAAAATAAATAAAAAAAACGTCGGCTCCGTCAACGCAATTTGCAGATGCTGCTAGGCTGCTGCGTTACTCATTGCAATTGTAGTTCCAGCCAGTAGCCCTAAAAATACAATAGCAGTACAAAAGAAAAAAAAACCAAATTGCTTCGTCTAAAAACTAAAAGTTCGGCGCCTTTTCAACTTTATTTGTTACTGCCAGCAACAACAACGCGACAGCCACACGGTGAGTTGTAACTAACACTAATCAAGAACGGTAAATTCGAAACTGTCCAAAGTTTTGGACAGAAACTCTTCTTAACTGGCCATAACAACCCGTGTTTTCGGGTTACCGCCTGATGTAAATACATTCTTTCATTGGAATTGTGGTGGGTCCCGAACCCTACGCACAACCCTTTTAAGGCCTACTGGTCTCGAAAGAACCCAGTGTCATTGTTAGTCGCCTCATACGACAAGCTATGACCTGCTGTGGTGGTATTCTCTAACCCGCTCACCACACGGGGTAGAAACAGCGCACAAAATCCGTCTAAGATAACTATTCATTATTTATTAGACGCCGTCTTAAAGCATAACAGAATGATACAGACTTGTCCCAAACCTATTTTTCAATATACAGATACAAATAATTATATTATTACAATTATTACTCACATTTAGTTAGCGAAACATTAAATTTGAGTATGCAGATTTTTAGACGTATGCTTTGTACTATTTTTCACAGAACCGCGCCCACCTTTGCCGTTAATTTGGGCAGTAATTTTACACGATATACAATCGAACTATGTGGCACACTCGGAAGTTTGATACTCATGACATGAAGATGTCCAAGAAAATTAAGTCGAAATCAAGCCTAAATGTTACAAGACAGCGTGTGGGACAAAAATAGAAAGCCGGGTGCAGCTCCACATCGTGTCAAGGATAGAAAACCAAGCCTAACAAGCAGTACAAAAATGAGCGAATTACAATGTATGAGAAATACAAGTTTTAGGTCGTTGGTGCTAGTCCCATTTCGAGACGTTTTCTGGCCAAAACTGGATATTTCAGCAAAACAACGCTCCAAACCATGATAGCCAGCTTACAAAGTCGTACTCTTAGTCCCTTCCTGCCGTGGCCGAGTATGATTCCGAGCCGTAAATCAATTCAGGATGTGTGGGAGATACTTTCTGTAAATTTTTTTGCAAGTATAGTCAGTATGAAACTTAAAAGAAGCTTTAAGGAGGAGGAATCCGCGCCATCGCACCGGAATTGAGCAAAATGAACTTTTCCGTCCTTAAAAGTAGGGTGGGCTCATTGCCCCGCAGGCTAAAACTAGTCGATGGACATAACGACAGCCCAATATGTTATTAACATTAGTTTATTTTGTAAGAAATAGTGTTATTTTTGTTTTTATAAAAAAAAAAAGACATATGCACATATAATTATCTTGATATAATATTTTGTTGCGCCCCGGATATTAACGCTTTCAATTTCAAGCTCAAGAAGATTTATTCGTTCTCATTCTTCGGCCTTTTTTCTTAGTTTATAATCTCCCAAATAGGCTCGATTACGTTCAAGTACGGACAATAAGATTGTGTTTCAATTATTGTGAAACATCATAGTGTAGCAGCCAGTCTTTCACAATGTTAGCGGGATGTTTTGGACTGTTCAGCTTGTCGGCCGATGCTTTTAAATTTTGTTCTAGAGTTTTTATACTGAAAGTAATACTAATTACTCTGAAAAAACTCGAAATGTCTTCTTTTCTGAAACACATAAATTATTCTGATAAATATGGAATAAATATATAAAAAAAACCGTCACTTTTAAGCGAGCAATCGCACTCTCACCGGCTTTCAATGGGCTAAAAATAACACCAATTCAGTGTGATAATGCGAGATAAATCTTTTTTTATGTTCGCTTATATATTTTTGTCTATATCTTACTAGAGGAGAGATGCGCAAAACTAATATTTTTGTGTAACAGTTACTGTTAACTGTAACTTTTGCTTTTGAGTATCGAATATTTTTACCAGTTACTTATACTTTTCGCTCCAAAATTCGAAATGAAATATTCTAAAAACTAAAATATTTTTAAACAAAATTTTTTTAAGTATGTTATTTATAATAGTTTAAATAATATCGGCTTTACAAAAAATAATTTTATTTTTTTGCTAATTAGCACAAATTTGTATTTCTTTAAATATTTATAATTTGCATTCAACATAGCAAATTTGCGCCTTGAAGTCACCCAAGCTCTTACGCCGATCTGACAGTGCTGCCAACCTTACCCCAATTTTACCAATACACAACGAATATAGTATTAAAATATTTTATAAGTATTTTTATATAAATTTATATAAATATTACGACTGAATAATTTGTACCTGTTACTTTTCATATTTTGTAACGACGTTACTTATCGTTATGCGTTACAAAGTAACAGGTACAGTAAATGTGGCTCATCTCTATATCTTACACTTACACTATGGTCGGGCACCGTCCCGAACAAAAGAACTACAATGTGACGCAAAAAAGGGCGATTTTCGGTCCCGTTAACCGTGTCTCTCTGAATGCGCAAATAAATGAGAGCGCACGACGACAATGATTCAATTTTTGTACTTGATTTTGATCAAATTGGCTTAAAATGTGTACATCGCGGAAAAACTGAGCTGACATAAATTTGGTCGCGTTCATGATGGAATAAAGAAAGGTGTGCTCACTCTCAGCATGTGTCTCTTTAATTTGTTGCCAATTTAGTCTACGTCTGATAGTTTTGGTGAGTGAACGTCAGTGCGCGCATTGCCAAAGCATAGCTGAGCTTTTGAGTTTGCGCTCACACAAATTTTGGCAACTGAAAATACTGAGAGTGAGCACACCTTTGTTTATTCCATCATGGTCGCGCCTGTACATACATGGTCTTTTGTAGAGTATTATTACTGTTTCTATTTTCTTAATTTTTCTTAATAATTAAGTTTATATTGAAGAATGTGATATTTTGCCTAAAAAAAATTTAGATGTAAGATGAATACTATTTTTTATAATGCTTTTGACCATGTGATGTACGTAGACTTTTGTCTACCAACGTGCTTTCTGAGTGTGTATACAACTCTTATAAACTGTGGTTCTTTATTACAGGGTATTTGTAGCACACTTATACTAGCAACATAAACCAAACTTTCTATGAGCTCTTGCGCTTTTTTTTTTTTTTTAGTTTTACATTTTGTGGCTCTTTTCGTATGTGCGTGCCTGTGTGTGTTTGAATTAATACAAAATTGAAAAAGTTGCGGTAGTTTCCATTTCTCCAGAGAGTAAATGTTTTTTTTTTAACTTTCTCACCGTAATTTGTAAAATAAAAGGTGTCTGCGTTTCAAATAATTTTTCAAACTAGTTTATCTCTCTACACTTGATAAATTTGTGAACACAATAATCATACAAAATCACAATGTAAATAAACATCTCAGTTGTAAAGCTAAAGTTAAAATTATAATAATAAATAAATATTGTAATAATTATAGGGTAAATAAATTAAATTAAAAAATAAAAAGAACCGACAAGCCATTGGTCTATTCAGGACAGGTTTAATTATTTGCTCCATGTTAGTAAATTCACAATAAAATCTGTGATCATATGGTAGAGTAGTTTAAGTCGACATAAGGAAATGTTGAGTTATTGCGTTCTGGAGCTTTATAGATGTGAATTCAAGTCACCATTTCTTGTTTTGAAACTCGTACATTTTTCACTTGTAATAACTTCTATAGAACACAAAACCTCAACATATTCTTATGTCGACTTAAGCTACTCTTCCATATAACCACAGAAATATTAATATCGCAACCAAAAATAATTTATTTAATCGCAATTTTTCGTCTTTGTAAAAGTCATCATAATAATTTGATGATCCCCCTAAATTGGGCAACGTGTTTCATGTACAGCTCCTTATTTACATTTATGTAGTACGTATGCAATGATATGAATCCAACACTTTCCTTTAATGGTCCAAGAACAGAACCACCATTTATTGCTTTCATCGTTAATTTTTTAGCGACAAGAGTAATGCCGGGTTTACACTGTATGACACTATGACGTGTGCCTGTGTGCGCCAATGGCTGTCACACGTGGAAAGTGTTTACATTGGGGGCATACAAATTATGAGTCACACGGCTGTGACAGAGCAAATGAATATGTTTACGTGTAAACACCTTTTTACATTATGACAGTATGACGCTATGATCAAAAGTTCGCAAAAAGTAAACAATGAACAAGCTCGTGAACAAGAACTACGAAAAAGAGTCATACGATAGCGAACATTTAATGTGCATGTCATTATTATTGCCACACGGCGCACACGAACATTATTATTCTTTGAATCCATTTTTTATAATTTTAAATTTGTATTTAAATAAGTTGTATTTGTTTTTAAATTCAACACACAAACGTTGTTGTTATTGGCACAGTGTAAAAAGAACCATAATGCTCGATATGCAGGCACACCGATAAATTGTTTATTTGAACCATTTTTATGACACTGCTGTTTTACACTGCGGTGGCACATTTTGTTGTCCAAAATGTGCCAGCTACTGTCACACGGAGCGTATGACACCAAACAATTACTTGTTTTCGCACAGAGAATGTATTCGTTCGTGACATTTAGTATCAGTGCCTACACGTTGACAGCAATGTGTGACGCTGTGTGCCCCAGTGTAAACCCGGCATTACTCTGTCGTGGCTATTTCCATATTTCTATCGCATCAGCTGCTGTGCTGTCTGTAACCTTGTTGCCCAATTTGCCAACCACCCACAACATTCTCCATCTCTTTTCCATTGGGTACAGGAGCAGCTGCGCGTTGCCACCTTACAAAATTGTCGTTGTCGTTGTTGTTCTTGTATCGCACACACCTAAGTCTCGCGTGTGTGCGTTTTGTTGTTGTGAGTCGTATCTACCCCTCGACAGTCTTTTGTTTATTTATTTATATTAAAAGCATAAAAAACACACCGAAAGTTGTCATGTTAATCACAAAATTACAATTTTAATTTGTCTCTGCTACCAGTAAGGCAAACTAATACAATAGAACTTAAAAAATAAGTGTATATCAAAGGACTAATTAAATGCAATCGCATTTGCAGTTTGAATTTTATATAATCTCGCTCCTGAAAAAATAAGATATAATACTGACGCAATGCGTCAACATTTGCAGACAATTTTTGATACACGAAGAATCGAACATTTTCCTTATGTAAGGGGACAAGAATATAATGTCATTCCCTTGCAAACAGCTTTATTTGGACGTCATGATGCTACACGAAAACACATGGGTGAACAGGCTAAATAAACGATTCCAAATAAACGCCGGAAATTGCCTGAAAATCAAACCATTGATACACAATGTAATTTGACAGATTTATTTATTTCTGGTCTGGATGTCGATTTGTGTTCCATTCCGTTTGCTTGTAGCCAAGTATAATGGTAATACTAAGTTGGTAGAGAAAATTAAAAAATACGCTATTAATCTGAAGTTCATCAAATAAGCGCAGCATCGTATAGAATGAAAAGTGCTATTTTTCATCATAAGCAAATAGGTGCTAAATGTTTAATGATTTCATCTTCCAACATTCCTACGTAGGCTGATTTCTATCCGAGCCAACCATCTTCTGTATTACTTGTGTTTCAAATTTCAGAACGACTTAATTAAATGCATTTAAGATAATCATTTGATATCATTGATACTTCAACGACTCCATGGTACCTTCTCGATAATGGCATCATCCATTTTATACCAAACATTCTTATTTTTGATATTCTTTTTTAAAATAGCCGTATAATGACCGTAATTCAATGCTTGTCCATGATGGAAAATAGCACTTCTCATTCTGTACGATGCTGCGCTTATTTGATGAACTTCGGATTGAACATTTTTAATGACGTATTTTTTAGTTTTCCCTACCAACTTGGTATTAGCATTATACTTGGCTACAAGCAAGCGGAATGGAAAGCAAATCTACATCCAGACCAGGCATAAATAAATCTGTCAAATTACATTGTGTATCAATGGTTTGATTTTCAGGCAATTTCCGGCGTTTATTTGGAATCGTTTATTTAGCCTGTTCACCCATGTGTTTTCGTGTAGCATCATGACGTCCAAATAAAGCTGTTTGCAAGGGAATGACATTATATTCTTGTCCCCTTACATAAGGAAAATGTTCGATTCTTCGTGTATCAAAAATTGTCTGCAAATTTTGAAGCATTGCGTCAGTATTATATCTTATTTTTTCAGG
This sequence comes from Chymomyza caudatula, assembly GCA_035041775.1. Classification (NCBI taxonomy): domain Eukaryota; kingdom Metazoa; phylum Arthropoda; class Insecta; order Diptera; family Drosophilidae; genus Chymomyza; species Chymomyza caudatula. The sequence continues at coordinate 1,093,703 of JAWNKW010000186.1, read as the reverse complement.
AGCGAGATTATATAAAATTGAAACTGCAAGTGCGATTGCAAAAAATCCACAATCTTGTCCATTAGCTTGTTGTTGGACTTTAGGAATTTTCACATTTTCTATGTCGATGAAAGGAAAGAGACGTTCAATGTAAAATCTCACAGTTGCATTCAAAACTCCTTTGAATTCGAGGAATCATCAACGAACACATTCTTGCCATCGTAATAGCAACATATCCAACGACCGGATAAATATAAATTGAATATGCTGTTTGCCTTCGGGAATTGCCTGAATATTCTCGGGATGTTTCCCATAAGTCGCCGGTTGTGGTGTGAAATAGTTGTTCGTTTCTGTTTTTATAATTATTTCTAAACAAATAATGTATTGATTGTAGGAAATCGATGTGAATAACAGGTGGTAATTCATTGAGAAAGAAATCTTGTCCATTCATTTTGTTGAATCAGAAATTTTTTCTTTTCTAGCCTTCAGCTAAGGGTATTTATCGAATATAATGCTTGCGTATCTGAAATATATTACTTAAATTTGACAGTTGATATTGATTTTGTTTATTACCTACACTCCGCGAAATGCAACTAAAGGAAGAGTCGCAAAAAAACATGGACATGGCTATATCGACTCGACTATTGGTTCTGGTCAGTTTTGCCCATGGATTCTTTAATCTGCCACGTCTCCTTCTGCCTGTTGCATACAGTGCTCAAATCTATAATACCCTTTTACACTAAAAAAAAAAATACTTACTTCACAAAAATTCAGTTCACAATTAAAAAATTTTTTTTTTCACATTTTTGCTTTTTTTTATTATTAAATTATTTTTCCTCGATGTGAACACCTCCAGATTGAATTTAAGACTAAAATGTTACTTAAAAATTGTAGAGTTCCAAACAAAATTTGTAAAATGTAAAATACTTGCCTACTATTTTATTAATTATCGAAAATTTGAAAATCTGAGACTGGAAACTAGGCACACTGACAGCACACATTTACACAGAGCTCTATCGGTGTGAGATTTGTCCAGTAAATAAGCCTTAGGCGAAGCGCTTGGTGGAGACGACCCGATAAGCGCATTCGCAAGATTAATAAAAACCGAAATACTAAAGATGAGCGGATGACAGTCAGCTGTTTGTTGGTTTGTAAAACCAAACCAGCGTAAACTGATATTTTGGAGCGGGAAGAAATTGTTGAAACAACTTTCCTCGAGCTTCCGAATTGCATCGGGTATATAGATGGAACGCCCAGTATGAATCGCGAAGCTTATTTCTCTAGATACAAGAATTACGCCATAAAGCTGCAGGTTCCATGCGACCATAAGCTCCGGATTAGAGATGCGGTTGTGGGCAATCCAGGCAGCTACCACGATGCAAAAATATTTAAAAACTGCCAAATACACAAAAACAAAGATAAGTTTTCTTAGCGGAGAACAATGGATTGCGGGCGCCTCGGCGTGCCCGCTCTCAAATTGTGTAATTACACCTTTTCGCATCAATTCCAATATGCTGCCAAGCGGATGCAATTTATAAGGCGCCACAGCCAATATCTAGTCAGAGTGGAGAAATGCTTTGGTCTGCTGAAAGAAAAGTTTGGCAGTCTGAAGGAAATTCGAATTAAAATATAAGGCCCAAAGATCCAAGAATTTTTTTGCAGGTTGTAGTGCAAAAAAATTTTGAAAATTTTTTACTCTTATTATTCCTCTGGCGACCCAATTATAGCGACTAGAGTGATCAAATTCAATAGGAAACCCTTTGATGACATGCCCAACACGATAGAAAAACACTTAGATTGCTAAAGCCGAAATTACTAAAGTTATTTGAATAAAACTACATCTACTACATCGACAAAGACTACGACAACGCACGAACACAAAAACATCGCTTTCGGAATCTACTTCCCCAAATTTTCAGAAAATGGTATGTTTTAGCCATACGCCTTTCATTGAGTTCAAACTTGTTGTTGCATAGTGTAGTTAATGTTTTCAATCAACCCTGTTTTCAGTACACTGCTTAAAAATAGGTTGTGTACTTAAAGCATAATTTTCGACAACTTATGCAGCACTTCATTCACAATTCAACAAAATGTTTTGTTTCCGACCAAATAGTAGAACCATGGTCGGCAAAGTGAGCAGAGAAATTAAGTGGCGAAAATATTCGTGTCCGTGCTTGTAACATATTGACAACTTTTCTCTGTTGACTCAAAAATTCTATTGCAGCAACTTAAATTCTGAACAATGACAATTGCCGATAGAAACTGATAAAACGTTCGTGAATACATCATACATGCGTATTTTCTCAACACATTCATAACTTCTCTCTGCCGACTTATAAAGTATTCTTAAATAGTACCGTCTTCTCTGCTTACACCGCAATATTCAATATTATCAATAATAATCATTCTTATGCTTGACTGGCCAAAGGCCTATAAGTGGGATTGATCCCCAATCGTGGTCATACAAAAGGCAATTAGTGTGCTCACTACCTGTTCCTTCCAACAGAGACACGGCTTGTCCCTTTGCCTTCCTTCAACAATCGCATTGAAGCCCTTTTCTCTGCAGCTTCTTCATCCATATGCCCAACATGACCAAGCCAGCGGAGCCGCTGGGTGTTAATTCGCTTGACGTTATCTCTAATGCGGTAGTCGTTGCTAACGCGTAAAGGACCAAAAATCTAAGGAAGTAGTTTCCGCTCAAACATTCCTAGGTCACCTGAATTAAATGCTTAAGCGCCGAAAAAGGTAAAGATGAGCGCCTTATAGAGTGTTAGTGTCGTCTGGCGAGAGTGAGAGTGGTCTCTTCTACTCATTTGCCTACTGAGACCTTGATCTCTTTGCTGACATTATTGTGACGGTTGTGACAACATCAAAAGTGTAATTGTCAACATCAATCAAAGAAAACATATATTTTGTCCAGACCCACCCTGCCAGATTCTTTTTCAATAGTAATAGTACGACCAATGAAGTCAATATCATCTGGACAGTCTTATAGAAATTACGTAGTTTCGTTCCGATGTATTCTGGCCTTTCGCGATACACATCCATCAACTCCATCATAAAGTTGAATGGGTCGCAGGAAAGAATGCCTCGGCTTGTATCAAAAGATTTGGAGGTGACCTTCGCTATCTTGAGTCCCACTAGCTTTGCAGGAGTACCAAACTCAGATAGTGCGGCATATACGCTATCCCTGCGATCAAAAGAATACTGATACCACGGTAGTTGGCGCATACCGTGGGGTCACCCTTCGTGAGGACTGTGCAGAGGAAAACAAGCCATATTCTGCAAAAGACCCGGTGCGTGCACTCTACCAAGTCATTACCGTCAGTCTTGAACAACTCTGCACCAGGAACTGATCAGATGCTTTCGCCCTGTTCTCTCATTATTATACCCTGTACAGGCAGAAGGAGGCGTGGCAGACCATATGTTCCATGGGCAAAAATGATCAGGAGCAAAAGTCAAGTCGATATAGACATGTCCGTCTGTCCGTGTTGGGCCAGCTTTCTCCGATACTATAAGAGTTAGAGCAAAAAAGTGTTACTTAAAGATGCGCATTTTCTTAAGGCTGAGGGAGTTTATCGAATCAAGTCAATATCTTACTTCCTTCCCCCGTGACAGAATTTCGCCGTTTACAACCGCTCCGTTAAATCTATCAACTCGAAACTCAAAAATGTGCGTCGTGTTTATGTGCATCTATGATTTAAAAATGATCGAAATCGGATAAATACATTAAAAGTTATAGTCAAAAATATGCTAATTTCACCCCCCTCACATATAAACTGTTTCAAAATTCCACTACAAGTAAATATGGATACATGTTAGCTAGAGTTACAAAATTTGGTGTAGAGTGTACTCATGTAATCCTAATCGTTAAAACTGCATCCACCTTTTTTTCAATGAAACCCTCCTGTTGAGTTCAGCGGCTTTATAGACGCGTCACCAAATTCTGTAATTGCCCTGCGTGGCTATCTTATATTTCAATAATACACTAACGATGTTTCGATTTATGTGAACATCGATATAAATATTATATACATTTAAACACATTACTGCTACAGAGCAGCCTATGTATAAAAAAATAAGCTTCTTTTTTTGCTCTCATGCTAATGCTACCACCTACTTTATTATCACTTTAATTTTCACCGTCCGATCGAACGATTCAAATAAAAACATAAAAGCACAGGTCAACTTTGAACCCTGCCTGCTCGCTACAAATTAAACAAACATAAAATGGAAACATTTTTTTTTTTTAATAAAACTCTGCCAGGAAAAATGCTTCTTGGTTTTAACACCCCCCAATCGATTTACATTAATTACTGCCAAAACCCCCTATACATTGATTTGAAACTTGCCAGAGACATTTATAAATGTATTACTTTTCTGCAAAACAGTATTGGGATTGTCCAAAAAACTAAAATCTCTAATTTTATGTTTTTCGGCGATATAAGCACTCTGACAACTATTCCGGCGATTTGGCGATGTTTTTGTGTTCGTGCGTTGTCGTAGTCGTTTTCGATGTAGTGTTTTATTCAAATAACTTTAGTAATTTCGGCTTTAGCAAGCTAAATGTTTTTCTATCGTGTTGGGCATGTCTTCAAAGAGTTTCCTATTGAATTTGTCTCTTGTCGCTATAGTTGGTTCGCCAGAGGAATAATAAGAGTAAATAATTAAAAAAAATGTTTCTTTTAATTTTTTTGTTGTTTAAATTTGTCCTATCTAGTTTCGGTTGTTTTGATAAACGTGCGGAAAAGCCTGAGTTGGATACCAACTGTTTATTTTACTTCAAATTTTTATTTTTTTTTCACTAAAACTCAACGTATCCAGGTGAAACTTAAATTCTGTAATCGCAAGCATTTATAAAAAGATTTTAAGTAGACCTTCTTCCAATTCTTTACTTGATTTTGATATCACAAAAAATTTTCTTTAAGGTAGATTTTTTTTGTCAGACATAATAAAAACAACAAAATATAACACTATTAAATTCTTGTGAGTTGTATTTCACCATGGATGAGAGTGAATTTAAGCGTGTATTTTTCTGCGCATGTTCGACTCTCAGAGCTTACAACACGCTCTAATTCACTCACACCGATCAACGCATTATTAAGAGCCACTTAATAATTTTTAAAATTAATTTTTACCTGATTAAATCGCAACGTATTCAGGTGAAACTTAAATTCTGCAAACTGCAAGCAGTTTATCTTTCGAATGGTATAGGTTTCACCTGAATACGTGGTGTTATTGCAAAGTAATCGGTACCACACTGAATTTTTGCTTTGCGCATTTATATATAAGAATAGTATTCGCCTTGTCGTCGACATTCGACGACTTTATACACGCTCTCATAACAGATGATTACGAAGAAGAGTAAAGAAAACACGAAATAACTTTTATGTGTACAATGTATTTTGTTGTTGTTTTTTATCTAACTTAAAGAGTAGTTTTTATTACTTCTAATCAATTTTTACCTATCTAAAAAGTAACGTATCCAGGGGAAACGTGTATTCGGCAAACCGCAAGCAGTTTATCTTTTTAATGGTATAGGTTTCACCTAAATACGTGGCGTTATTGCAAAGTAATCGGTACCACACTGAATTTTTGCTTTGCGTATTTATATATAAGAATAGTATTCGCCTTGTCGTCAACATTCAACAACTTAATACACGCTCTCTTAACAGATGATTACGAAGAAGAGTAAAGAAAACACGAAATAAATTTTATGTGAACAGTGTATTTTGTTGTTGTTTTTTATCTAACGTATAGAGTACTTTTATTACTTCTAATCAATTTTTAACTATCTAAAAAGTAACGTATCCAGGTGAAACTTGTATTCGGCAAACCGGAAGCAGTTTATCTTTTGAATGGTATAGGTTTCACCTGAATACATTGCGTTATGGCTAAGTATTCGGTACCACACTGAATTTTTGCTTAGCGCATTTATATATAAGATATATATTCCCTCTTATTTTGTTTACATTTCTGACATTTTTTAACCGATATATGTTCCTATTGTAAGTCTAAACTTGAAATATTTTTAACCATCCATCCATCTTGCTAATGCCATGTTTGTGAATGATGTTGTCAGCGCCAAGACTGTTGTTGTAGATCTTTTGTTAATTTATCTGTGTGTCATTTGTATTGTTATTGTTTAATTCATTTATTTGCGATTTTGTCTTTTAATAAATTGTGCTTGGTACAATCGACTTGTTAGAGGGAAAAAGTAGGGAAAAGAAATTATACAGACTTATTTAATTAATAATTTGAAATATGATGGTCGATAAAAGAAGCGTCTAGAATTTGTAAATATCCTTTGCTTAAGTCGAGCTTTGGATCGTTGGTCATTGCATCCTAAGGTGCCTGTTTCACGAAGCGACATTTGGCGTGTCCGTGTGATTTGTATCTCACACCATTTGTAGGCACGGTAATGTCGCCCGTATGTTGTCCCGCCTGCAACCCTATGCGACTTGCTTCATATTAGAATGCATTCTTGTCGAGCGAGATTTTGTAAGAGATTTTTTTCACATTCTCACTTGAAAATCTAGTTTCGTGTAACAAGCGCCTCATGAATTCAAAATAAAACATTTTTTTTTATTTTTATCTTTATTAAAGTTATAGAGGCCGCTTTGCGTACTTCGAAAATTTTGTTTGCTAGTTTTTTAATTATCTGTTCAAGTGTTTTTTGTTATTGTGTATTTTGTTTTACTTTTTATTTGTATTAGGTACTTTTTATATTTGTTTAGTTGGAATTTTATACCCTGCACATGTAGTGTCTAGGGTATAATAGATATGTACATTTTAAGTTGTATGCTCTAAAATTATTAGCATTGACTCTGGTAGAATTTGACTCATGTACGTCTGTCTGTCCGTCCGTCTGTCCAATGAATCTCGAAAACCATAAGCGCTGGAGACACAAAATATTACCAAAAGATGCGCAGAATCCCAGGTAAAATAAAGTTGGTCAAATGGTTTATATATATGCTGCCGTTCCTACCCAGCAGAATTTCGCGGGTGTTACGTATATTGTGTTGAAACTTAACGGACAGTGTGCCTAGGTATTATATGCTATAAAAATTATTAAAAAAGTTGTAGTCAAAAATGTAATAATTCCATCACCATTTTATATAAATTGCTCCAAATTTCACTGTATATAATTATGGGTATATATGAGCCGAGGTCACCAAATTTTGTGGCTCATACGAGCCTAATCATCAATCCTGTGTTGACTCTTTGCCATTCTCCTACACATCGCGATCTGCTGTACATCAAAATTAGTTGTTACCCAACGCTTGTGATTGACGATATTTTTGGAGAAGAGGAAGGTAATGCATTTAAAAAAGGAAAGAATGTGGACATAATGGTGGTAAATAAAACAAGAATAGAACTAATGATCTTCTAAAACATTAAAAAAAAAGTTAAACTTTACTTTCGAAGGTTGTGTTTGATTTTTAGAATGTTCGCTCCTCATATTTGATAACTCCGCCATAATTTTATATTCCTTAGCAAAACTTTGCATTTCTTCGCAACCGTCCGCTTTTTCTTAGCCCAGAAGACGCAAAAATCAAAGTATTTTGATATTATTCATCCTACGCATGACCGACATATGACAGGGCCACACACGGTACGATTGCTATACAGCAGACCGCATATGATCACATGCAATTTGCAAAATTAGAAATATGATGCGAAGGTAGTTAAGTTTTCAGTTTACCGTATGCAAGAATTTTCTTTTTGAGCACATGTGTAAAGGGTATCCCACTATCGGGACTGTTCCACTTTTTTTTTGTGTTTTGTAGTTGTTGCTCTGAAGCGTTTTGACCTTCTCAAAAGGCCGCGAAAATGTGTCAAAACGTATTTGTGCCTGTATGTGTGTGTTTGTGTATCTAATAAACAACAAGTATTTGTGAAAAGTAAAAAGTTATAATAAACGTAAATGGAAAGAAGTTAGTCACGTTTTCAAACATACTACTGTGATCAAATTGAAAGGTTAAAAAATGAATAATAATAAGATTCCCCGGATTTTCGAACTGATAAACTTTTTTTTTTCTCAGCTGTGAGTAGAGGGTTTTATTACAAGCAGAGATTCATGTTACAAGCATTATACCTTTTTGACCATAACTTATCTATTGTAAGATATGTTATAGTTAGATGCAGTTGTCTGCTTATCGCATCTTAAGAAAGCGTCTCATGTTCAGATCTGAACATTCACTAAATTGGGAGTATTGTTAGTGACATTTGGTCAAAATTTCACATGAATTCTGAGATTCTTACTATGTCCGAATTTATTAAACAAGAAGGTGCATTAAATTTCGCTGCGGAAACTATCAGACTGTTTTCAAAGAAGGTTTACAAGTGGTACAAAGAGTTCAAGTCTGGCAGCGAGAATGTTGAGAAGAATGTGGTGTCGAATCGGCTAAAATCATCGACAGGTACACACAACATGGGTATATGGTATTTCCACAGTCGGGCACTGCTCCAGCTGTCTGCATAATATCTGTGGTCATATGGAATAGTAGCTTAAGTCGACATAAGGAAATGTTGAGTTATTGCGCTCTAGAACTTTTTAGAAGTCACTACAAGTCACCGTTCCTTTTTTAAGTTTGGGAGAGAAGAAATGTACGAGTTTCAAAACAAGAAATGGTGACTTGAATTCACATCTATAAAGCTCCAGAACGCAATAACTCAACATTTCCTTATGTCGACTTAAGCTACTCTTCTATATGACCACAGATATATTCTTTTGTTTGATAGTGTTTGTGAGCAAATTTTAAACTTTTGGCTGGAGCGTCTGATCCGGTTGATCCGTATACGGTTGTAAAGGTATTAACGCGTAGATTAACCTTTTTATAGAGTTTTTTGATTTGTTTATTGGTTTGAAATATATCAGTATTGATAGCAAGGCGCTGTTACATGCAGCGAGATTTTCAAGTTAAAATCTAACAGGTTATTTACAATTGTAAACAAATGATGGGAGTGAGATATTTGATAGCTCACGGATAATTGCGATAATTGAAACACTGGCTCAAAAGAGTGTTACCAAGAGTTAAATCAAAAAGCATAAAAAATAACGCAGGATCCGAAATTACCTGTGAGGTACAGGCCTATTACACCCTTGTTACATCATGGTTCCTGTACAAGTGCTAGCCCTAGGTGTTGGTTGGTGAACATCCTGGCCAGGACGGCCGAGGCCACCTTGGCGTGGGGGATGTTCACCTGGGCTAGCCTGGTGCAATCGTTGGTGGGTGTTGGCATCATTATAGTGGGGAGATCCCCACATTACCAGACGCACCCTCTTGTGCGCCGCGTCCCGTCAGGGTGACGCCTCTCTATCTGCCTCTTTATTTTCTTCCTTGCTCTCAGACTGCTTGAGGTCTTCCTCCTGCAGCTCTTGTAAGGACATCGGCTCCACGTCTATAGGACTATCCTCAGAATAATCTAGGGGTAACTCTAAGTAGGCATCTAACACCGGTACAGCGAGCTCCTATACTTTTGTGTCGTCTGGAGCGTGCTCATTCACACACTCTGTGCCGTATCTGCATCAGGGACAGGCTGCACGACATGGGAGTTCCCACTTGCCGTTGGTCGATTGGGTCTTTTTAGTCCGTGAACCCGGACTGTCCCATATCGGTAGAATAGCCTGTTACCCTGTGCCGCGATGGCCTGCATTGTCACAGTGTCGACTCCTAGTGTCATAAGGAACCCTGGCGCTCCGTTCGCATCGACGTTACTTTCCAAAGGTCATTGTTGAAATTATTCTGACCAGATTAGTCTTATGAGGAAATACTTTCCCACACTGCGTGGGAGATAGACATTTATGTGGTGGGCAGGGGGTGTCCCATCGCCCATCCTTCCTTCAAGGGGCTTGACCTTCCAATCGCGCAGGCTCGATACGACGAAGAGCCAGTACGCTGGTTCCACGCCCATGCAGGATCGTCAAGAGCACCCAGCTGTCCCACTGGAGGTTCTACCTCCGGTTTTCTGCGCCTAGGATTCCTAATGGGTCGTTTGACGTGCCGTCAGCACGCAGTCGCATTGGTCGCGAATTCACGACCGATGGTCTATGTTGTGTGACGTCGCGTCGTGCGGACTGTTCCCGCACTGTGTTAGGTCGGTCGGCATCAAGGAGTCTCTCCTCGAAATGCGTCGCAACGGTGGATGCAGGCAAGTCCTGCATATTTTTTGGATATTTATTGTACGAGCGGCGGAGAAAGGAAAGGTCCACCTGCACAGAGACGTGCAGGTCCACAAGTTAGTGACTGAATTATTTTGTATGGACCTGGGCCTCCAGCCAGGCTGACTATCGGCACGGTTCGGGTAACACCTTAGTCCGTGAAGCTATGTATGTGGAAGCGGCCGCACAAACGCCTCGTCAGTGCAGCGGTCTTTTGCGCACCCGCTGGCTGTCCGGGACTGCTTATTTGGAAGTTATCTTGCTTCTTCGCAGCTAACCTTCCGGTGAGAGGTCGTTTGCTATTCGCAACCTGCGACCCGTCCTGTGGGCTTCAGCTCGGTCCCCTTGGAACCATCCCACAGATTCCGCAGACCAGAAGATATGAGAATATTATTTTGCGTTATTTTTTTTAGGATGCAATATATTTAATTTTATATTTTATGTACAATTAACTTCGTTTTGGCAAAAATTTATCTTTTTATTGAATTAATTCACGATTCCACTCGAATTTTTTCATTCTTAAATTTTAAAGCATGGCAATGAATGCATTCTTCGTAGGTGAAAGCCATACGCTGAAATAAAGACAATGCTAATGCGCGAGTCACTCGCATTTTTTCTTGATTGGCTAATCTATTTGTATCTGTAATGCGTTGTCTTTCAGCTATTCTTCTAGTTATACAGGAGTTTGTGCAGCACTCATTGCAATATCTTAAATACCTTGTAAACGTTGTTCTGGTGTTGGATTTTCTCGAACCACTATATCGTCGAGCGGCTCGAGTAATTCTGTCAATGTTGCCTCTTCTGAACCGTCTCCTGCCTGAGAAGTGCTCTACATTAGGCACTAACCCGGTAACGGGTTGTTATGGCCAGTCAAGAAGAAGAAGAAATAGTTTAGTAGTAGTAGTAGTTTAGTACTAGTAGTAGTTTAGTAGTCATTTCGTACTAGTAGTAGTTTAGTAGTAGTAGAGTTTAGTAGTATTAGTAGTAGTAGTAGTTTAGTACTAGTAGTAGTTTAGTAGTAGTAGCAGTTTAGTACTAGTAGTAGTTTAGTAGTAGTTTAGTAGTCGTTTCGTACTAGTAGTAGTTTAGTAGTCGTTTCGTACTTGTAGTAGTTTAGTAGTAGTAGAACTTAGTAGTATTAGTAGTTTAGTAGTAGTAGCAGTTTAGTACTAGTAGTAGTTTGGTAGTTGTAGTAGTTTAGTAGTAACATTTAAAATTGGCGCTGCCTAAAAATATGCAATAATTATTTCGCCTTTATTCATCGTATCGTATGCCAAGAGGGGCTTGATTAGAATTATTTATTTCTTTATTATACATATAATGCTAAATTAACCGTTTAGAGCATAAGTAAAAAACTCGAAACACATTGCTTTAATTCTGCTACGAAAGTTGTGCTCTCGGAGCTCAGGGCAAATGGACAACAAGCTACGACAGAATCGCTATCGGGAGCCGATGGAATTGAACAACTCCGTAGCCGTCATGGAGCATAGCTTAAATAATTTTAATCCTACCTTTTTACTCTCCTTTTGACTATCGCTCTTGTTAGTTCTCCTGGTATTGCTATTTTTTCACTATGGCAACTCCTTAGCGACTGACCAATTGTTTTATGTGCCGTGCATATATTTCGTCATCACTGATAGGGGGGAGGGAGTTACCTAATTGATTATGCTTGATAACATTGGGGGTGGGGGTTTAAAGAAAAATTTTCAAGAAAAAGCTGAATGTGAAGGCCAACACGATATTTGCCATTAATTTCTAAGATTAGGAATTAATATTTGGCCATCAAGTTGCGAAGGAAGCCTTCTTCTCTCTTTGCCCGTTTGAGGTAGTGCCTTTTCAAAACAGCTCAACTTTAAGTCTGCCGGATCACTGTAGCGTGTTCCAGATATCGTTCCTAAAAGACTATCATTGAGTCAGATTAGTACGTAAATATTTACAATGTTTAAATTCGACATTGGTAGCAAAATGTCGCAATCTCTTTATGAGATGACAGTTATAACTTTCAATTGCTACGGCTCCCGATTGCGATTCTGTCGTAGCTGTTCATTTGCTATTTGATCTGAGTTACGAGAGCACAACTTTCGTAGCAGAGTTAAAGGAAAGTATCTGAAGTTTTTTTTACTTATGTTCTGCTATTCGTAGTTCTTGCTGGAGTCAGCAAGTCAAACGCTGCAATTATCTATCTATATATACATATATATCCAGTATATATAAATAGGCTAAGAAAAATTTTAAGATCCCTTTTTTACCACCTATATGGAAACAAATATGGGGGAAACTTATATCATTGTGTAGGGAATTTTCATAGGTCGGGCGATATATTTTTTATTCATATATTTTGCAAAAAGTTAGGTAAAATTAATAAAAAACATTTATATTGAAATGTATTTACATGGGTTGGTCACGTTCATGAGCACGTTTTCCCAGTTGGCTATACTCTCCCAAAAGCAGTGAGCGTCGGCCTGACCTTACACTTCGGCTATGTCTTTGTAAATAGACGACTTGTGACTCACAGCTCAGTAGCTCATTTAAGTCATAGTGAGAGAGAGAGAGTGAAATTTGAAATGCTAAATGATTTTCAATTAAAAAGTTTATGGATATTAATTTCCAGTCGGGATCCGACTGCGGGGCTACCACTAGTGTTTAGTAAATGAATTTATTAATGATATTTTGACCCTGAACACAAAATGTAAAATGGTATTATAGATTATGCAATCTATGTAACAGGCAAAAGGAGGCGTGGCAGACCTTATGTTCCATGGGCAAAAATAATCAGGAGCAATAGACGAGTCGATATAGCCGTATCCGTATGTCCGTCCGTACGCCCGTGTTGTAACGTATTTCTCAGAGACAATAGGAGTTAGAGCAAAAAAAAAAGTACTATAAGATGCGCATTTTCCCGGAAAAGATCAAGTTTATCGATTCATGTCAATATCTCACCCCTTTCCCCCGTGACAGACTTTCGCGGTTTACACCCCCACCATTAACTCTAATCCATTGAAACGTGGCACAGTCATGCACACTGTTATTGTGCATATGTTGTGTAAAAATTATTAAAATAGGATAGAAACTTTATATAATTAACAATAATAATAAGTAATTTATATAATTACTGCCGCACCCAGCAACATATTGATTTGAAAATTGCCACATATATTTATAAAAGTGTTTTTGATCTATGTTTCGAAATTCAACGACATTGGCCTAAGAATACTGGAGTTATGAGCATAAAAGTAATTTTTGCCCTTTTTCTCAAAAGGAAAATGTTTACAGGCATATCGATCTTATGCAAAGAGACATAAAGGGTCATACTTCCGTTCCCATTTTACCGTATTTAGTGTTTCTAAAGAAAAGGGGTACAGGGTATTCTACAGTCGTGACTGTCTGCTTCAATTTTTTTTTTCTATTTTGTAACCTTATTTATTTCAATTGCTATACAGCATACCGGAGTATCAAATATATAGTAGTTACAACTAATTGACGGGTGCTATTTAATTGAAAAGCAGTTGGCGTCGTATAATTGTAATCTAATCGAAATAACATGGGAAAATTGATCTTGAGCACTTTATTTGTATGTCTAAGTGTTGATTTTAAAAAATAATTAACAATAAACGATTATAAAAAGTCGATTAGCAATGTTAATACAAAATACAAGCGCATAATATTGAATATATGTATGTATGTACATATGTAAAGTGTAGTTACTGACTGTTTGGCAATTTCGCTTGCACAATACCTACTATAATAATAACACTTCTAGCAAAAAAAATTTAATTTGTATACTGCATGTTGTTAGTGTAGCAGCACTTCGGCTATGCACCCGTGCTGGTCATGACGTTAATCATGCCCGGAAATACTTCTGCCTGTATAACTCCATAATCTACACGTTCGCCATCGACAGCCAAAATGCCATCTTCTCCGCTGGGTTTAATGCGAAAGGCCTTTACAGGTACCACACGTATGTAGGGGTCCTCGCTTTCCGGCAAATGGGTGCCAGTGTTCATACTCAGCAAGAAATTTAACAGTTGGGAGCGACCTACGCCAGCACGTATAATGACCAAATAAATTATGCCATCGTTGAGTCGGGAATCGGGTGCAAAGAAACAATCGGAGGCCAGATGTGTTGTATAGGCAGCATGTACCATGACAAAATCACCATTTTCGCATACCCAACCATCGGTGGATGGCAGCTCTTGTCCCAGGCCAGGTATTGTGCCTGTGGGCAACAGCTCCTCTAGATCAGCATTGGCCGCCTCGATGCGTTGGGCTATGCTTATGCTACGACTGCGATTGGAGCGTATGCTCTGACCATCAATCGAGTAGTAATTTGTTTGATGTGATGTGGCCGAACGCCAGCTATCCGCATGTTGTCGATACATTGAGCGATCCATTGATAAAGCATCGGAAAATTGATCGTCATCTATGTCGTGCTCGTTGCCGCGATGTTTCACGCCAATCTCATCCACGTCCTCATCATAAGCATCTTTAAATTCAGATAAGCCACTTGTGGCAACCAAATTCGTTGAAACAGTTAGACTACTCACACTTTTCACGTTAGCTGCTGCTGTCCCTGTGTCTGCAGTTGGTTGATTGTTAAAATTTTTGGGCTGTGACTTTGCAGGCAAATAGTATAGCTTTCCATTATAGCTCCGCAGCGTTATAAGTCGCCTGATGGCCCAGAGCGTAAAACGTTGGGCACCAATCGAACGCAGACGCTCGCTTTCAATGTCTATGTCAGCGATCAGTCCCCAGCCCACGGATAGAAACGAATACATTACAAGGTGTTTATCATGCCGTGCGAGCTCCACGCGCACAACATCCATGGGTGTGGCGCGTCCGGCCACACACGTCAAGGTAGCATGTAGTATGGGCTTTGGCTCATAAGGTTCGTTGCTATGATGGGCTACACTCTTTGCTAGTCCATTGCCAGAACCGCAAGGTATGATACCAAGCGGCAATTCACGACAAGCGCGACGCCAATCCAAACGTTCCATTAGGCCATTGAGTACCTCATAGAATAGGCCATCGCCAGAGGCTACTACAATGCCGGAATAACGCTCTAGTAGATCTTTGCGTGTACGCACAAACTCCTGTGCATATTGCGGGTGTGTGGTAATCTGTAGATCGTACTGTTGTTCTGCCTCGCGTAACAGTGGTGCCACCTGCTTTTGGAACAGCTCTCGTCCTTTGCCTGAGCCCGATTTCGGATTCAGTAATATAAGCAATTTCTTTCCGCTTCCATAGACCGCCACACCACTACCACTGCGCTGCTTATGCAGGCGTATGGTCTGATGCCAGAGCTCCGCTGTGCGCAAATTGCTGCCATAGTCATTGCTGGAACGAAAGCGTAAAATGCGCAGCGTTTGTACACGCCGTAGTGGCTTTTCCTTTTTCAGATAGGCATAAATGTAGAGATAGGCGCTGGTATCTTCGCCAGCTTCTGCATTGAGCACGGGCTGCTCATCGCTACCAGTTTGCTCACTGGGATTCTTGCATGAGCTTAGGCCGCCGCGTGCGCGCTTCTTTAGACGTGGACCAAAGCGAGAGCCAATGATGTCTTCGATACGTATGAGCTGCTCATTGATGTGACCGTTTTGTTCTGTCTCACGGCGCAGATAGACGCCTTCGGTACAAAGTTTAACTTGAATTTGAACGTGCTGTTTCCGGCGATTGTCCACGTAGAAGATTTCACTGAGCTCGCTTGCCGGTCCTGAGGGCGTCGTGGGAGTGGCGGCGTTCTCCATTGTTGTTATGAGGGTCCTTAGCTGCAGTGACGGCTGTTGTGTTTGTGGATGCTGAAGATTCTGCATGCCTGTAGCTGTCATGGCTTTGTCTGCAGTTTTAACAGGTTTTAAACTTGTTTACGCTTTAACTTCTACTTCAGCGACCTTCCTAAATTAGCGAAAAAACAAAGAGCACACCTTTCAGTTTTCTTTCTTTTATAACTAATTAATATTGTGTATACGTATATACATATATATATATATATATATGTATATATATATTTATTTAATATATATATACATGTGTAATTTTTGTGTGTTTATGTGCCGTACGCGCTTTTTTGTATTTCGCGTTCAAGTTGACGTTTCGTACTGAGCATTAAATTTAACTGATTTTATTTCAAAGTTTTCGTGTTTTGTGCGAATTTTTTTCGTCACAAATACACTCGAACTGTTTGTTGTTGTTGTTGCTGTTGTTATTATTATATTTATTATCATTGGCGTGTTTTTTGCCTTTTTGTTGGCTGTTGTTGTTTTTGTAGGCGTTTCGAAATCTAATCGCCTCGAATCGTATCGTCAATGATATAGGTATGTATTATTTTAGTAGTCTACACATCATTATACATAAATACATATGTGTTTGGTGTTCAGTTGTAAGCTATCGTCGGGTTACACTCATGTTAGGCATACGCCCGTACTTTGTTTTCTTACTGTGCAATAGCATTTTGATGAGAGTTCATTTGCTGAGAGCACATGAGCTCTTATGTATGGGTTTGTGTCTATATGTGGGGTAACCCAAACAAGCACTTAACCAGGTAGACTCACATAGTCACTTGCTCTCCCTTTCGGTTCCTTATTTTCAGTCTGCTCGTCGCCAGGTTAGTCTTTCCTTACTTTTATTAAATGTAATTCTTCGAAATTCTTTTGGGGGGGGAAACGGAGCCAGATATCAACCCGATTTAACATTACTTGTGACTACACTCATCTTATGGTCTCCTTTATCTAGGGACTCATACAGACTGACGAACGGACGAACAGACGGAGATCCTCCAATCGCTCCCCGAATTAATGCTAAGAATTTCTATCCATGGAACTTATGTGTAAAGGGTATTAATTTAACCAAGCACTGACTACAGTGACAACTTACGTATCTGGCACAATCATCGACCGATGCCAAGATCTACATAAAAAGCTGTAGGCCCCTTGCCAATTTGACACGGACAAGGCTGCTTTATGTGTATTAGGATTATTGATATTATAGTGATAAGATATCGATCTCAAATATTAAATATCGGCTACCATGTATTTTCATACCCTGTACACAAAGTGTAAAAGGGTATTATAGATTTGTGCAATGTATGTAACAGGCAGAAAGAGGCGTGGCATGGGCAAAAAATCTTATCATTGACTCGGGTAGCGATTGTCCGTCCGGCTGTCCGTCTGTACATATGAGGGGATAGATCTCCGAGTCCATAAGAGCTATTGACACAAAATGTTACCAAAAGATGCGCGTTATCTAATGTAAGATGAAGTTTGTCGAATCAATTCGATATCTTACCCCCATCCCCCGTGACAGATTTGCGCGGTTTACAGCCGCTCCATTGAGTCTATCAACTCGAAACTCCTCAGAGTTAATATGCATCTATGTTCCAAAAATGATCGAGATCGGATAAATAAATCAAAATTTATAGTCAAAAATATGCTTATTCCCCCTCGCCTATAAACTGCTTCAAAATTCCACTACATGTAGATATGGATAAATGTGAGCTAGAGTTACAATTTGGTGTGAAGACTTGTGTAACACTAATCATAAAAACGGCATCCACCTTTTTTCAATGGAACCCAAATAGCAAAGAGAGCGGTAAAAATTAAAAGGTGTAATTTATTTGAATACATGAAACATGGACCAATTAAAACTCACACTGTGCGCTAAAATTATGAAAACCAGTGTAAATTCAATTCGTCAAGCGGTAGACTGATAGATGATTATAATCACATAATCCAAAACAGAAATATGGTGGAGCAAAGCGGCGTACAGAAGGAGATGAAAACTTAGCTGAAGTGCAACTGCTTAGAAAAAGGGGCAATAGTTAATTGGATGTCTGAGAGGAATGAAAATCATATTTCAAAACTTGCTCTAAAATATTTGACACCACCAGTCAGCTCTGCATCGTCAGAAAGGGTGGCATCTGATGTGGAACTTATTGTAAAGATCAAGTAGCCTTAAGCCTACACGAAATACGCAATATATTCCTGTTCTGGTGGATTGTAAATAAAAAAGGGTTACAGGAAAATGTTAAAAATTCCGTGTTCCTAAAATCGCTGGTGGTGATCGATTGTACAGAATTTCTTGCAAGACTTTTTTATATTTCTAGCTCAGTGTACAAAAAATGTTTTTTAAATGGATTTTAACCCAACATCAATCTTTTGGGGAAGCAGATTTTTTTTAAATAAAACAAAAGATTTCGAATTAAACTCAAGCCCATCCATAGACTTAATTCAACACTCCCGATTATGATTTTATTTTATAGAATAACTTATTTTGCAGTGTTACATTTTTTACCAAATTACAATCAGGCTTATAAACTAGAAGCACATAATAATCAAACTGTTTGCCTAATTTTAATTTAATTCGCAGTGAACGGTGCTGTGGACATTAAAGTAACATCTTTACTGAACTGTGGTTCCCTAAGCTGAACTGGGCACGTGGCGGTAAAATAGCAAGAATCACACAAGAAATAACTTAATATAGCTTGAACCAGAAAACATACTCCTCATAACAGTGTTAGCTAACCTAAGCTAGATCGAGCTGGGTAAAATCTGTGACGTCAGACAGAAATGACACTGACCACCACGTCTTCAGCACCGGAGAGCACAAAGAAAATGGAAGTAAAGTGCGTCACAGCCGAAGAGAATTTGCCCACATCTGAAATGGATTTACTAGCCAAGCTGGAGGCTGCCAATAAGCTAATTGAAAGCGATGCCAAAAGTCTCAACTCGTTACACTCAACGCATAGTCGCAAGAACTCAGACACCAGTCAAATAAGCCTTACGTCAAGTTAGTCTAGTTGATAAATCTGTCAAATATGTTTACTGTACTTAAATTATTTTTTTTAGGCGGCAACTCTGTTGCGGAGGAGGATATTTGGACGACGTGGGCTACCATACTAAATGACTGGGAAGGCGCACTGAAGCGCAAGAATCCTTGCGTACGTGAACTAGTTCGTCGCGGTATACCGCATCATTTTCGCGCCATTGTATGGCAACAGCTTAGCGGCGCCGCCGATGCGGACAAAAAACAGTATGCGGAATATATCAAAGCCACATCCGCCTGCGAGAAGGTAATACGACGTGACATTGCACGCACCTATCCTGAGGTGGACTTTTTTAAGGAGAAGGATGGACCAGGTCAAGAGGCGCTCTTCAATGTGATTAAGGCATATTCGCTGCATGATCGTGAAGTGGGTTATTGTCAGGGCTCTGGCTTTATTGTGGGTCTGCTGCTCATGCAAATGCCAGAAGAGGAAGCATTTGCTGTGCTCGTGCAGATCATGCAGCAACATCGAATGCGTCATATGTTCAAGCCATCGATGTCGGAGCTGGGGCTGTGCATGTATCAGCTGGAAAATCTGGTACAAGAGCAAATACCCGATATGCACATACACTTTCAGCAACAGGGTTTCCAAACGACCATGTATGCTTCCAGCTGGTTTCTGACACTCTATACGACCACATTGAATGTGAACTTAAGCTGCCGCATTATGGATGTCTTTCTTAGCGAGGGCATGGAATTTATATTCAAGGTGGCCTTGGCGCTTCTGTTGACGGGCAAGGAGACACTACTGTGCCTTGACATGGAAGCAATGCTCAAGTTTTTCCAGAAAGAGCTACCCGGTCGTATAGAGGCTGATCCCGAGGGCTTCTTCAATCTGGCCTACTCGCTGAAAATTAACAACAAGCGCATGAAGAAGATGGAGAAAGAGTATCAAGACTTGAAGAAAAAAGAGCAGGAGGAAATGGTTGAGCTGCGACGTTTGCGACGTGAGAATTGCTTGCTAAAGCAGCGTAACGAACTTCTCGAGGCAGAGAGTGCTGAGCTGGCTGATCGATTGGTGCGCGGTCAGGTCTCTCGTGCCGAGGAAGAGGAAACCAGGTGAGTAGCCTACCCTCTTAGTTGAATAATACCCCAAAGGTAATTATAAATTATTTTGCTGGTTTTTTTTCCTAGCTATGCGATTCAAACAGAACTGATGCAATTACGGCGTTCCTATCTGGAGGTTTCGCATCAGCTAGAGAATGCGAATGAAGAGGTTCGTGGCCTTAGCTTGCGTCTGCAAGAAAATGTAAGTTTTATTTGTGTTTCAAAAATTTACGTTCTGCTCTTTACTCTTGTAAGTTAATACAGATCAAGAAGCAGGAAGAATAGGATTTGGTTAAGAAAAAATCGTCTCTAAACATGTTTAATCATAAATAATTACATATATATATATATATAATTTTTTTCTATTTTATTTCTTATGGTTGTGGTGCTTAAAATGTAAAATCGAAAAACTCTAAAACCAAATAATCCAAAAATGTGTTCTAAACTACATATAAAAACTATACAGAATGTGTCAATCGATAGCGTAAGTAATTTGATTTAAATCAAGCCATAATAATTTTACGTATTCCTTTTTTTATACTAATATATTATTTTTAAGCTTAAATTTAACATAACGTTTTTATTAATGCATATCTTTTTAAGTTACCCTGTTTAACCGTTTTTAATAATTATACCCTGTTCACATAGCGTTAAAAGAGTTCTAGATTTTTGAAATGCATGTAATAGAAAGAAGCACATAGAAGTTTTCATTTGTAAAAATTATCATCTTCAAAATTTTCAATTATCCGTTAGTAGTTGAAGTTTGTCGAATTATGTTGACACAATTAATCATTTTCATCTAGGATAATGTTAACCACTCAATCTATAAGCCGAATCTAGTCTCCATTATTGCACCAATATAAGAACCCTTCATCTATAAACTTCAACAAAATTCCATCTTTTGTAGATATGCTAATATATTATAAGCTAGACCATTTTTATATTTACTACAAAAATGTTGACCTTTCGCGGAAAAATCCTTCCATCATCCAAAATCCATTTGTCTTCATTTGGTCATACCCCTCAATACAAAACTTGAAACAGAAATGTCCTTTTCTGGGGAACATTGGTACTGTCGGGCACTGCCAGAAATGGCTGTATCTTATCCTTTTTATACCCTGTACACAAAGTGTAAAGGGTATTATAGATTTGTGCAATTTTTACCAAAAGAATATTTCTATTAAAATTTTTTGTTTTATGTGGCATATGAGGGTGGTCAACTTGACAGGTTTAACTGTATATATTTTGGAAATAACATTTTTTAGATTTTAGAACCCTCCTCCTATAACAACAGAATGTTAGTTTAAAAAAAAATCATTGAAATGATCTTGAGAGCTCTTACAAAAGGCCCCAATCCAAATTCCGTTCAATAAGGTTGATATTTTTTGGTATATTAGCTGTAAATTTTAATATAAATTTCTATGGGCTCATTTGAATGTTGCATGTTGCGGTTTTGTCGAAAGTTTTTGCTTTTAGTAATCGAAGATTTGCTTCAACTATAGCTTTATATCTATAGGCATGTTGCATGATATACTCTTATAAATATAAGCATTCATTTACTTCAAATTCTTTGTTAATAAAATGCATACCATATTCAATAGAATAACTCCCGGCAATCCTCCATTGATGAGCTATGCGTGAAGGAGGAGGCACTAAAACAGCGCGATGAAATGGTTTCCTGTTTATTAGAAGAGCTGGTTAAAGTTCGTCAGGGTCTAGCCGAGAGTGAAGACCAAATACGCAACCTGAAATCCAAAATAGAAGAGTTGGAGGAGGACAAAAAAACCCTGCGTGAGACAACTCCTGATAATTCGGTGGCACATCTACAAGACGAATTGATTGCCAGCAAATTGCGGGAAGCGGAGGCTTCTCTTTCACTCAAAGATCTCAAACAGCGTGTGCAGGAGTTGAGTACACAATGGCAGCGTCAACTAGCAGAGAATCAGCGGAATGACCAAAATACGGCTGCCGTGGACTCTACGCCGAAGAAACTATTGACCAATTTCTTCGACAACTCCAAGGCAAATGAGCATACTCAAAAGCTGGAGGAGGAACTGATGACCACGCGCATTCGTGAAATGGAAACCCTAACAGAGCTCAAGGAGCTACGGCTAAAAGTCATGGAATTGGAAACGCAGGTGCAGGTCTCAACAAATCAGCTGCGTCGCCAGGATGAGGAGCATAAGCGGCTGAAGGAGGAACTGGAGTTAGCTGTAACACGCGAAAAGGAACTCGCCCACAAAGCACGCGAACAGCAACATAGGTAGATATAATATCTCAGCCTAACTAAGATACTTATGTTCTTGAATCGTTGCAGATACTCGGATTTGGAATCTCGCATGAAAGATGAACTCATGAATGTTAAAATTAAATTCACTGAGCAAAGTCAAACAGTGGCTGAACTTAAGCAGGAAATATCACGTCTAGAAACGAAGGTTTGATTTATAAAAATGCTATGCTATAAAATGAACTCACTCATTTTTAATTCTAACTAGAACTCGGAAATGCTTGCCGAGGGTGAGCTACGTGCCAATTTGGATGAGTCCGACAAAGTTCGGGACCTGCAGGACAGGTTGGCTGATATGAAAGCAGAGGTATATGCTAAATTTCTTTAATTGAAGTAGAATTGGAATTTTGGTTTTCGTTATTGGCGCACACACTCACACATAACAGTACCTACTAATTGTGTTTGCAAATATCACATATCAAGGATTAACTCAAATCCTGATCAACAAAATGGTACAAAATTGTACTCTTAACCACTTAATATTAATTTAGTATGTAATTTTGTTTTGCGCTTATTGGTTTTACTTTGGTTTTCATTATTGCCAGTTCAAAATGCTCATACGATAATAATCTTGTTTCTTATTTAATTTTTTCTTCACACAATGCTTAAAATAAAACAATAAACAATAAACGTGATAGTATCCCACGCCAATAACCAGCCCCGACACTGAACCGTGGAAATGGATAAGCTAAGCTAATGAAACCAAAGACAAAATACTTAAAAAATTGTTTAAATAAATTACAACAACCTCACTAGCATGTATCCCAATTATAAAACTAATTAAAATCAAAATAACTCAATCTTAGCAAAACGAAATGAAACGCAACTACGACACTTAATATTAAGTCTCCATTAGAATCCTTATATCGAGTATGGTACACAATACGTACATTTACGTACATATTAATGCCATAATATATCGCAATGTATCAATTTCAATTCGTGAATCAATGCTTTTTGCCGTACCCCCTGTTTGCTCTCTATGTTGCATAACGAATCCAATTTGCAGTTTGTATGTAGTTTAATTTTCAGTAGGATTATCATCCGCTTTCTGAAATTCTAGAATAACACATAATACATAGCATGATACTTTTTGTTTATCCTGCATGTTTGCGTACCATAAAAAATATATATTTAGCTCTTAAAACTTGACGAAAACACTCGTACATATTGTCTCAGTAACTGTATAATATAATATCGGATCCAAGGTGTCGACTCGGCCGTTGGTGCTGATAACACTGTGCACTAGCCAAATTGGGACCGGTCTATAATACCATTAACCATAGAACATGTATGTTCATGATTAGTGATAATACCCTTGACACTATGTGTACAGAGTATATAAATTTTAACAGGATACAGTTTTTATGCCCTACTGGGTACTCCCAAAGTGTGAGAATAATGTAATAAATTTGTGCAAAAGGTTTGTGTCAAACATTTAGAAGCAAATGAGTAAGACTGTCTGTTTGTTCGTGGGTCTGCACTTCTTCCCCGGTCTATTTCGTTTAGACCAAAAATAAAACCAAGAGTATGAAATTCTGTCAAAATACTTCAGTTTTACTTTTCCGCATAAAAAAGTATTGGGATTGGCCAAAAAACTAAAATCTTTAATTCTATGTTTTTCGAAGATTTAAGCACTCTGACAACTTTTCCAGCGATTGAGAGATGTTAGTCAAATAACTTAGGTAATATCGACTTTAGCAAGCTAAATGGTTTTCTATCGTGTTGGGCATAACTTTGAAGAGTTTCTTATTGAAATTGAGCACTCTAGTCGCTATAGTTGGGTCGCCAGAAGAATAATAAGTGTAAATAATTTTTAAATTTTTTTGTTTTTTATTTTTTTTTAAATTTGTCCTATCGAATTTCGGTTGTTTTGACAAACGTGCAGAAAAGCCTGAGTTGGTTACCAACTGTCACTTTTCCGCACAAAAGTATCGCGATTGGCCAAAAAACTATAATCTCTAATTTTGTAATTTTGTCTAATGGCCCTGAGCCATCTATGTCTTAAATTCAAATCGCTTTCAAATCGGGGGTCTTAAATGCAAAATTTTAAACTTTTCAACTCATATCGCCTAGAAGCTCCACCAAAAAGCTCCTATTTGTATGTCTGTTCGTGAAAAAGGGAACTTACTTTTTGGAAACGCACGATTCTCCCGCAGCGGATTTTTAATGTTTACACCAAGACCATTCATCGTTGAAATTTCAAACTAGTGGGTGATTATAGAAAATATTCAATGATTTATTCAAATGATTTATGTAAGGAAAAAATGTATGTGATTTTTTTTTACTAGTGCCCCATTCGAGGTATATCAAATTCTTCTCCCCGTTCCCCATTCCGTTCTCCTTCCTGTTTGCGTAGGTGTTGCCAGACCAAAGACAATACAAACACTAAGATGAGTAACGCTCATATAAATGTGCGCAGCATACAACTTCTAGTATGGCTTTTCAGGTGGCTTTTCGCTCTTCATACGCCACGCAACCCGAGTGCCTTTTGCCCCTCTCGAGGGCCACGATTCTGCTCATACAAGCAGCGAAGGCAGTCGCTGAAAACTTAAGAATATTTTGTGTGTTTCATGCGTCGATTGGTTGTCAAAGTACAGTGAGAGAAAATGCTTTGTACTTATGAGCAGCTCTTTTCATTTTACTTAATACATGCAATATATTATTTTATTTTTAACAGATATTAAGTTAGAAACAATTATTGAATATAACAGGCAAATGTGTAAATAAAATATTATTATTTGACATAACCCACCATATGCAATGACCATCTTCATGCAACAAACACATAAATTAGTTCTTTTTTTATTTTTGCACAGTGTATATTATGTTATGTATTGTGAGCTTTGCATGCATATGTGCATAAAATGGTATATATGTATGTATGTGTAGGACTTTTGCTTCTTTTCGGAAGTTTGTGTTTTCTTTTACCGACAAGGACCTACATATATGTATGTATTTTTAATTCGCCAATATTATTTGAAATAAAAATTTTAAATTTATAAATTTGACAAATTTCAAATAATTATAGTATCTAAATATTTTTATCAAATTACATACTTATGTAACTATAAATATGGGATAGATCATGGTTGGCACAAGAAAACTAGCAAAATTACTTTTTCAGACGCAAACATTTTTTGTATGGCGTTACTCATTTTAGTGTTTCTATTGTCTTTGGCTCTGTGCACAGTTTGGGGAAAATACAAGTAGCCTTTGCGATTTTGTGTCATTTTATGTAGTTTAACGCTTTTTTTCGGTGGAAGTGGTTAAGATATAGCCACAAAAAAATTGCCAATTTTTTTAGTCCAAGGTCCTATCTATCTCTATACCAAAATTCAAAACAATTGGTTCAGCGGCTTACGCGTGAAAAGGGAACAAGCAGACACACAGACAGACAGACAATTACATTCGAATTTATAATATTAGTATAGATGGACACCGACCCACAGAAGCCTACCTTTGAATATTATATCATGAAACTACCAACCTGTTGTCTTTTCGTTCTACTTTTTTTTTCTTTCTAAAAGGTAGACAATGCAACGTTAAAAAACGAGTTATAACGTATAATATATAAATATATTTTGATAAAGGTACCAAAAAGTGCTCAAAAC
Source organism: Chymomyza caudatula (assembly GCA_035041775.1). Classification (NCBI taxonomy): domain Eukaryota; kingdom Metazoa; phylum Arthropoda; class Insecta; order Diptera; family Drosophilidae; genus Chymomyza; species Chymomyza caudatula. The sequence continues at coordinate 1,067,794 of JAWNKW010000186.1, read as the reverse complement.
GATTTTTAAGAACTAATGATGCAGATAGATTTATAAGGAAAAAAAAATCTTAAAAAAATTTCAGATCGTAAAATTAACGCGCTACCGCTTACTTAAAAAAAACGTGCTTTTCACTTTTTGAATTATTGCGACAACTACTGAATATTTTTCGAGCAAAATTTTCACGATAGTACTTATCAATAAGGGCCATGAAAGCAAAATTTTTTTTATAATTTTTCTTAAAAAATATTTCTTTTTAAGAAAAAAAAACGATCATAATTTATTTTTACAAATTTATTTTGTTCATTAAAAATTTGAACTTAATTGGCTTGGTGGAAAATTGTTTTTAAAAAATAAAATGCAAATTTTCAATTTGTTTTCCCTTATATTAGAAAAAAAGTGAAAAACACGTTTTTTTAAATTGAGCGTTAATTTTTCGATCTGAATTTTTTTTTAGAATTTAAATCGATCTGCATCATTAGTTTTTAAAAATCGTTGGGGGCACTTTTTGATACCTCAACCGGTTATACCCTTTTAGTGCAAATCAGAATTTCAAATTTACTTATTTAGCTGCAAGGTCCAAATTAGAAGTGAAAACTGTAGTTTTTAATGTTTGGTGATTTTTATTTTCTTCAAGCGGTTCGGAAACCGCTACGACGGAGTCCGTTTTCAGGGGCTATTACAACAACATAGAAAGCATACACATTTAAATACAACATATTAACCTAAGACATATACATATACATAACATATTAACAAACTGCACTTGCAGTCAACTGTACGGAGAGCAACCACTCTCCGGATTTTGATGTAGCAGAAGTACTCTTCAAAGGGAACAACAATGCAAAATACTTACTCTAGAAATGCTACACATTATAAACATACCAACAATCCATCGACTAAAATACAAAACAGACAGCGCATCTTTACAGACATTTACTTGAAAAACAAGAAGAAGATCAGTTCACAGTCTCTATATATTTAAAATGTACTTTTATTTATTTCCAACAAAGTTGTTGATTGGGAAGGTTGCCTACTGCTCGACCAAGTTTGCTATGATTTTATTCACTTTTATTTGAATTATTAATTAAAGAAAACCAAACTAAGTCAAATCGACTGTCCGCTTTTGGGTGGGAATTAAGTCGATGTTATTTTGTGTAAGGCGAGATTTCCAAGCGAGTCCGTGCGACTTGCTTCATGTTGGTAGATTACTTTCGCGTTTTTTTTTCCACTTGCACGCTTGGTAATCTCGTTCATATTATTATTTGTATAGCATAATCGATGTATTTCAATTTTTCTTACTATATACTTATACAAATAGACTCTATATATATTATATATATAACAAATATAATATATATATATATATACATATATTGTAAATGTTTGATTGTTCATACTTTTTTTGTCTTTTTTCGGCTACACATTGGTGTCGGTACATAATATACTAAACCAAAACTCATATACCCTATATGCACTTGCAACTAATAAAATACATTTGGTATAATCATAAAATAAAGCACACTCAAATAAATGCAACAAAAGCTAAAAAAAAGGTAAATATATATACTAATCGTTTAAAATAACCCAATTTCCGGTGCAGTTGACGGCACTTAAAAGTCGTGGCAAATTTCCGGCTACCAAACTTCGGAGCAGTTCGATTCAGTCAATAGAATCGAATGAAATAGACTTTAATGACTTGAATATTGTGCGTCGTGGGAGCACCGAGATGTCAACATAATATTCAATGCCTTGTGAGCACAGGTCAGGTAATACAAGCATATATACATATATTTATATATACATATACATATGATTATATTCATAGTATATAAGGTATGTTGGTGTCGCCGAGGAAGCAACAACTTCAAGTATTTATGTAGTTGCAATGAATGTTTACTTATTTTAAATTTTTTTTTTTGTTTTTATAAATTATATTATAATTGCTGTTTTATTTTAAATAACACTCATATTTATTTATTTAAATTTTTTACTGTCACATTTTTGGTAACACATCAAAAAATTTACTCGTATACACGTATATTATACGATATAAATATGAATTGAAACGATGAATTTTTATGAAAGATAAATGTTAAATATAAGTCTTAAAACAAAAAAAAACAAAAAATTTAAAAGAGAAAAAACCGAATGTGAAGGCAATAACAATTGCAGTTATTATTTCATTTTATAAAACAATATGTAATAAGTCTACTTTAAAAATGAAAAATATTAGATTGTTAAATGCCAAAATCGGCATATTCGATATATGCACTTAAATGTACGATAATGCAAGGATAAATCCAACATAAACTGAAAAATTGATTATGTCAAACATAACAGAAGTGTTGCCAAACGATAAGAAAAAAAAAAAAAAAAACAATGCACTATTAAAAATAGTATACCAAATGATTAAAACTTATATGCAAAGTCTTTAATAATTAAGTTTGGCAGCCTTTAAAATTTTTTTTTTATCATATACATATGCCTATTTTTTTAAAATGTTTTTCATGTGCAATATTTTTTTATATATATTTGATTATTGGTTGTATTATTTGCGTTAATTACAAATTATTTTTTACTTGCTGTTGTCCCCCTATTATTATACAAAAAAAAAAAATAATGTTTTCCATTGCAGTGAAGGGCATTAACTAAAAAATGTTTACATGTTGTTAAATAAAGTATCTCTTAGCGATATAATGTCACAAATTTAGTATGGAAAGTACTTAAAAATATTTCCAGCATTTCAAAAATGATTTCGTAACAATTTGAAGCACTGCACAAATTGCCAGTATTAGTTTAATTGTTAAAAAAAAAGGTCAGAACCGCTTACATTTTTTATAGATATTTTAATTCAATACCTAAAGCATGCTGTACATTCCCTTAAATAAGAGACCGTGCACAGTTTTTGTTTAATTTTTTATTATGTTCTAATATATTTTTAAGTCTATGCTAGTTTCAATGAATTTTAAAACGAAAATCTCGATTACCATTATACATATGTGTAATACTAGTACAATACTATTTATGTGGTTAAGTTAATGCTACGAATATTTTATGTAATTCCGAAAACTGCGAGACGAAAATGCAAATACCGCACAACTGTAATTAAATCAAAGATTTTTATGCAGAGTAATACATATATATACAATATTTACAAAGGCTACTTCCCTGTGTAATAGCTATACAAGTGGGGAATATCCCTAACCACCTAGTAAAGACCAACCACCCTATCTGTGTGAACGTTATACATATATTAACCAACTGATGGAAGCACCGTGAGGTGAAAGTTGACTGCTTGTATAGTAGGGGCTACCTCTTTAATAGACAAAAGGCTTTGTGATTTTGAATGAGTAAGATCTAGGACTGCGCATCATTTCAACATACTATATATATTAGACAAATGAAAATTCAAAATGAAGTCTTCTGGATATATATTCAAGAGCACAACATAACATCGATTTCATAACTCATCCAATGACAAAACAAAATTATTTTTCCTCTCAACAATCAAAATGTGGTACATTCCAAAAAATCTTATACGAATACAATAAAATCCACTGAACACAATTGTACTTTGTTTGATTCAGAGTAGTCACTGCAATTGACAAAAATTATACATATTGTCACAACATAAGGATCCAATATTATTTAACTATATATTATTTATAATTGTATATTAATTATAAGTATATATAAATTAAATAACGGCAAACAAAAAAACATTTAAAACTAAATTTCGAGCGATTTAAAAATTTGCGAAAGTAATTTTAATTCCGAGTAAAGCCAGATTTTATTAAACAAATCGGCAGACAATGCCTGAGCTATGAATTAAAATAAAAATATCAGATAACACATATCGCCTTCAAAGTTCATAAAAAGTGCCACAAACTCAAAACCCATATGACCCATACCTGTAAACATTTCATGACATTCCGACTATTAGTTTCCTAGTTACATTCGTTTAAGTTTTAGCAACTTTTGTAAATTTGCAAACATTATTTTTGCATTGTTTGAGGTTAACAGACGATTTGAAACAGCAATATATATCCCTAAAGGCTTTAAGAAATCGAAAACAGATTGCATTTTTATGAGTGCGCCTAAGTACGAATTAACGCGTTTTTGAAGATAATTTGACATTTTGAAGGTGTTTGAAAAACTTATCAATTTTGCTTAATCTACTAGACTTAACCTACCAAATAGAATAGGTAATTTCAATGTAGTTTAATGTATGTAACAGGTAGAAGAACTTCTAAGGCGCCCTTTACACGAAGCGAGATTTTCAAGCGAATAAGTGAAAAAATCTCACGCGCGACTTTCAAAATATTACAAATAATCTTACAAAGCCTTCAAACGAAGCGAGTAAGATTTTCGACAGATAACTGATAAACGTATTTTAAAATACTTCTGCTTCCTATTCAAAAAACTGGTGTTAAGAAATACAAATAAATACGTACTTTAGAACACAACGAAGTGCTTCAATATACAAACAATAAACAAAAACAAAAAATATGGAAGAAATTTGCAAAATTCGAATACAAAATTCCGAATACAAAATGTCCGCCAAACACGAACTGAAAATAAAAAGAGCGCTGGAGCGAAAGAGTCGTCAACGAAGTATTTGGAGCCGGAAGTTCGACAACACGCACTTGATAATGAAGGTGTTGCAATATGAGGACTTTCAGTCATTCAAATCGTTCGCCAGAATGTCTCCAGCTAAATTTCATAAGCTCCTGGATCTTGTTAAATCCTCTCTCATAAAAGAATGCCTGCAAATTACAAGCTTGATTATTAATTAATCTATACATTTAACAGAACTACCTCTGTCATTGTGCGGCGCCAAAAAATTTGTTTGAACAGGTAAATCACAACACTGTATCGAACCTTTCAGGCACTACTTTGCCCAAAATCTCGCTCGATATTAGAATGCATTCTAATATGAAGTAAGTCGCATATGGTTGCAGGCGATATTACCGTGGCCATCAAACGGATGAAAATCACGCTTCGTGTGAAGGCATTGACTCGGGTTGGAGCATGTTCGTCCGTGCGTCCGCCCGTCCGCATGAGTCACTTAATCTGTGAGAGCATAAGAGCTGGGGACACAAAATTGTACCAAATAAATTCGCGCTCGAAAAGTGCAAAATATACGCAGAGCGGTGCAAACGTTTGCTTAATTTCGAACCGAAATTCGCTTCATAGATATTTTGCGATGTACAACTTCATTTGATAATTTCTGAGATACATCAGCAGCGGGATATTTAATTTAAAAATTTTCTGTAGCTTTCTGAATTCCTTGAAACTCCATATCAGAAGATTGAGACAAAAATAAGAATGTTTCGTTTAATTGACTGATGCTTGAGTCGACAATATCGAAAATACTTTATTTCTTAAAATTGGTTTCTTCAGCAAATCACTTCATCATAGATTTCATGTGTTATGTCACCAGTCTTTTTTCCTGGCTGATGGTAAAATCACGGATGTATCGCTCACACCATTCGTCAGCAAGTAAGTTTTCAAGATTGGACAACTTTGACGTTAATGGTAGAGTGGATCTTTCGAAGAACCAGATTAAAGGCAACCAATATACGAGCGTTATGGTATGGTATGCTCTTTGTCATTACGCATTTGCTCTCATACAAAACGATTTACAAAAATTGAAACGTTTGCCGTCTAGAGGCTGTTTTTTTTTTTTTTTTGTACGCTGCAAATGATGATTCAAATACCGTATACAAATTACATGACATATCTCTCAGATAAATGATGATAAATGTCGACTCTTTTTTTTTGCAATTTATAAATGAATGAATGAATGAAACCTTTTGGAAAGCGTCAAAAAAGGTTAATTATATGTTTTCCGTCTTAAATACGACAATTAGTTTATTATTTATGTACATATGTACTCCAAATGGTTGTGGCTTTTTAAACTTCCACTTGATATCATTAAAAATTAATTTAACGCTCGACTTACTTCGGTACGCCGAAGTTTATATACTCTTTACGTAGAAAAATATTACGTTCTCACAATCTATCCTAAAAATTTCACAAAAATTAAACCTTAAATAAAGAGATATTTAGTGTTCACAGGGTCATCCAATAAAACTAGTCTCAAAAAAGGCAGAATTATCTTTAGATTATAAAATTGTAGTCTTTTTGCAAAAATTGATACGGTTGAAAATTTCACATTTGAAAGATGAAAAAATAATGTAAGCAAGGGCTAATAATCAAATAAAATAATCAATAATAAAATCAAAATTAGGAGAGAAATATGTACACAAATCTCACTATTGTTAAACAAATCTAACATGAAATCATAAGAAAAATACCTGTAACTTTTCGTTTACATAACAATTATAGCCTCAATCAAGGTTGCATATGCTCATAAATAATTAACTTTTTCGTAAAAAATCGTAGTTTGAGCCTTAAATTAATTGATTGAATACATTACGGCCCTACAAATTTATTGATAAACTTATATTATACGGGAACGTAAAGAGTATAAATTTAAATATATTCATAGTTTTGTATCCCAAACTGTAGTTAATTAGTCAACTTGATTAACTTATTCGATTTTAATTTATTATGTATATTTTGCTTGTGCTTAATTAATTCATTTTAAGTGTTTATTTTATGCATTAAGTATAAAAAGCACAAAAAGTTTCTGATATTAAATGTTAAGATAAGCAATTAAAAAAATATAACATTGTCAAAAAATAATCATTAATAGTTGTACTCATTTATATGTTGTTTTCAAATTTATTGATATCAATAACTTTTTAATTAAGTGGAATTTAACACACAACAATTTATTGTATAAATAAAAAAACAACCAAATTTTGTGCAAAAATGTTAAAACAGCAAAATGCAATGCAATTACTTCCATTATATAAAACTAGTAGTACGATACAGAAAAACACAAAACACAATAAGAAAATGTAAGTCCCAATAAAAAATTATACATTTTCGTATAAAAAAGAAAGTTAATAAAAATAATAAAACAATAGAAAAAATATTGATTATATTTATTTTACTCTCTTCAGAAGCACAGAAATGTAAGTAATTTATGTGTATCACCAATGCCTAATAAAGGTCAGACAACAATGTTGTCTCCACGCATATTATATTATGATTCTAGCTGGGTATCAAACTTCGTTTTGGTCAAAATAGATTTTTGGATTAAGATAATTTCGAGCATTCACAATTCCACTTGAATCAAAAAAATCTCAAAATTTACGATCCTTAACATATGGCACAATAATGTAATCTATTATATAAATAGGCTAAAGACAAATTTGTGGACACCTTCTTCACCAACTATACGGCAACAAATATGGGTAAACCTTATACCATTGTGTAGGGATTTTTCATAAGTTTTATTCATATATTTTGCAGAATCATAGGTAAAATTAAATAACTTAAGGTTACAGTCTATGATTTTCTTAATTAGATAGCAGGTATTGATACTAACTTGAAAATAACCATTTTCTGTTGTTATAAGTAGTTAATTTCGATTCGCAACTTATGTTTAAGCACAATCGATATATTTGAATCGCGAATATATATTATTGTATATAAAAAATTCGTAATTTTTTTGTCATGTTGATACTTGAATGAAGCCAATAAAAGTGAAATTTTTTTCGTTATATGATCATTAAATACAAAGTCCCAATTATTTTGGAAAGTATAACATAATTATTTGTCTTATTGAAGTCCGAAATTTATAATGTTATCGAACCGCTACGAATACACTTCAGCTTCTTGCCCGTTTGTCGCTCAGCTAATGTCTTGAAGTCCACAATTTTCTTAATTACTTTATCCTTGGTTTTAAGAAAATAGACAAAAAAGCCTCGATTTGTCGTCAATAAAAGAAAGGAAATATTCTGAACCTCCTAGCGACGTTGTTGGAAATGGGCCGCACACAACTGAGTGTCCAAGCTCTAGTAGCTCAGTTGCTCGATTATTCGTCTCTTGTGGAAATGGCTTAACATGTATTTTGCTGACCATGCACGTTCTACACGGCGATCAACTTTATCCAATCCACTCATCAAATTCTTTTTACCAATTTCCATTAGGCTTCCATAATTCAAATGCCCAAATCTCTTATGCCATAAAAATCTGTCGGTCTTATTATAAAAGTATACAGGTTGCCAAATTTCTTTATACCGCTGTCACACTGGAGCCGCTGCTAAGCGCTGCGGCAAAGTCAGTCACACTGGCAAAAGCCGCAGCCCAACAGCTGTTTTTAGTTTAGTTTGACAACTTAAATTGCAAAATAACAAATCCTCGAGAAATATGGATAGTAAGACCGCCACGGCAACTAATGGGAAAAGGATAGCATATGACATAGCAAGTGACATTACCTTCAAGGAAAGTTTCAGAATGGGGAGGAATGCGATTGCCCGCCTTGTGTCGATGTTACCGCAATTGGTCAAGAAAGACAGTAACTTTCGGAGGTGCATTCGACTGGAGAAACGCGCAATTTCGCTGCACAATCTGCACACCATTGTTAAGGTATTTGAAGTGTCACGACCAACAGTGTTTCAAATAATATAAAAATTGCGACTAGAGATCTTTGGTCGCTGCACCACCAGCGGCGGTCGCTGTGTTGAATCAAACTGACACTTCATAGTATGGGCTGCGACTGTTTTAGCGGCAAGCCAGAAGGCTTTTTCGCTTGCGGCTCTTTAGCGGCTCCAGTGTGACAGCGGCATTACATTCGAAATGCACTCGCCATCTTGTATAACACTTGCATGTTTCCTATCGAATTTTTCAACTTAGCCTTTCTCTTCTGCTTTGCCTATATTTGGTACAAACAAAACATTGCACAACTTTAAATTACACAATTTAGTTTTCAAGACTACATCGCCTTTGCCCTTTGCTTGTAATGCACCTTCTCCGGCTATTCTAATAAACCCAGTATGCTCTTCAAAATTGGTTAACAATCGCCTCTCGCAACACATATGACTAGTGGCACCGCTGTCAAGACATCAGGTTGAACGGTCAAAACCGATCTCATCCTGCGCGCCAAGCAAAGTGCACCGTTGCTGTGAAAAATTTCTGTATGTGGCCCACCTTTCCACATTTGTAGCAGGCAACATTCTTTTTGATAATCTTTGAATAATTACACCCTCCAATTTTTTTTATTGTCAAATAACATTGATATCTGGGTCATTTTTCCAGCAATTTTAATTAAAGAATTAATTGACCGTGGCTTAAATTTAAACGCTGAAAAATCGATATTTGGGTTTAATGAAATATAACTGGTCAATTCATCAACCATGATGAATAAATTTTTTGACCACGTAACTTTTCGGAAACGTCGTTCTATGAAGATTTGAATGGTGTACAAATCTAAGCAATATAATATAGTAATGAAAAAAATATGAAAATATAATTATACAATTATTTTATAAAATTACGTTATTTTACTCATAGCTTCTTAAAGGGGGGAAAGTGGGGAAAACTATACATGAAACGTTTGCCAGTTATCAATGTACAAAATTGCAGAACGATACGATAAAAAAAATTCACGACAAACAGAAACATTATTTGGCATTTCAGATTTCGCCAAAATTTTTAAAAGGCTATAGCTTCTGATTTACTTCATTTTAGCCTTGTTGGACTTGTATTCACGCCTAGATTATATATCTGAAATTATTGGGGCTCTGTCTTCCCGGGACCCCGATAGAGCTAAGGATCATTTTCTTTAAGCCCGTATCTTCCAAACCAATAGCCAAAAATGAAAAGGTGAATCTACGCAATAATACCTTAATAACGGTATATGGCTCGATCAGATCGGACGCTTCAGCTAAAAGTGCAAAAGTTAGCGAAATTATATACATAGTTGTGAGCTGCAGCACTGCTTAGTCGCCCGCAATACGTCACACCTAGGAGCTACTGCTCCGTCATAAAGATTTCTTATAAAATGTAGTACATTTTTCTCAACCGCATATATGCCCACTAAATTTTAAGTGATCTTTTGAAAGATGTGCTTTATATTTATTCATATTGTCCAAATCAATTAAAACGCACTACTAGCTAAGGTACGAAGCTAGGCGTCATATCTTATTTGCTTTTAATTGAAATAGACATTTTGATTAATTATAAAAAAAGTACATTACTTATATTCTTTTTGAGTTTTTGAGTCATTCTCGAGAGACTCGGAATTTTCGTCATTCTGTGAAACCAACTTTTTTTTATTGTTGTGACGATAAAAATTATTTTGACGCGGCTTTTCACGAAATTCGCGTCTTTTCTTTGGCTGTTCGCCTTGTACCATGTGAGGTGTCATGACCTTCTTGACTTTCGCCTTGGGATCATAGCCTCCTACGTCTGGGAAGACGTCCCATTCTTCAGTCGATTCAACCAGTGGCTTTTGCGAAGCCATTCCGTTTGTGGTCCCATTATCCGCCAACATGAATGCTACCAATTCGTTACGGCTTGGACATTCGGCTATATGTTTCTGCAACATACATACAACAAAGAATTAACATTAAATATAAATATATTTGTATGCAATTAAAGCTTACAGCTAATTGCTCAATTGGCATCACATGGGTACTTATAAAAGGACAAGTGCCCATATTCATATGCGGATGATTGAGTTTGCAGCGCACCAGGTGCATAGCCAATCGATGGGGTAGCACGAGGTGCTTCTTATTATATGGACATTGTACCATATCACTCATTTTAATTTATAAAACAGAAAAAACTGCAAAACTTAATAACTCTATGAACGATGTTGCGAAACAGAAGCGCTGATTTTTCAACACATAACGGAAGCTGCCATCCATTTCAGTGCTGCCAGAAAGTTGCTTTCTTTACATTCACTGCAAAATAGAGTTGCCAAGCACATTTCACACTGTCATAGTGTCATACAGTGTATGACATGGATGTCACACGTGGAAAGTGTTTACATTGGGGGCATACAAATTATGAGTCACACGGCTGTGACAGAGCAAATGAATATGTTTAGGTGTAAACACCTTTTTACATTATGACAGTATGACTGTATGACGCTATGGCCAAAAGTTCGCAAAAAGTAAACAATGAACTAGCTCGTGAACAAGAACTACGAAAAGAGTCATACGATAGCGAACATTTAATGTGCATGTCATTATTATTACCACACGGCGCACACGAACATTATTATTCTTTGAATCCTTTTTATTATTAATAAATTAAAAAATTTTAAATTTGTATGTAAATAAGTTGTATTTGTTTTTAAATTCAACACACAAACGTTGTTGTTAAAAAAGAACCATCATGCTCGATTTGCAGGCACACCGATAAATGGTTTATTTGAACCATTTTTATGACACTGCTGTTTTACACTGCGGTGGCACATTTTGTTGTCCAAAATGCGCCAGCTACTGTCACACAGAGCGTATGACACCAAACGATTACTTGTTTTCGCACTGAGAATGTATTCGTTCGTGACATTTAGTATCAGTGCCTACACGTTGACAGCAATGTGTGACGCTGTGTGCCCCAGTGTAAACCCGGCATTACTCTGTCGTGGCTATTTCCATATTTCTATCGCATCAGCTGCTGTGCTGTCTGTAACCTTGTTGCCCAATTTGCCAACCACCCACAACATTCTCCATCTCTTTTTCATTGGGTACAGGAGCAGCTGCTCGATATGCAGGCACACCGATAAATTGTTTATTTGAACCATTTTTATGACACTGCTGTTTTACACTGCGGTGGCACATTTTGTTGTCCAAAATGCGCCAGCTACTGTCACACAGAGCGTATGACACCAAACGATTACTTGTTTTCGCACTGAGAATGTATTCGTTCGTGACATTTAGTATCAGTGCCTACACGTTGACAGCAATGTGTGACGCTGTGTGCCCCAGTGTAAACCCGGCATTACTCTGTCGTGGCTATTTCCATATTTCTATCGCATCAGCTGCTGTGCTGTCTGTAACCTTGTTGCCCAATTTGCCAACCACCCACAACATTCTCCATCTCTTTTTCATTGGGTACAGGAGCAGCTGCTCGATATGCAGGCACACCGATAAATTGTTTATTTGAACCATTTTTATGACACTGCTGTTTTACACTGCGGTGGCACATTTTGTTGTCCAAAATGCGCCAGCTACTGTCACACAGAGCGTATGACACCAAACGATTACTTGTTTTCGCACTGAGAATGTATTCGTTCGTGACATTTAGTATCAGTGCCTACACGTTGACAGCAATGTGTGACGCTGTGTGCCCCAGTGTAAACCCGGCATTACTCTGTCGTGGCTATTTCCATATTTCTATCGCATCAGCTGCTGTGCTGTCTGTAACCTTGTTGCCCAATTTGCCAACCACCCACAACATTCTCCATCTCTTTTTCATTGGGTACAGGAGCAGCTGCTCGATATGCAGGCACACCGATAAATTGTTTATTTGAACCATTTTTATGACACTGCTGTTTTACACTGCGGTGGCACATTTTGTTGTCCAAAATGCGCCAGCTACTGTCACACAGAGCGTATGACACCAAACGATTACTTGTTTTCGCACTGAGAATGTATTCGTTCGTGACATTTAGTATCAGTGCCTACACGTTGACAGCAATGTGTGACGCTGTGTGCCCCAGTGTAAACCCGGCATTACTCTGTCGTGGCTATTTCCATATTTCTATCGCATCAGCTGCTGTGCTGTCTGTAACCTTGTTGCCCAATTTGCCAACCACCCACAACATTCTCCATCTCTTTTTCATTGGGTACAGGAGCAGCTGCTCGATATGCAGGCACACCGATAAATTGTTTATTTGAACCATTTTTATGACACTGCTGTTTTACACTGCGGTGGCACATTTTGTTGTCCAAAATGCGCCAGCTACTGTCACACAGAGCGTATGACACCAAACGATTACTTGTTTTCGCACTGAGAATGTATTCGTTCGTGACATTTAGTATCAGTGCCTACACGTTGACAGCAATGTGTGACGCTGTGTGCCCCAGTGTAAACCCGGCATTACTCTGTCGTGGCTATTTCCATATTTCTATCGCATCAGCTGCTGTGCTGTCTGTAACCTTGTTGCCCAATTTGCCAACCACCCACAACATTCTCCATCTCTTTTCCATTGGGTACAGGAGCAGCTGCGCGTTGCCACCTTACAAAATTGTCGTTGTCGTTGTTGTTCTTGTATCGCACACACCTAAGTCAGGCGTGTGTGCGTTTTGTTGTTGTGAGTCGTATCTACCCCTCGACAGTCTTTTGTTTATTTATTTATATTAAAAGCATAAAAAACACACCGAAAGTTGTCATGTTAATCACAAAATTACAATTTTAATTTGTCTCTGCTACCAGTAAAGCAAACTAATACAATAGAACTTAAAAAATAAGTGTATATCAAAGGACTAATTAAATGCAATCGCATTTGCAGTTTCAATTGTATATAATCTCGCTCCTGAAAAAATTAGATATAATACTGACGCAATGTGTCAACATTTGCAGACAATTTTTGATACACGAAGAATCGAACATTTTCCTTATGTAAGGGGACAAGAATATAATGTCATTCCCTTGCAAACAGCTTTATTTGGACGTCATGATGCTACACGAAAACACATGGGTGAACAGGCTAAATAAACGATTCCAAATAAACGCCGGAAATTGCCTGAAAATCAAACCATTGATACACAATGTAATTTGACAGATTTATTTATTTCTGGTCTGGATGTAGATATGTGTTCCATTCCGTTTGCTTGTAGCCAAGTATAATGGTAATACTAAGTTGGTAGAGAAAATTAAAAAATACGCTATTAATCTGAAGTTCATCAAATAAGCGCAGCATCGTACAGAATGAAAAGTGCTATTTTTCATCATAAGCAAATAGGTCCTAAATGTTTAATGATTTCATCTTCCGACATTCCTACGTAGGCTGGTTTCTATCCGAGCCAACCATCTTCTGTATTACTTGTGTTTCAAATTTCAGAACGACTTAATTAAATGCATTTAAGATAATCATTTGATATCATGGATACTTCAACGACTCCATGGTACCTTCTCGATAATGGCATCATCCATTATCATCTTATTTTTGATATTCTTTTTTAAAATAGCCGTATAATGACCGTAATTCAATGCTTGTCCATGATAGAAAGTAGCACTTCTCATTCTGTACGATGCTGCGCTTATTTGATGAACTCTTCGGATTGAACATTTTTAATGGCGTATTTTTTAGTTTTCCCTACCAACGTGGTATTAGCGTTATACTTGGCTACAAGCAAGCGGAATGGAAAACAAATCTACATCCAGAGCAGGCATAAATAAATCTGTCAAATTACATTGTGTATTAATGGTTTGATTCTCAGGAAATTTCCGGCGCTTATTTGGAATAGTTTTTTCAGTCTGTTCACCCAAACGTTTTCGTGTAGCATCATGACGTCCAAATAAAGTTGTTTGCAAGGGATTGACATTATATTCTTGTCCGATTACATAAGGAAAATGTTTGAGTCTTCGTGTATCTAAAATTGTCTGCAAATTTTGAAGCATTGCGTCAGTATTATATCTTATTTTTTCAGGAGCGAGATTATATAAAATTGAAACTGCAAGTGCGATTGCAAAGAATCCACAATCTTGTCCATTAGTTTGTTGTTGGACTTTAGGAATTTTCACATTTTCTATGTCGATGAAAGGAAAGAGACGTTCAATGTAAAATCTCACAGTTGCATTCAAAACTCCTTTGAATTCGAGGAATCATCAACGAACACATTCTTGCCATCGTAATAGCAACATATCCAACGACCGGATAAATATAAATTGAATATGCTGTTTGCCTTCGGGAATTGCCTGAATATTCTCGGGATGTTTCCGATAAGTCGCCGGTTGTGGTGTGAAATAGTTGTTCGATTCTGTTTTTATAATTATTTCTAAACAAATAATGTATTGATTGTAGAAAATCGATATGAATAACAGGTGGTAATTCCTTTGGAAATTCATTGAGAAAGAAATCTTGTCCATTCATTTTGTTGAATCAGAAATTTTTTCTTTTCTAGCCTTCAGCTAAGGGTATTTATCGAATATAATGCTTGCGTATCTGAAATATATTACTTAAATTTGACAGTTGATATTGATTTTGTTTATTACCTACACTCCGCGAAATGCAACTAAAGGAAGAGTCGCAAAAAAACATGGACATGGCTATATCGACTCGACTATTGGTTCTGGTCAGTTTTGCCCATGGATTCTTTAATCTGCCACGTCTCCTTCTGCCTGTTACATACAGTGCTCGAATCTATAATACCCTTTTACATTAAAAAAAAAAAAATACTTACTTCACAAAAATTCAGTTCACAATTAAAAAATTTTTTTTTTCACATTTTTGCTTTTTTTTATTATTAAATTATTTTTCCTCGATGTGAACACCTCCAGATTGAATTTAAGACTAAAATGTTACTTAAAAATTGTAGAGTTCCAAATAAAATTTGTAAAATGTAAAATACTTGCCTACTATTTTATTAATTATCGAAAATTTGAAAATCTGAGACTGGAAACTAGGCACACTGACAGCACACATTTACACAGAGCTCTATCGGTGTGAGATTTGTCCAGTAAATAAGCCTTAGGCGAAGCGCTTGGTGGAGACGACCCGATAAGCGCATTCGACCGAACGCTTAGATCAAAGCAGTTGAAAATTTTTTATTTTCGAATTTTGCGTACTATTCCAGATTTAATTTTTGGATTTTAACTTCACGGCTCATATAAAAAAGATTAATGAAAAACCGAAATACTAAAGATGAGCGGATGACAGTCAGCTGTTTGTTGGTTTGTAAAACCAAACCAGCGTAAACTGATATTTTGGATTTTAAAATCAATGATGCATTAGAGGAAACTGGGGTCATTAGAGGTAGGAATATGCATAAATATGCAATTGCTTGTGATCGAATTCCTCTACGTTTGTTTCTATGTAGACAGTGCATTTGGCCAGGAGGCCGATGCTAAAATTGACGACACATTGGATGACCTGATGGATGACGCTGTTGCCATCTACTCTTGTCGTCGAGGAGATGCTTTCAGTCTGCCAAAGTCTATTGCTTGGCGTAATAATATTCTTTGCTGTTTAGACGAGTTGCTTTGCAAATTACAATGGTGCTTTACCGTCGAGGGTCGTCTGGCGAAGGTGCTTCTGTTAAAAAAATAAGTACAATATTTGGAGTCGGAGACGGCGGCACCTTAGGCGAAATCACCCAGAGGGTATTTACCGCTGTTTTACGAAAACTGCCACATTATCTAAGCTGGTTAAAAGCAAGTGAGCGGGAAGAAATTGTCGAAACAACTTTTCTGGAGCTTCCGAATTGCATCGGGTATATAGATGGAACGCCCAGTATGAATCGCGAAGCTTATTTCTCTAGATACAAGAATTACGCCATAAAGCTGCAGGTTGCATGCGAACATAAGCTCCGGATTAGAGAAGATTTGCAGGTTGCAGGAAAAAAAAAATTTTGAAAAATATTTACTCTTATTATTCCTCTGGCGACCCAATTATAGCGACTCGAGTGATCAAATTCAATAGGAAACCCTTTGAAGACATGCCCAAGATAGAAAAACACTTAGATTGCTAAAGCCGAAATTACTAAAGTTATTTGAATAAAACTACATCTACTACATCGACAAAGACTACGACAACGCACGAACACAAAAACATCGCCAATGGGTCGGAAAAGTTGTCAGAGTGCAGTTGAATCGCCGAAAAACATAAAATTAGAGATTTTAGTTTTTTGGCCAATCACACTACTTTTTGCGGAAAAGTAAAAATTGAAAACGGTGCTAAAAAACCCATAACATTATCAGAAAATGGTATGATTTAGCCATAAGCCTTTCATTGAGTTCAAACTTGTTGCATAGTGTAGTTAATGTTTTCAATGAACCCTGTTTTCAGTACACTGCTTAAAAATAGGTTGTGTACTTAAAGCATAATTTTCGACAACTTATGCAGCACTTCATTCACAATTCAACAAAATGTTTTGTTTCCGACCAAATAGTAGAACCATGGTCGGCAAAGTGAGCAGAGAAATTAAGTGGCGAAAATATTCGTGTACGTGCATGTAAAATATTGACAACTTTTCTCTGTTGACTCAAAAATTCTATTGCAGCAACTTAAATTCTGAACAATGACAATTGCCGATAGAAACTGATAAAACGTTCGTGAATACATCATACATGCGTATTTTCTCAACACATTCATAACTTCTCTCTGCCGACTTATAAAGTATTCTTAAATAGTACCGTCTTCTCTGCTTACACCGCAATATTCAATATTATCAATAATAATCATTCTTATGCTTGACTGGCCAAAGGCCTATAAGTGGGATTGATCCCCAATCGCGGTCATACAAAAGGCAATTAGTGTGCTCACTACCTGTTCCTTCCAACAGAGACACGGCTTGTCCCTTTGCCTTCCTTCAACAATCGCATTGAAGCCCTTCTCTGCAGCTTCTTCATCCATATGCCCAACATGACCAAGCCAGCGGAGCCGCTGGCTGTTAATTCGCTTGACGTTATCTTTAACGCGTAAAGAGCCAAAAATCTAAGGAAGTAGTTTCTGCTCAAACATTCCTAGGTCACCTGAATTAAATGCTTAAGCGCCGAAAAAGGTAAAGATGAGCGTCTTTTAGAGTGTTAGTGTCGTCTGGCGAGAGTGAGAGTGGTCTCTTCTACTCATTTGCCTACTGAGACCTTGATCTCTTTGCTGACATTATTGTGACGGTTGTGACAACATCAAAAGTGTAATTGTCAACATCAATCAAAGAAAACATATATTTTGTCCAGACCCACCCTGCCAGATTCTCTTTCAATAGTAATAGTACGACCAATGAAGTCAATATCATCTGGACAGTCTTATAGAAATTACGTAGTTTCGTTCCGATGTATTCTGGCCTTTCGCGATACACATCCATCAACTCCATCATAAAGTTGAATGGGTCGCAGGAGAGTATGCCTCGGCTTGTATCAAAAGATTTAGTACCACTAGCTTTGCAGGAGTACCAAACTCAGATAGTGCGGCATATACGCTATCCCTGCGATCAAAAGAATACTGATACCACGGTAGTTGGCGCATACCGTGGGGTCACCCTTCGTGAGGACTGTGCAGAGGAAAACAAGCCATATTCTGCAAAAGACCCGGTGCGTGCACTCTACCAAGTCATTGCCGTCAGTTTTGAACAACTCTGCACAAGAAACTGATCAGATGCTTTCGCCCTGTTCTCTCATTATAATACCCTGTACACAAAGTGTAAAAAGGTATTATAGATTTGTGCAATGTATGTAACAGGCAGAAGGAGGGGTGGCAGACCATATGTTCCATGCGCAAAAATTATCAGGAGCAATAGTCAAGTCCATATAGACATGTCCGTCTGTCCGTGTTGGGCCAGCTTTCTCCGATACTATAAGAGTTAGAGCAAAAAAATGTTACTTAGGTTAGGTTAGGTTAGAACGGCTGCCAGGCTAACAGCCTGGCACACTTAGGCCATGTCTCGGCCCGTTGTGCTACCGTAGGATCTCATTTTCTCTCCTTCCCCGTTAAACCTCAGATCCAAAAACTGAATCAAAAAGTAGACCACCCCGATGCAGCAACAAAGTCTGCAATCTTTTCGGGTCTTATTGCGGACAGACTTGCAATACTATCTAGGAAGTAACTGCCTAAATGTTCAAATCTACGCCTGCAGAGAGCCGGACAAGAGCAGAAGAAATGCTCCACCGTTTCAACCTCTTCTTCGTCCCAGCAGCTCCTGCAGAAATCATTAAAAGGGACCCGGAGCCGGGCTGCATGAGCGCCGATCAGCCAGTGTCACGTGATGGCACGTACAACCATAGAAAACCTGTCCCTGTTCAGAGAGCAGAGTTCCACTGTACGTTTTTTACTTATTTTAGGCCAAGTTTGTTTGGCTACCCGGCAATTAGTCACATTAATCCACTTTTCCATGGATTTATGATCGAAGCGATTTCTAATATGAAGCTTACATGTGGCCATAGGCATACTCGCGCCGTCTCCATCTAGGGGAGACAGAGCGGTAGTACCCTGTCTGGCAAGCTCGTCAGCTATGCAATTACCCTCGATACCCCGATGTCCTGGTACCCATATCAGGCTTATAACGAACTGTTGGGCCATCTCGTGCAGAGACATGCGACAGTTTGTTACAGATATCAAATTTGACGACATTGAACTAATTGATTTAATGGCCGCTTGGCTATCACTGTATATGTTAACATTTCTCAAAGAGCTACCCGAGTTCTTTAGGTACATTAGTGCCCTATTTATTGCAATAACTTCCGCCTGGAACACACTACAGTGAACCGGAAGTCTAAAAATGTGTATTATATTTAATTCCTCCGAAAAGACCCCACCTCCAACCCGATCATAGGTCCGGGTGTACCAAGGGACCATTCTCCCCTACCTGTGATGAGAATGTTAAAGGGTGTACGGGAAAATTCTACAGGTACACAGTAGTCAGTTTTAAGTGGAACGGACATGTTCCTTGTTAATATGGAGGAGTGACCGAAGCTATTATTGTTCCATATGTTTGAATCTCTCTGGCGTATTGCCGACAATAGAGCAGACTCCTCCCCTGCGAGGTTCAAAGGTTTAATGCTTAAAATAGCATCCAGGGCCGCATTTGGCGTGGTACGAGCCGCACCTGTGATGCACAACTCGGCCACCTGTTGTATTTTATTGAGTTGTCTTAGGGTGGTTTGCTTTTGCAAAGCTGGCCACCACACTAGAACTCCATGTAGGAGGATTGGTCTTATTATCGCTGAATAGAGCCATAGAACTATTTTGGGAGATATACCCCACCTTAGGCCTATGGTTTTCTTGCAGGAACATAGTGCTATCGCTGCCTTTTTGGTGCGCGGAGATAGTACCCCTCCTTGAGGAGTACCTCAGCTCACGTACCTGGAGATAGTTGATGGACCCAGAGATGACTGAACGGTCCTGCATGTGAGCAATTGACTGATCAGTCTCACCAGTTGGTCATCAACTCCCAACAACATTATTGAAAGCGCCCTCAATGTCCAGGAAAGCGGCTAGGGTATATTCTTTTGTGTTTAGGGACTTCTCTATCATGGACACTACCGAATGAAGGGCTGTTTCCGTGGATCGGCCCTTTCGGTAAGCATGCTGGGATTCAGATATAAGCTCTTGATTTAGAGTGGTTCTGATATGTAGGCCAATGAGTCGTTCAAAGGTTTTAAGAAGAAAGGATGCTAGACTGATGGGTCTAAAATCCTTGGGGGTAGTATGAGAGGGCTTCCCTGCCTTAGGTATAAAGACTATTTCCGATTTCAGCCAACTAATAGGAATTTGACCTGTTTTGAGAACTTCCTTAAAGATATATTGAAGCCATTTTATGGCTATGGGGAAGTTGAAGTTGCGCTGGGAAAATGTTGTCAGGACCGGGAGATTTATACGGTTTAAAGCTATTTACCGCCCACTTTATGTTGTTATCACTTAAGAGATAATCAAGTGACTCTATCGCCCCTGTAGGAGCAGCATAGGATGGCTTGTCTATAGTACATCCCGGAAAATGGGTGTTTAGTAGAATACTCAGGGATTTTTCGCTGGAGTCCGCCCATGACCCATCTTTCCTTCTGAGGTAGCCCATAGATTGGTTGCATTTGGAAAGTACCTTCCTAAGTCTAGCGGCTTCGGAGTTACTTTCTATATCGGAGCAAAAGTTTCTCCATGATGCACTTTTTGCACGCCTAATTTCTTTTTTATAAGCGGCAAGGTCCGTTTTGTAGGTCAGCTATACCTCGTCTGAATTGCATCGAGTTGCTGAGTTAAATTGCGATCTTCATTTGCAACGAAGATTATTTAATTGAGGATTCCACCTTGGCCTGCTGATCGTGGGCCATAGAAAAACGCTCCACCACAGTCTCGTCAGCATCCTCATCATCTGACAATAAGTCCCCCAGGGACTCCTCATCGTCATGTGTGTGCCAGAATACCCTTTGCGAGGGCAGAAGTGTCCGACGTATACCCATCTAAGTCGGGAGCCTCGATTTCCGAGGAAAGGTCCTGCTCGACTGGCTTGTCAGCAGAGTCTTTCCCAGATGCAGCATCCGACTTATATACCTTGGTGATGGCGGAGCAGAACCCAAAGTTAAGCTTCCCTTGGGCTGCTTCTAAAGAAGACAGTGATTCTTTAAGGCCATCACTGCCTGGCTGGTCGGACCCTCCAAGCTCTCAACCTTCACCACCCTCCAATCGCCAGTCGGAAGGTGAGGGTTGCAGCGCTGGATCATCTTTAGAATCTGTTCCGGCTCCTTAAAAGTGGAGGGGAACCAAATTCTTGCTCTTGGTTTACTAGGCACGTCACACCAGTCTACAGCGACTAGCTTCGCTCCCGGGTAAACCTCGCCTAGGCTCGATACTGCCTCCTTGTACAGCTGTACCGAGCGCTCGTCGTCACAAGCAATGACTTTAACGTTTCCCTGGTACCACCCCACATCTTTGCAGACTGGTGGGGGGCCGGGATCTTTCTCGAGCATATCGAAACATTTGATGGCCATGGCTGCTTCCACCCACCGCCACTGCGCCCTGGGAATCCTGCCGTCTCCATTCCCCTGGTCAATTACGCCAATATGGATCCGTTCCTTGGAAATATCAGCGAAGGATCTATTTTGTTGAACCTTAGATCTCTTCGCTATAGGCTCCTGCACTTCATGGGAGCACTGCCTTTTAGGCTGTGCATTCTCCCGTGCGGGTGTGGGTCTTTCAGGGTTGAAATTGGGCAGCACCGACTTCGCCCACTCGACTCTTCCTTGATACCCCTCTGAATGGGATGTATTTTTCCGCGTCAAGATGTGCTTAGCACGTCTTCTCTCCGCGTAGGAGGAAGGAAAACTTATGTGCCTGAGCGCTGGTTGACGGCATTTCGTCCGGAGCACCCATCACTAGAGGAGGCTCCGCCTCATTTCTGCTTTGCTTTGCATCCCCGATAACAGGTACGTTCGAATTAGTGCCGACCACACCGAGGATGGCCCGAAGGCCATCGTCGCAGCCACAAGCGAGCTTTGGCCAAGCTTTTGAGCCACTGCCTCCGCTGTTTGTTTGGGTTTGCTCCCGTTCGACGTTTTAGGAGTCTCGCCCCCTTCTTTTTTTTTAGAAGTATAATTAGGATTCATGTTTTGGTTCCCACGAGTGGCCGAGAAGTGGTGGTCCACCTGCGCAGAGGTCCGCATTACGCAGGTAAGGCTAGTATCCGGATGCTCCGTAAGAGACTGGGCTATTTTGAAAGGGCCCCCAGCCAGGCTGACTCTCGGCACGGGTCGCATGACACCTTAGTCCAGCCCTTACCTCAGACCATATCAGAGATCTTTCCCAGAAATATGTCAGGCTATTAAAGAGGCAACGCATACGGTTCCAATCAACTGACTTAGCTAACAACCGTTCCAGAACGGAACTACTGAAGCGTCATTTCCAGTCGGCACCCTCGGACCAAAATATTACTCAAAGATGCGCATTTTTTTAAGGCTGAGGGAATTTGTCGAATCAAGTCAATATCTTACTCCCTTCCCCCGTGACAGAATTTCGCCGTTTACAATAGCTCCGCAAAATCTATCAACTCGAAACTCCTCAAAAATGTGCGTCGTGTTTATGTGCATCTATGATTTAAAAATGATCGAAATCGGATAAATACATTAAAAGTTATAGTCAAAAATATGCTTATTTCACTCCCCTCGCAAAATTCGACTACATGTAGATATGGATACATGTGAGCTAGAGTTACAAAATTTGGTGTAGAGACTCATGTAACCCTAAACGTTAAAACCGTATCCACCTTTTTTTCAATGGATCCCCCCTTCCCAAGCAATCGATTTACCTTAATTACTGCCACACCCCCCTATATATTGATTTGAAAATTGCCAGAGACATTTATAAATTTATTACTTTTCCGCAAAAATTGTATTGGGATTGCCCAAAAAACTAAAATCTCTAATTTTATGTTTTTCGGCGATTTAAGCACTCTGACAAATATTCCGGCTATTTGGCGATGTTTTTGTGTTCGTGCGTTGTCGTAGTCGTTTTCGATGTAGTGTTTTATTCAAATAACTTTAGTAATTTCGGCTTAAGCAAGCTAAATGTTTTTCTATCGTGTTGGGCATGTCTTCAAAGAGTTTCCTATTGAATTTGTCTCTTGTCGCTATGCTTGGTTCGCCAGAGGAATAATAAGAGTAAATAATTAAAAAAATTTCTTTTAATTTTTTTGTTGTTTAAATTTGTCCTATCTAGTTTCGGTTGTTTTGATAAACGTGCGGAAAAGCCTGAGTTGGATACCAACTGTTTATTTTACTTCAAAATTTTTTTTTTTTCTCTAAAACTCAACGTATCCAGGTGAAACTTAAATTCTGTAATCGCAAGCATTTATAAATAGATTTTAAGTAGACGTTCTTCCAATTTTTTACTTGATTTTGATAAATCATATATTTTCTTTAAGGTAGATTTTTTTTCAGACATAATAAAAACAACAAAATATAACACTATTAAATTCTTGTGAGTTGTAATTGACCATGGATGAGAGTGAATTTAAGCGTGTATTTTTTTGCACATGTTCCACTCTCAGAGCTTACAACACGCTCTAATTCACTCACACCGATCAACGCAATATGCGACAAATCAATAAGCACTCACGGGAGAGTAGAGGACTTAATAATTTTTAAAATTAATTTTTACCTGATTTAATCGCAACGTATTCAGGTGAAACTTAAATTCTGCAAGCCGCAAGCAGTTTATCTTTCGAATGGTATAGGTTTCACCTGAATACGTGGCGTTATTGCAAAGTAATCGGTACCACACTGAATTTTTGCTTTGCGCATTTATATATAAGAATAGTATTCGCCATGTCGTCGACATTCAACGACTTAATACACGCTCTCATAACAGATGATTACGAAGAAGAGTAAAGAAAACACGAAATAACTTTTATGTGTACAATGTATTTTGTTGTTGTTTTTTATCTAACGTAAAGAGTAGTTTTTATACTTCTAATTAATTTTTACCTATCTAAAAAGTAACGTATCCAGGGGAAACGTGTATTCGGCAAACCGCAAGCAGTTTATCTTTTTAATGGTATAGGTTTCACCTAAATACGTGGCGTTATTGCAAAGTAATCGGTACCACACTGAATTTTTGCTTAGCGCATTTATATATAAGATATATATTCCCTCTTATTTTGTTTACATTTCTGACATTTTTTAACCGATATATGTTCCTATTGTAAGTCTAAACTTGAAATATTTTTAACTATCCATCCATCTTGCTAATGCCATGTTTGTGAATGATGTTGTCAGCGCCAAGACTGTTGTTGTAGATCTTTTGTTAATTTATCTGTGTGTCATTTGTATTGTTATTGTTTAATTCATTTATTTGCGATTTAGTTTTTTAATAAATTGTGCTTGGTACAGTCGACTTGTTAGAGGGGAAAAGTAGGGAAAAGAAATTATACAGACTTATTTAATTAATAATTTGAAATGTGATGGTCGATAAAAGAAGCGTCTAGAATTTGTAAATATCCTTTGCTTAAGTCGAGCTTTGGATCGTTGGTCATTGCATCCTAAGGTGCCTGTTTCACGAAGAGACATTTCCTGGCGTGTCCGTGTGATTTGTATCTCGCACCATTTGTAGGCACGGTAATGTCGCCCGTATGTTGTCCGGCCTGCAACCCTCTGCGACTTGCTTCATATTAAAATGCATTCTAATGTCGAGCGAGATTTTGTAAGAGATTTTTTTCACATTCTCACTTGAAAATCCGCTTTGCGTAGTTCGAAAATTTTGTTTGCTAGTTTTTTAATTATCTGTTCAAGTGTTTTTTGTTATTGTGTAGTTTGTTTTACTTTTTATTTGTATTAGGTACTTTTTATATTTGTTTAGTTGGAATTTTATACCCTGCACATGTAGTGTCTAGGGTATAATAGATATGTACATTTTAAGTTGTATGCAATAAAATTATTTGCATTGACTCTGGTAGAATTTGACCCATGTGCGTCTGTCTGTCCGTCCATCTATCCCAATGAAACAACAAATCTCGAAAACCATAAGCGCTGGAGACACAAAATATTACCAAAAGATGCACAGAATCCCAGGTAAAATAAAGTTGGTGAAATGGTTTATATATATACTGCCGTCTTGAAACTTAACGGGAAGTATGCCTAGTGGTTATATTCTATAAAAATTATTAAAAAAGTTGTAGTCAAAAATGTAATAATTCCATCACCATTTTATATAAATTGCTCCAAATTTCACTGTATGTAATTATGATATATATGACCTGAGGTCACCAAATTTTGTGGCTCATACGAGCCTAATCATCAATCCTGGGTTGACTCTTTGCCATTTTCCTACTCATCGCGATCTGCTGTACATCAAAATTAGTTGTTACCCAACGCTTGTGATTGACGATATTTTTGGAGAAGATAATGCATTTAAAAAAGGAAAGAAAGTGGACATAATGGTGGTAAAAAAACAATAATAGAACTAATGGGCTTCTAAAACATTAAAAAAAAAGTTTTACTTTACTGTCGAAGGTTGTGTTTTATTTTTCGAATATTTGCTCCTTATATTTGATAACTCCGCCATAATTTCCTTAGCAAAACTTTGCATTTCTTCGCAACCGTCCTCTTTTTCTTACCCGGTGGCTTTTGCGAAGCCATTCCGTCTGTGGCCACATTATCCACCAACATGAATTCCACATATTCGTCACGGTTTGGACATTCGGCTATATGTTTCTGCAACATACATACAACAAAGAATTAACATTAAATATAAATATATTTGTATGCAATTAAAGCTTACAGCTAATTGCTCAATTGGCATCACATGGGTACTTATAAAAGGACAAGTACCCATTTTCATATCCGGATTGAGTTTGCAGCGCACCAGGTGCATAGCCAATCGATGGGGTAGCACGAGGTGCTTCTTATTATATGGACATTGTACCATATCACAACTCACAAGAATTTAATAGTGTTATATTTTGTTGTTTTTATTATGTCTGAAAAAAAATCTACCTTAAAGAAAATATATGATTTATCAAAATCAAGTAAAAAAATTGGAAGAACGTCTACTTAAAATCTATTTATAAATGCTTGCGATTACAGAATTTAAGTTTCACCTGGATACGTTGAGTTTTAGAGAAAAAAAAAAAAATTTGAAGTAAAATAAACAGTTGGTATCCAACTCAAGCTTTTCCGCACGTTTATCAAAACAACCGAAACTAGATAGGACAAATTTAAACAACAAAAAAATTAAAAGAAATTTTTTTAATTATTTACTCTTATTATTCCTCTGGCGAACCAAGCATAGCGACAAGAGACAAATTCAATAGGAAACTCTTTGAAGACATGCCCAACACGATAGAAAAACATTTAGCTTGCTTAAGCCGAAATTACTAAAGTTATTTGAATAAAACACTACATCGAAAACGACTACGACAACGCACGAACACAAAAACATCGCCAAATAGCCGGAATATTTGTCAGAGTGCTTAAATCGCCGAAAAACATAAAATTAGAGATTTTAGTTTTTTGGGCAATCCCAATACAATTTTTGCGGAAAAGTAATAAATTTATAAATGTCTCTGGCAATTTTCAAATCAATATATAGGGGGGTGTGGCAGTAATTAAGGTAAATCGATTGCTTGGGAAGGGGGGATCCATTGAAAAAAAGGTGGATACGGTTTTAACGATTAGGGTTACATGAGTCTCTACACCAAATTTTGTAACTCTAGCTCACATGTATCCATATCTACATGTAGTGGAATTTTGCGAGGGGAGTGAAATAAGCATATTTTTGACTATAACTTTTAATGTATTTATCCGATTTCGATCATTTTTAAATCATAGATGCACATAAACACGACGCACATTTTTGAGGAGTTTCGAGTTGATAGATTTTGCGGAGCTATTGTAAACGGCGAAATTCTGTCACGGGGGAAGGGAGTAAGATATTGACTTGATTCGACAAATTCCCTCAGCCTTAAAAAAATGCGCATCTTTGAGTAATATTTTGGTCCGAGGGTGCCGACTGGAAATGACGCTTCAGTAGTTCCGTTCTGGAACGGTTGTTAGCTAAGTCAGTTGATTGGAACCGTATGCGTTGCCTCTTTAATAGCCTGGCATATTTCTGGGAAAGATCTCTGATATGGTCTGAGGTAAGGGCTGGACTAAGGTGTCATGCGACCCGTGCCGAGAGTCAGCCTGCCGAGAGTCAGCCTGTCGACGACAAGGCGAATACTATTCTTATATATAAATGCGCAAAGCAAAAATTCAGTGTGGTACCGATTACTTTGCAATAACGCCACGTATTTAGGTGAAACCTATACCATTAAAAAGATAAACTGCTTGCGGTTTGCCGAATACACGTTTCCCCTGGATACGTTACTTTTTAGATAGGTAAAAATTAATTAGAAGTATAAAAACTACTCTTTACGTTAGATAAAAAACAACAACAAAATACATTGTACACATAAAAGTTATTTCGTGTTTTCTTTACTCTTCTTCGTAATCATCTGTTATGAGAGCGTGTATTAAGTCGTTGAATGTCGACGACATGGCGAATACTATTCTTATATATAAATGCGCAAAGCAAAAATTCAGTGTGGTACCGATTACTTTGCAATAACGCCACGTATTCAGGTGAAACCTATACCATTCGAAAGATAAACTGCTTGCGGCTTGCAGAATTTAAGTTTCACCTGAATACGTTGCGATTAAATCAGGTAAAAATTAATTTTAAAAATTATTAAGTCCTCTACTCTCCCGTGAGTGCTTATTGATTTGTCGCATATTGCGTTGATCGGTGTGAGTGAATTAGAGCGTGTTGTAAGCTCTGAGAGTGGAACATGTGCAAAAAAATACACGCTTAAATTCACTCTCATCCATGGTCAATTACAACTCACAAGAATTTAATAGTGTTATATTTTGTTGTTTTTATTATGTCTGAAAAAAAATCTACCTTAAAGAAAATATATGATTTATCAAAATCAAGTAAAAAATTGGAAGAACGTCTACTTAAAATCTATTTATAAATGCTTGCGATTACAGAATTTAAGTTTCACCTGGATACGTTGAGTTTTAGAGAAAAAAAAAAAATTTTGAAGTAAAATAAACAGTTGGTATCCAACTCAGGCTTTTCCGCACGTTTATCAAAACAACCGAAACTAGATAGGACAAATTTAAACAACAAAAAAATTAAAAGAAATTTTTTTAATTATTTACTCTTATTATTCCTCTGGCGAACCAAGCATAGCGACAAGAGACAAATTCAATAGGAAACTCTTTGAAGACATGCCCAACACGATAGAAAAACATTTAGCTTGCTTAAGCCGAAATTACTAAAGTTATTTGAATAAAACACTACATCGAAAACGACTACGACAACGCACGAACACAAAAACATCGCCAAATAGCCGGAATATTTGTCAGAGTGCTTAAATCGCCGAAAAACATAAAATTAGAGATTTTAGTTTTTTGGGCAATCCCAATACAATTTTTGCGGAAAAGTAATAAATTTATAAATGTCTCTGGCAATTTTCAAATCAATATATAGGGGGGTGTGGCAGTAATTAAGGTAAATCGATTGCTTGGGAAGGGGGGATCCATTGAAAAAAAGGTGGATACGGTTTTAACGTTTAGGGTTACATGAGTCTCTACACCAAATTTTGTAACTCTAGCTCACATGTATCCATATCTACATGTAGTCGAATTTTGCGAGGGGAGTGAAATAAGCATATTTTTGACTATAACTTTTAATGTATTTATCCGATTTCGATCATTTTTAAATCATAGATGCACATAAACACGACGCACATTTTTGAGGAGTTTCGAGTTGATAGATTTTGCGGAGCTATTGTAAACGGCGAAATTCTGTCACGGGGGAAGGGAGTAAGATATTGACTTGATTCGACAAATTCCCTCAGCCTTAAAAAAATGCGCATCTTTGAGTAATATTTTGGTCCGAGGGTGCCGACTGGAAATGACGCTTCAGTAGTTCCGTTCTGGAACGGTTGTTAGCTAAGTCAGTTGATTGGAACCGTATGCGTTGCCTCTTTAATAGCCTGACATATTTCTGGGAAAGATCTCTGATATGGTCTGAGGTAAGGGCTGGACTAAGGTGTCATGCGACCCGTGCCGAGAGTCAGCCTGGCTGGGGGCCCTTTCAAAATAGCCCAGTCTCTTACGGAGCATCCGGATACTAGCCTTACCTGCGTAATGCGGACCTCTGCGCAGGTGGACCACCACTTCTCGGCCACTCGTGGGAACCAAAACATGAATCCTAATTATACTTCTAAAAAAAAAGAAGGGGGCGAGACTCCTAAAACGTCGAACGGGAGCAAACCCAAACAAACAGCGGAGGCAGTGGCTCAAAAGCTTGGCCAAAGCTCGCTTGTGGCTGCGACGATGGCCTTCGGGCCATCCTCGGTGTGGTCGGCACTAATTCGAACGTACCTGTTATCGGGGATGCAAAGCAAAGCAGAAATGAGGCGGAGCCTCCTCTAGTGATGGGTGCTCCGGACGAAATGCCGTCAACCAGCGCTCAGGCACATAAGTTTTCCTTCCTCCTACGCGGAGAGAAGACGTGCTAAGCACATCTTGACGCGGAAAAATACATCCCATTCAGAGGGGTATCAAGGAAGAGTCGAGTGGGCGAAGTCGGTGCTGCCCAATTTCAACCCTGAAAGACCCACACCCGCACGGGAGAATGCACAGCCTAAAAGGCAGTGCTCCCATGAAGTGCAGGAGCCTATAGCGAAGAGATCTAAGGTTCAACAAAATAGATCCTTCGCTGATATTTCCAAGGAACGGATCCATATTGGCGTAATTGACCAGGGGAATGGAGACGGCAGGATTCCCAGGGCGCAGTGGCGGTGGGTGGAAGCAGCCATGGCCATCAAATGTTTCGATATGCTCGAGAAAGATCCCGGCCCCCCACCAGTCTGCAAAGATGTGGGGTGGTACCAGGGAAACGTTAAAGTCATTGCTTGTGACGACGAGCGCTCGGTACAGCTGTACAAGGAGGCAGTATCGAGCCTAGGCGAGGTTTACCCGGGAGCGAAGCTAGTCGCTGTAGACTGGTGTGACGTGCCTAGTAAACCAAGAGCAAGAATTTGGTTCCCCTCCACTTTTAAGGAGCCGGAACAGATTCTAAAGATGATCCAGCGCTGCAACCCTCACCTTCCGACTGGCGATTGGAGGGTGGTGAAGGTTGAGAGCTTGGAGGGTCCGACCAGCCAGGCAGTGATGGCCTTAAAGAATCACTGTCTTCTTTAGAAGCAGCCCAAGGGAAGCTTAACTTTGGGTTCTGCTCCGCCATCACCAAGGTATATAAGTCGGATGCTGCATCTGGGAAAGACTCTGCTGACAAGCCAGTCGAGCAGGACCTTTCCTCGGAAATCGAGGCTCCCGACTTAGATGGGTATACGTCGGACACTTCTGCCCTCGCAAAGGGTATTCTGGCACACACATGACGATGAGGAGTCCCTGGGGGACTTATTGTCAGATGATGAGGATGCTGACGAGACTGTGGTGGAGCGTTTTTCTATGGCCCACGATCAGCAGGCCAAGGTGGAATCCTCAATTAAATAATCTTCGTTGCAAATGAAGATCGCAATTTAACTCAGCAACTCGATGCAATTCAGACGAGGTATAGCTGACCTACAAAACGGACCTTGCCGCTTATAAAAAAGAAATTAGGCGTGCAAAAAGTGCATCATGGAGAAACTTTTGCTCCGATATAGAAAGTAACTCCGAAGCCGCTAGACTTAGGAAGGTACTTTCCAAATGCAACCAATCTATGGGCTACCTCAGAAGGAAAGATGGGTCATGGGCGGACTCCAGCGAAAAATCCCTGAGTATTCTACTAAACACCCATTTTCCGGGATGTACTATAGACAAGCCATCCTATGCTGCTCCTACAGGGGCGATAGAGTCACTTGATTATCTCTTAAGTGATAACAACATAAAGTGGGCGGTAAATAGCTTTAAACCGTATAAATCTCCCGGTCCTGACAACATTTTCCCAGCGCAACTTCAACTTCCCCATAGCCATAAAATGGCTTCAATATATCTTTAAGGAAGTTCTCAAAACAGGTCAAATTCCTATTAGTTGGCTGAAATCGGAAATAGTCTTTATACCTAAGGCAGGGAAGCCCTCTCATACTACCCCCAAGGATTTTAGACCCATCAGTCTAGCATCCTTTCTTCTTAAAACCTTTGAACGACTCATTGGCCTACATATCAGAACCACTCTAAATCAAGAGCTTATATCTGAATCCCAGCATGCTTACCGAAAGGGCCGATCCACGGAAACAGCCCTTCATTCGGTAGTGTCCATGATAGAGAAGTCCCTAAACACAAAAGAATATACCCTAGCCGCTTTCCTGGACATTGAGGGCGCTTTCAATAATGTTGTTGGGAGTTGATGACCAACTGGTGAGACTGATCAGTCAATTGCTCACATGCAGGACCGTTCAGTCATCTCTGGGTCCATCAACTATCTCCAGGTACGTGAGCTGAGGTACTCCTCAAGGAGGGGTACTATCTCCGCGCACCAAAAAGGCAGCGATAGCACTATGTTCCTGCAAGAAAACCATAGGCCTAAGGTGGGGTATATCTCCCAAAATAGTTCTATGGCTCTATTCAGCGATAATAAGACCAATCCTCCTACATGGAGTTCTAGTGTGGTGGCCAGCTTTGCAAAAGCAAACCACCCTAAGACAACTCAATAAAATACAACAGGTGGCCGAGTTGTGCATCACAGGTGCGGCTCGTACCACGCCAAATGCGGCCCTGGATGCTATTTTAAGCATTAAACCTTTGAACCTCGCAGGGGAGGAGTCTGCTCTATTGTCGGCAATACGCCAGAGAGATTCAAACATATGGAACAATAATAGCTTCGGTCACTCCTCCATATTAACAAGGAACATGTCCGTTCCACTTAAAACTGACTACTGTGTACCTGTAGAATTTTCCCGTACACCCTTTAACATTCTCATCACAGGTAGGGGAGAATGGTCCCTTGGTACACCCGGACCTATGATCGGGTTGGAGGTGGGGTCTTTTCGGAGGAATTAAATATAATACACATTTTTAGACTTCCGGTTCACTGTAGTGTGTTCCAGGCGGAAGTTATTGCAATAAATAGGGCACTAATGTACCTAAAGAACTCGGGTAGCTCTTTGAGAAATGTTAACATATACAGTGATAGCCAAGCGGCCATTAAATCAATTAGTTCAATGTCGTCAAATTTGATATCTGTAACAAACTGTCGCATGTCTCTGCACGAGATGGCCCAACAGTTCGTTATAAGCCTGATATGGGTACCAGGACATCGGGGTATCGAGGGTAATTGCATAGCTGACGAGCTTGCCAGACAGGGTACTACCGCTCTGTCTCCCCTAGATGGAGACGGCGCGAGTATGCCTATGGCCACATGTAAGCTTCATATTAGAAATCGCTTCGATCATAAATCCATGGAAAAGTGGATTAATGTGACTAATTGCCGGGTAGCCAAACAAACTTGGCCTAAAATAAGTAAAAAACGTACTGTGGAACTCTGCTCTCTGAACAGGGACAGGTTTTCTATGGTTGTACGTGCCATCACGTGACACTGGCTGATCGGCGCTCATGCAGCCCGGCTCCGGGTCCCTTTTAATGATTTCTGCAGGAGCTGCTGGGACGAAGAAGAGGTTGAAACGGTGGAGCATTTCTTCTGCTCTTGTCCGGCTCTCTGCAGGCGTAGATTTGAACATTTAGGCAGTTACTTCCTAGATAGTATTGCAAGTCTGTCCGCAATAAGACCCGAAAAGATTGCAGACTTTGTTGCTGCATCGGGGTGGTCTACTTTTTGATTCAGTTTTTGGATCTGAGGTTTAACGGGGAAGGAGAGAAAATGAGATCCTACGGTAGCACAACGGGCCGAGACATGGCCTAAGTGTGCCAGGCTGTTAGCCTGGCAGCCGTTCTAACCTAACCTAACCTAAGTAACATTTTTTTGCTCTAACTCTTATAGTATCGGAGAAAGCTGGCCCAACACGGACAGACGGACATGTCTATATGGACTTGACTATTGCTCCTGATAATTTTTGCGCATGGAACATATGGTCTGCCACCCCTCCTTCTGCCTGTTACATACATTGCACAAATCTATAATACCTTTTTACACTTTGTGTACAGGGTATTATAATGAGAGAACAGGGCGAAAGCATCTGATCAGTTTCTTGTGCAGAGTTGTTCAAAACTGACGGCAATGACTTGGTAGAGTGCACGCACCGGGTCTTTTGCAGAATATGGCTTGTTTTCCTCTGCACAGTCCTCACGAAGGGTGACCCCACGGTATGCGCCAACTACCGTGGTATCAGTATTCTTTTGATCGCAGGGATAGCGTATATGCCGCACTATCTGAGTTTGGTACTCCTGCAAAGCTAGTGGTACTAAATCTTTTGATACAAGCCGAGGCATACTCTCCTGCGACCCATTCAACTTTATGATGGAGTTGATGGATGTGTATCGCGAAAGGCCAGAATACATCGGAACGAAACTACGTAATTTCTATAAGACTGTCCAGATGATATTGACTTCATTGGTCGTACTATTACTATTGAAAGAGAATCTGGCAGGGTGGGTCTGGACAAAATATATGTTTTCTTTGATTGATGTTGACAATTACACTTTTGATGTTGTCACAACCGTCACAATAATATCAGCAAAGAGATCAAGGTCTCAGTAGGCAAATGAGTAGAAGAGACCACTCTCACTCTCGCCAGACGACACTAACACTCTATAAGGCGCTCATCTTTACCTTTTTCGGCGCTTAAGCATTTAATTCAGGTGACCTAGGAATGTTTGAGCAGAAACTACTTCCTTAGATTTTTGGCTCTTTACGCGTTAGCAACGACTACCGCATTAGAGATAACGTCAAGCGAATTAACACCCAGCGGCTCCGCTGGCTTGGTCATGTTGGGCATATGGATGAAGAAGCTGCAGAGAAAAGGGCTTCAATGCGTTTGTTGAAGGAAGGCAAAGGGACAAGCCGCGTCTCTGTTGGAAGGAACAGGTAGTGAGCACACTAATTGCCTTTTGTATGACCGCGATTGGGGATCAATCCCACTTATAGGCCTTTGGCCAGTCAAGCATAAGAATGATTATTATTGATAATATTGAATATTGCGGTGTAAGCAGAGAAGACGGTACTATTTAAGAATACTTTATAAGTCGGCAGAGAGAAGTTATGAATGTGTTGAGAAAATACGCATGTATGATGTATTCACGAACGTTTTATCAGTTTCTATCGGCAATTGTCATTGTTCAGAATTTAAGTTGCTGCAATAGAATTTTTGAGTCAACAGAGAAAAGTTGTCAATATGTTACATGCACGTACACGAATATTTTCGCCACTTAATTTCTCTGCTCACTTTGCCGACCATGGTTCTACTATTTGGTCGGAAACAAAACATTTTGTTGAATTGTGAATGAAGTGCTGCATAAGTTGTCGAAAATTATGCTTTAAGTACACAACCTATTTTTAAGCAGTGTACTGAAAACAGGGTTCATTGAAAACATTAACTTAAAGGCTTATGGCTAAAACATACCATTTTCTGATAATGTTATGGGTTTTTTAGCACCGTTTTCAATTTTTACTTTTCCGCAAAAAGTAGTGTGATTGGCCAAAAAACTAAAATCTCTAATTTTATGTTTTTCGGCGATTCAACTGCACTCTGACAACTTTTCCGACCCATTGGCGATGTTTTTGTGTTCGTGCGTTGTCGTAGTCTTTGTCGATGTAGTAGATGTAGTTTTATTCAAATAACTTTAGTAATTTCGGCTTTAGCAATCTAAGTGTTTTTCTATCTTGGGCATGTCTTCAAAGGGTTTCCTATTGAATTTGATCACTCGAGTCGCTATAATTGGGTCGCCAGAGGAATAATAAGAGTAAATATTTTTCAAAATTTTTTTTTTCCTGCAACCTGCAAATCTTCTCTAATCCGGAGCTTATGTTCGCATGCAACCTGCAGCTTTATGGCGTAATTCTTGTATCTAGAGAAATAAGCTTCGCGATTCATACTGGGCGTTCCATCTATATACCCGATGCAATTCGGAAGCTCCAGAAAAGTTGTTTCGACAATTTCTTCCCGCTCACTTGCTTTTAACCAGCTTAGATAATGTGGCAGTTTTCGTAAAACAGCGGTAAATACCCTCTGGGTGATTTCGCGTAAGGTGCCGCCGTCTCCGAATCCAAATATTGTACTTATTTTTTTAACAGAAGCACCTTCGCCAGACGACCCTCGACGGTAAAGCACCATTGTAATTTGCAAAGCAACTCGTCTAAACAGCAAAGAATATTATTACGCCAAGCAATAGACTTTGGCAGACTGAAAGCATCTCCTCGACGACAAGAGTAGATGGCAACAGCGTCATCCATCAGGTCATCCAATGTGTCGTCAATTTTAGCATCGGCCTCCTGGCCAAATGCACTGTCTACATAGAAACAAACGTAGAGGAATTCGATCGCAAGCAATTGCATATGTATGCATATTCCTACCTCTAATGACCCCAGTTTCCTCTAATGCATCATTGATTTTAAAATCCAAAATATCAGTTTACGCTGGTTTGGTTTTACAAACCAACAAACAGCTGACTGTCATCCGCTCATCTTTAGTATTTCGGTTTTTCATTAATCTTTTTTATATGAGCCATGAAGTTAATATCCAAAAATTAAATCTGGAATAGTACGCAAAATTCGAAAATAAAAAATTTTCAACTGCTTTGATCTAAGCGTTCGGTCGAATGCGCTTATCGGGTCGTCTCCACCAAGCGCTTCGCCTAAGGCTTATTTACTGGACAAATCTCACACCGATAGAGCTCTGTGTAAATGTGTGCTGTCAGTGTGCCTAGTTTCCAGTCTCAGATTTTCAAATTTTCGATAATTAATAAAATAGTAGGCAAGTATTTTACATTTTACATTTTACAAATTTTGTTTGGAACTCTACAATTTTTAAGTAACATTTTAGTCTTAAATTCAATCTGGAGGTGTTCACATCGAGGAAAAATAATTTAATAATAAAAAAAAGCAAAAATGTGAAAAAAAAAATTTTTTAATTGTGAACTGAATTTTTGTGAAGTAAGTATTTTTTTTTTTTAATGTAAAAGGGTATTATAGATTCGAGCACTGTATGTAACAGGCAGAAGGAGACGTGGCAGATTAAAGAATCCATGGGCAAAACTGACCAGAACCAATAGTCGAGTCGATATATCCATGTCCATGTTTTTTTGCGACTCTTCCTTTAATTGCATTTCGCGGAGTGTAGGTAATAAACAAAATCAATATCAACTGTCAAATTTAAGTAATATATTTCAGATACGCAAGCATTATATTCGATAAATACCCTTAGCTGAAGGCTAGAAAAGAAAAAATTTCTGATTCAACAAAATGAATGGACAAGATTTCTTTCTCAATGAATTTCCAAAGGAATTACCACCTGTTATTCATATCGATTTTCTACAATCAATACATTATTTGTTTAGAAATAATTATAAAAACAGAAACGAACAACTATTTCACACCACAACCGGCGACTTAACGGAAACATCCCGAGAATATTCAGGCAATTCCCGAAGGCAAACAGCATATTCAATTTATATTTATCCGGTCGTTGGATATGTTGCTATTACGATGGCAAGAATGTGTTCGTTGATGATTCCTCGAATTCAAAGGAGTTTTGAATGCAACTGTGAGATTTTACATTGAACGTCTCTTTCCTTTCATCGACATAGAAAATGTGAAAATTCCTAAAGTCCAACAACAAACTAATGGACAAGATTGTGGATTTTTTGCAATCGCACTTGCAGTTTCAATTTTATATAATCTCGCTCCTGAAAAAATAAGATATAATACTGACGCAATGCTTCAAAATTTGCAGACAATTTTAGATACACGAAGACTCAAACATTTTCCTTATGTAATCGGACAAGAATATAATGTCAATCCCTTGCAAACAACTTTATTTGGACGTCATGATGCTACACGAAAACGTTTGGGTGAACAGACTGAAAAAACTATTCCAAAAAAGCGCCGGAAATTTCCTGAGAATCAAACCATTAATACACAATGTAATTTGACAGATTTATTTATGCCTGCTCTGGATGTAGATTTGTTTTCCAGTCCGCTTGCTTGTAGCCAAGTATAACGCTAATACCACGTTGGTAGGGAAAACTAAAAAATACGCCATTAAAAATGTTCAATCCGAAGAGTTCATCAAATAAGCGCAGCATCGTACAGAATGAGAAGTGCTACTTTCCATCATGGACAAGCATTGAATTACGGTCATTATACGGCTATTTTAAAAAAGAATATCAAAAATAAGATGATAATGGATGATGCCATTATCGAGAAGGTACCATGGAGTCGTTGAAGTATCCATGATATCAAATGATTATCTTAAATGCATTTAATTAAGTCGTTCTGAAATTTGAAACACAAGTAATACAGAAGATGGTTGGCTCGGATAGAAACCAGCCTACGTAGGAATGTCGGAAGATGAAATCATTAAACATTTAGGACCTATTTGCTTATGATGAAAAATAGCACTTTTCATTCTGTACGATGCTGCGCTTATTTGATGAACTTCAGATTAATAGCGTATTTTTTAATTTTCTCTACCAACTTAGTATTACCATTATACTTGGCTACAAGCAAACGGAATGGAACACATATCTACATCCAGACCAGAAATAAATAAATCTGTCAAATTACATTGTGTATCAATGGTTTGATTTTCAGGCAATTTCCGGCGTTTATTTGGAATCGTTTATTTAGCCTGTTCACCCATGTGTTTTCGTGTAGCATCATGACGTCCAAATAAAGCTGTTTGCAAGGGAATGACATTATATTCTTGTCCCCTTACATAAGGAAAATGTTCGATTCTTCGTGTATCAAAAATTGTCTGCAAATGTTGACGCATTGCGTCAGTATTATATCTAATTTTTTCAGGAGCGAGATTATATACAATTGAAACTGCAAATGCGATTGCATTTAATTAGTCCTTTGATATACACTTATTTTTTAAGTTCTATTGTATTAGTTTGCTTTACTGGTAGCAGAGACAAATTAAAATTGTAATTTTGTGATTAACATGACAACTTTCGGTGTGTTTTTTATGCTTTTAATATAAATAAATAAACAAAAGACTGTCGAGGGGTAGATACGACTCACAACAACAAAACGCACACACGCCTGACTTAGGTGTGTGCGATACAAGAACAACAACGACAACGACAATTTTGTAAGGTGGCAACGCGCAGCTGCTCCTGTACCCAATGGAAAAGAGATGGAGAATGTTGTGGGTGGTTGGCAAATTGGGCAACAAGGTTACAGACAGCACAGCAGCTGATGCGATAGAAATATGGAAATAGCCACGACAGAGTAATGCCGGGTTTACACTGGAGCACACAGCGTCACACATTGCTGTCAACGTGTAGGCACTGATACTAAATGTCACGAACGAATACATTCTCAGTGCGAAAACAAGTAATCGTTTGGTGTCATACGCTCTGTGTGACAGTAGCTGGCGCATTTTGGACAACAAAATGTGCCACCGCAGTGTAAAACAGCAGTGTCATAAAAATGGTTCAAATAAACAATTTATCGGTGTGCCTGCATATCGAGCAGCTGCTCCTGTACCCAATGGAAAAGAGATGGAGAATGTTGTGGGTGGTTGGCAAATTGGGCAACAAGGTTACAGACAGCACAGCAGCTGATGCGATAGAAATATGGAAATAGCCACGACAGAGTAATGCCGGGTTTACACTGGGGCACACAGCGTCACACATTGCTGTCAACGTGTAGGCACTGATACTAAATGTCACGAACGAATACATTCTCAGTGCGAAAACAAGTAATCGTTTGGTGTCATACGCTCTGTGTGACAGTAGCTGGCGCATTTTGGACAACAAAATGTGCCACCGCAGTGTAAAACAGCAGTGTCATAAAAATGGTTCAAATAAACAATTTATCGGTGTGCCTGCAAATCGAGCATGATGGTTCTTTTTTAACAACAACGTTTGTGTGTTGAATTTAAAAACAAATACAACTTATTTACATACAAATTTAAAATTAATAAAAAGGATTCAAAGAATAATAATGTTCGTGTGCGCCGTGTGGTAATAATAATGACATGCACATTAAATGTTCGCTATCGTATGACTCTTTTCGTAGTTCTTGTTCACGAGCTAGTTCATTGTTTACTTTTTGCGAACTTTTGGCCATAGCGTCATACAGTCATACTGTCATAATGTAAAAAGGTGTTTACACCTAAACATATTCATTTGCTCTGTCACAGCCGTGTGACTCATAATTTGTATGCCCCCAATGTAAACACTTTCCACGTGTGACATCCATGTCATACACTGTATGACACTATGACAGTGTGAAATGTGCTTGGCAACTCTATTTTGCAGTGAATGTAAAGAAAACAACTTTCTGGCAGCACTGAAATGGATGGCAGCTTCCGTTATGTGTTGAAAAATCAGCGCTTCTGTTTCGCAACATCGTTCATAGAGTTTAATAAGTTTTGCAGTTTATTCTGTTTCATAAATTAAAATGAGTGATATGGTACAATGTCCATATAATAAGAAGCACCTCGTGCTACCCCATCGATTGGCTATGCACCTGGTGCGCTGCAAACTCAATCATCCGCATATGAATATGGGCACTTGTCCTTTTATAAGTACCCATGTGATGCCAATTGAGCAATTAGCTGTAAGCTTTAATTGCATACAAATATATTTATATTTAATGTTAATTCTTTGTTGTATGTATGTTGCAGAAACATATAGCCGAATGTCCAAGCCGTAACGAATTGGTAGCATTCATGTTGGCGGATAATGGGACCACAAACGGAATGGCTTCGCAAAAGCCACTGGTTGAATCGACTGAAGAATGGGACGTCTTCCCAGACGTAGGAGGCTATGATCCCAAGGCGAAAGTCAAGAAGGTCATGACACCTCACATGTTACAAGGCGAACAGCCAAAGAAAAGACGCGAATTTCGTGAAAAGCCGCGTCAAAATAATTTTTATCGTCAGAACAATAAAAAAAAGTTGGTTTCACAGAATGACGAAATTTCCGAGTCTGTCGAGAATGACTCAAAAACTCAAAAAGAATATAAATAATGTACTTATTAATCAAAATGTATATTTCAATTAAAAGCAAATAAGATATGACGCCTAGCTTCGTACCTTAGCTAGTAGTGCGTTTTAATTGACTTGGACAATATGAATAAATATAAAGCACATCTTTCAAAAGATCACTTCAAATTTATTGGGCATGTATGCGGTTGAGAAAAATGTACTAGATTTTATAAGAAATTTTTATGACGGTGTGACGTATTGCGCGCGACTAAGCAGTGCTGCAGCTCACAACTATGTATATAATTTCGCTAACTTTTGTTAAGTGAAAAGAAAAATTATAAATTTTATAATACAATTTAAAATAATTAAAGCATTAAATGATTATAAATAAAGTCAAAATAAATGGATAAAATATAATTTTAATAGAATACTGTACTTGTTTTATTCACGGGCGGAATACACTGTTTACATTTTTATCGATAT
The DNA here is from genome assembly GCA_035041775.1 of Chymomyza caudatula. NCBI lineage: Eukaryota > Metazoa > Arthropoda > Insecta > Diptera > Drosophilidae > Chymomyza > Chymomyza caudatula. The sequence goes on along the minus strand of JAWNKW010000186.1, from coordinate 1,027,208 downwards.
GAAAGATACTAGGAGCATTCCACAAGCACCAGAAGTGGTTTTTAAACATACACACCGAACTGGTATGCATCCATGACCCAATTACTAGGTTTATGACACTCGCAACCAGCTCCTATGACAGCCCTGTGTTATACATACCACTTGGTTCCAAACAAAAATACTAGTATTGAACCATATTTACATCCTCTTTTCCTGGTTAAAAACTGGTTCCGTACTAGTATGGTGTCAAAGCGCAAATACACCCCCAACTGGTAGGTTGCCAATGCCCATTTACTAGTTCCATACCACCCGCAACCAGTTCCTATGACAGCCCCGTGTTAAACATACCACTTGAAGTCAAACAAAAATACTAGTTATGAACCTTAAAATCATCCTTTTTTTCTGGTTGAAAAGTGGTTCCTAGCTAGTATGTTTTCCTGCAGGGATTTTGTAATATTTTTTTTTTTTAAACATTGTTTTTCTATTATTGTCTATTGTCTTTTCCTATCATCAGGAAGTTCAACGGGTTGGAGATTCAGGATAGATATCTATGAACTCAAAAATATATACTTCGTATTTGTTGAAATATTTTTAAAATAAGTAAATAGAGCGAGATCGGTACCTTGTTAATAATACCTTTTTTTTGGTTGTACTCATAGTATAAGGATAGAAGCACTAACCATAGAACATATGGTTAGTAGTACAAGGTACAGAAACCACATTTATTGTATTCCTGTATTATAACTGTATTTATGTCTTTTCTGTGTTTATACCATCAAGTGCATCATATGTTAGAAGTTAGATATTTTGAAGATTTCCTATGCAAATTCCAGCACCGTTTTACATATTTGCTGTAGACATTCGATTTGCTTTAAAACACTTGTGTGAGGATCCACTAAATAATACTGCATATCCATGTGGAAACTACCATCTATTTCTGCTTCCAATAACCCAAATAATCTTACGAATTTTTTATAACTTTTTTATAGTGCGTTTACTTAACTAAAGAGTATATATTTTCTTTTACTTTTTAAATTTAATTAATTAATATCATTAAGAATAAAGTTTATGTATATAGGTTCTTAGTCGCTGGTCTACTTGTTTTTCGTGGTGGGGTCGGGTTTGTTATGTATTTTGCATTTACTTTTAGATAGTTTGTAGCGTTTAGTAGGTGATAGATGGTTTTAACTGATGAGTTTACCTTAGTTTAAATATATCGTTCGATGCATCGTTGTATTCAAATATGTTCTAGATTTTGGTATAACGATCAACCAATATGTTTACACCAGACATATCAAGACAAAAAAGTTAAATAACATTAAAAAAAACCTAGTTAATTTGAGTTTGCATTTAACTCATTGATACAATTAAAAAAAAAAAAAAAAAAATACATTCGTTTACTTGAATGTGCGCATGCTTATGCTAGAACTAATCATAATCTTTGCCTTATCCTTGTCTGCGTGTTCAAGAAAGCCAGTGGGTGCGGTCCAGGTAACGAGCAGCAATGATTGATTTACTCATCCAAGCAAATGGTACGCAAAATAGCCTCTACTACAGAATATGGATCGCAATTGGAGCTGGGACGGCGATCTTCGAAATAGCCCTTGCCGTCGTCGTTGACACCACGTGGTATGCGTATGCTGCAGCCACGATTTGCCACACCGGCACTGAAGTCATTAATAGAGCTGGTCTCATGCTTGCCCGTTAGACGGCGCGCATTATCCTGGCCCTGCTTGGGATCGTAGGCGCGGATGTGGCGCTCATGACACTTAGAGAGCTTGGCTACAGCGGCCTCGATATCGCGTATGCCGCCATCTTCACGCATCACTTTGGTGGAGACATTTGTGTGCGCTCCAGCGCCGTTCCAGTCACCGGGCATAGGCTTGGGATCCAAAGTAGCCACAATCTGTAAGCCATATGTCAAATTGTAGGATTGTTAAAAGTATGTGTATATATACTTACACCAAACTCCTCGGATATGCGATGTAGCAAAAAGCGCGCCATCCATAAGTCATCGCCAACGGAAATGCCCACACAAGGGCCTACTTGAAATTCCCATTGAGCGGGCATAACCTCAGCATTGGTGCCCGACACTTTAATGCCCGCATAGAGGCAAGCCCGATAGTGCGCATCGACTACATCGCGAGCATAGACCTTAGTAGAAGTAACTATAGTTAATTTCACTATTTGCTAATTTAATATATTTGTAATTTACCTTATTAGCACCCACACCACAATAGTAGGGTCCCTGGGGTCCGGGAAAGCCATTCTTGGGCCAGCCCAATGGATGACCATCGAAATCAAGGAATGTATATTCTTGTTCAATGCCGAACCAGGGCTCAGAATCTATGCACTTGTTGTCAACCTCCAGACAGCTCTTGCGCTTGTTGGTCTCGGTGGGAGTTCCATCAAACTTGTAGGTATCGCACATAACCAAAATGTTGTTGCCACGGCGGAATGGATCTTTGTAGATTGCAACCGGATACAAATAGGTGTCCGAATTGCGACCCTCGGCTTGATAGCAAGAGCTACCATCGTAGTTCCAAACTGGCAATTCTAGAGAGACAAAGAAAATAATTGAGTAACGGAAACTGTAGCTAGAAATTGGAAACATATACTATATTTTTATACCCAGTACACAGTGTAATAGGGTATTATAGATTTGTGCAATGTATGTAACAGGCTGAAGGAGGTGTGGTAGACTATATGTTCCATGAGCGAAAATGGTCAGGAGCAATAGTCGAGTCGATACAGACATGTCCATCGGTCCGTCTGTCTGGCACCGGCACATTTTATGTCGAATTATGTCGATATCTCACCTCCTCCTTGTGGGCTTTAGCCCACACCATAAAAGCTATCCAATTAAAACTTGGTAGAATTATTACTATTATACTATTACTGTGCATGTGTAGTGGAAAAATGAATCATATCGGATACAAAAAAAAATTTAAAAAAATGTACAAAGAAATTTGATTTTTATGAAAAAAATGGGCACAGGGTATTCCACTGTCGGGCACCGTCCCGACCGTCTGCATCAAATTATTTTACTGTGTCTATGGGCTATTAGACTTGTAAACTTAACTATGTTGAACTAGTGCTTAATCAACACTCAAATCCCTCAGCACAGTTCATACCACCGTTTAACGTATAGATAAAAAAATTTGCGTAAAAATTTAGTTTTCTGTTGGGTATCGACCGAAAAAAAAATTGGCATGAGAACGTAAGAACCTATGAGATTTGACAAGGTCGGTTGTTAAACAGTCTAATTAGCACTGTTCTTAATTCTGAATCTAAATGTATACTGTTACTAGTTTGTACTGTCAATTTAAAAGATGATCGTTGGAAGCGGAATACAGAACAGACATGAGTAGACTTAATTAGAAGGCCCTAATAAGAGTATGCATTGCTGTTTTAATCTGACATTTAGCGAAACCAATACGTTTTTTCCTAAAAGCAATTTAAAACGTAGAGTAGCTGTGACAGTAAATTAATATTTATTCATTGTTTATGGAACAATATGCGGTAATGATTACATTTTTCAATAGAACTGACACTGACTGTAAATTTATACATATGAAATAATAGCTCTTATGGAAGTTTTGACCATTTATCTCACAGTGTAGCTGCATTCACCCATTTGCATTTACATAGTATGTATGCTTATTTTTCCTCATAATACATGAAATTACTGAGCGTATATTAAATTTCACATTGTTTTACGGCTCTACATACAATTTGTAGTTGACTTGCATTCTCTAATAAGCTGTTCATGCACGCTAAATGGAAGTGGCTACACGAACGCGTATGATCTGTCCATTACTCAATAAGAGAAGTGGGAAATACATTTCACTGTCGCGGTGGAGACAAGTGCAAGTGCACGTGACGTTGCTGCTGTCCGAATGATTTCGTACCGGACAGTCTTCCTGTAGAGGTGCAGAGGGAAATCTGGTAGTGGATGACCAGGGTGCACTGAGCTTGTGGAGAGAACACTTCTCAGGATAAGTCCGCTCCTGGAGTTAACTTCCCAACGTCGCCCATCAAAGATGACGGCGCGGATATACCACCGCCTATCTGCGACGAAGTCAGGGTCGGTTGTTCAAGACTGGTGGCAATGAGTTGGTAAGGTACATGCATCAGCCCTTTTGCAGAATATGGCTAGATGAGAGTATGCTCGATGATTGGAACCTCGTTTTCCTATGCCCTGTCCTCAAGGTGTGTCCTAACAACCGTAGTATCAGTCTTTTTTCTATTGCATATAAGGCCCTATCGAGCGTATTTTGTGAATGACTAAAGCACTTTTACACTTTGTGTACAGGGAATAACAATGTCGGTATGGATATCACGCGGAGAAGCACTCTTGCCAATAGACGTTACTATGGTCTCAGTTGGCAAAAGACTAGTAGGGACCACTCTCGTCAGACGAAACTAACACAATAAGACGCTCATCCTTCACGGTTTGTCTTATGCTGCTTATGCTGAAACATGGTTGATGACCCAGTCTGATGCAAATGGCTTAGGTTCAACAACAACAAACCCTGAGAAACCTACTCCTGGAAAGCTAGAAAATCACTAATGAATTTGGGAAGTCAATAAACCAGATTTATAGTACTCCCCACTTTACGGTCAAGTCAAGTTCTACTGGTCGCTAATGTGAGCATTATGCATTTGTACCTAAGCAACGTTAATTATCATCAGCATCATTACAAACATCGTTAACATGCTTTTGTTTTTAAAGTGGAACTGATTTGCATTCAGGCTGTCCATAAATTTATAAAAATAGCACTAGAAACCCGTCCTTCAAAACGCAAAACGCTTGCTGGATTCGAAATCAGAGACTCAAAATGTACAGAAAAAGGTATGTTTTAGCCAAGGGCCTTTCATTAGGTAACATTTTTTTTCTACTAATTCTTAAATAGTAAAGACAAAGCGGATTTGAATTATAATTGTTGCTAGTGCGTGTAATCAGGTTTGGCCCCACATTTCTGTTTTTATTGTTATACCCTCTAAAAGTCTTTAAGGGTATTATAGATTTTTGCAATGTAACATGCAGAAGGAGGCGCAACCAATATGTTCCATGGTCGTACCAATACGAAATACCAGTTTAAGACCCCTTCTCCTTACTGCAAAAAATTTTCACTTTTCAAAGAAATGTTGCCACCAAAATTTGTTACCTCCCACAGTGCAGGGAGGATTACGCCCAGAACCCAAAACGCTTCGATATACATATTTGTACAAAATTTTCATGGAAACTGTACTCTAAGTAGGTAATATATGAAATTTTGCTAATCCATGCTTACTAGTTGTTTGCGAAATTAATTTTTTTTTTATTATTTATATATTTTCTTTAAATGTATTTTTTAAAATATATTCCATTTATGCAAATTTGATTTCAATGTATAATAAAACTTGCAAGCAAATTGAATACGAATTAATTGCATCCCGCCTATTGTAACAACTGCTGCCTGGCTAGCTGATTCGGTGACCTTGAATGCAAGTTTCTAATTACAAGTTAGTGTATACATACATACATATGTAATGTGTTCTCTTAATGCCCTCTCCAAAGAGATTTTTTCTCTTTGTGTTGTTTTGAGCCTTCTGACAGTCAACAATTGATAATCAGCTATTCGTCAGTAGTAAGTGGTATGTATCTTTTTGTTCTTGATAGTGTCGTTAGTTTCTTGAGTGAGCAAGTATTGTTTCTAGAACCAAGAGCAACAGTGAGCTACTTAACGCTTACCTTTTCATTTTGCAATCTCAGTTTAATAAGTAAGAATATACAATAAGTACAGTGGTTTTCATGAATAACCAATATAAAAACAATGAACTAACATGAACAGTTTTGTGTTGTGCCATGAATTTCACTATATTTTCAAGCAAATCACTTCATTTAAGTATTTATAGAGCTTTTGAAATTTACAAGTACAAATCATAGATTGCATTTGGCTATTTGTCAACTACCATATTGGAAACCACTGTACTAGTTTCGATGGTTTTTCATTTTTCAATAAAAGTATGAACAAATTGCTCGGCTGCGTTTACCGCAAACTGTAAGCCCAATTATACCCTACCCAAATGGTTAATTACCTTCAACAAGGTCAATTTAGTACAAAGCAGTCAGTTGAATTAAAACAACAATGACACAGTAAAGATGATGGTGCAGTGAGATTCGCAATCGAGTTCAGGAAGACTGGTAAGATTGACTGGACATGGCTGGAAAAGAAGCCAAGAGATGTCTGATTATTAGGTCACCTTAGAAGAAGCTCTAGCAAGTGAGCAAGCTATGGAATGGCAAAAGCACGAAGCCCTCGTTAAAAATCATACATGAAAAGGCGATTGGATACGGCATATCTGAAGCAACTTTCTATGTTCGATGACCCTGTAAGGTGTGTGTCCTCAAACTGAAGAAGTTTACGACCTAAGATGTGGTACATGAATCTGGATAACAAGCTACGGCAAATTGGTTTTGCGGCATGTCCAAGCGAATCATGCGTTTATACAAAAGCACAAAAAAGCCAAATAAATATCATGGCAGTATATGTTGATGATCTGATGATATGTTCTTCAGACATAGGTGAGTTGGCCGCCAATTTCCAATTCTTTGCAGACTGTACATAAGGGTCATATTCATCACGTTTTTGGCATGTTAACACTATGCAACAAATTTGACCTTAATGAAAGGCCTATGGCTAAAACATAACTTGTCCAGTAAATTTGGGGCAGCTGATTTGGAATTCAAAAACCCTTTTGGACTATATAGCATCGTTATGCTGCTATATCTTTTGTTTCGAAAACCGTTCTAGATTTTTTTTTTACAGAAATTAAATTTTGTTTATTATGGTATAACCTAGTCATTTCGCTACTGATTTTGCTGTTAAAATGTTGGTGAAAATGTTTCATCATGCAATTTGCAATTGCAAAAGAGCATTTGCTAATTTCTACAAAATATGTTGTGTTCGTTGCCCTGTAACTCGCAAGGTAGACCAAAACCGAAAAAATTCGAACTACAGCTCATTTCGACCGGTAGTAAGGTTCTCAAAGAACGTGTTGCAATTGCTAAGACGCTTTGGCGGGCCGGAAGACATCAGTCAGTACCATTGGTTCCTGGCTGTGAAAGAGCATGTGATGGCCAAAACGGCAAGAACGGGAATTAAACTGAGCTGGCTGTTACATCTTGACAGGATATTTGCATACAGAATCAATCCTTGGTATTACGTGGGACATTTCGACGCTGATTGGGGAGCAGAGATGCCAACGATGGGAAATGTTATAGAAGCTATGCGTTCATCCTGGGAGTCAGCGCATTTTCTTGGGAAAGCAAAAAGCAATTATCGGTAACCCATAGCGGCATCGAAGCCAAATATATTGGATTATTTGAAGCTGTAAAAGAAGCTATTTGTATACAAAAACTATGTAATGAAATTAAATTAATGAAATCCAGGCGACAATCTAAATTTCATGAATGATTCGACAAACTTCATCTGCATATGGAAAATGAGCATTTTTTTGTAACATTTTTTCTATCTCTGATTTTTATAGCATCCAAGATTTGGCGATTTACATAGACGGACATTTGGACACAGTTTTTCTACCAGCTTTTCACCCTGTGTGTAGGGAATAAAAATATTGTAAACATTTTTAATGCATGCATTTATATTCCCAAATGAGAAATTTTACTCTTTTTAATTTAAATTTTGAAAAAAGATAACTACAGTCAAACCTGCTTAAGTTGGCCAACTTATGCAGGTGGCCAACATATAAGGGTGTAGCAGTTTTATATTGATTTTATGTTGTTTCTTTATTTTTTTTTATTATTATGGATAATGATTGTTTTTAACATAAACATTTATTTAATCGTGTATGTTTATGTACTATGTCCATACACTCCACATAATAACAAAATAAACATATGATAATTTAAAGTTTAAATTCATAGTTGTAAAGTAGTCGAAGTATGTTTCAAGAGTACTATACATTCTTTTAAATTCAAAATTGCACTTAAATTCTCATGTAACTTAAGAGAATCTTTTAAATTTGCTTATTTACAAGCTTATGACTTTCTTTCATTTGATTTTAAACAAATGAAATGTTCCGTCTGGAAGGATTTCATTCAAATTTACTGCAACCAATTTCGTTCAGTTGTATATTTGGCCATTGATTTGGATTACTTTCATGATTCGACGGTGGCCAACAAAATTCAAAAATCACCCAAAAAGTGGCCAACCTACAAGATATGCAGGTGGAAGTTAGGCAGGTAAAAATTGTAGTTTTTGTACTAATACATTTTGGTTTCACTGAAAAGTGTCCAACTTAAGGAGGTGGCCAACTTTGCAGGTTCGACTGTATTAGCCACAATTGGAAAACCATAGCCGCGAAAGCTGTTTATTAGAAGTACTGCACGGGTTTTTGTTTCGTTTATGTCTCAAAGGGCATAAACCTTTTCGACTCCCAATTTAGGAGTTTCAACTTGACTATATATTCCGCTTTTGCATTGTTTTCCACTCTGTACCTCCTACATGTGTGCATATGTGTACTGTAAAGCGCGGAGACTTGAATAATACTATATATTCAAGAGCAATCAGTGTAATTAAAAAAAAGCACATCTTGTTGTGTCTTGCTAAGATTTTGTTGTTGTTTTCGCTGTTTTTAATTGCTTCCGAGATAAAATGATTTGCATTTCTAAAGCATGTGCATATGTACATATGTATGTTTTTTCCTGCTTATCATTTGTCATTGTGGGCCGTCAGCGGGGATCGGATCTTAAATGTATTTCGCAAGTTTACGTTTAAGTTCAAACATTAAGAAATTTCGTAGTTATAAGTTTAAATGCTATGTAGCTAATAAATCAGCTGGGAAAGCGGTATGTTTTACTTAATAAATTGAATACTTCAAAACAAACAAGCTGGCGCTTCATTTGGAGAGGTTGCTTGATACTATGCCTATATTTGTAGTATTTATTTAGACATTTTCTGTCCAGAAGTAAACATTTGCGCTTCAGTTCATTAGCAAAAAATGGGAGAAACACACGTTTCACGCGGATCGCAGCCTTGTTTTAGGTGTTAGAATAAATCAAACCAAAACCAGTTAATGTCACAAATTAAAAACACAACACATCAGTAGCTCCATTTTTTGCCTTAAATTTTTTATTAGTACAGTATTTGTTTCGTCATTTATAGTATATGCTCGGTCTTATCAAGCGCGCTAATTTATAGCACCGTCTGCGTCTAATTGCAACTAAATGAGCTTATTAAATCGTAATCGAAAATTGAATTTAATGAATGATTGTTTTTTATGATAGACAGTTTTGAGTTAGTTTTCGCCGCCAAAGCACGTGAAATAGAAAATACTGAAAAATTATTATTAGCACTAATTTCTATTATCTATTGCTTTTTTCAAAGCTTATCAGCCTACATACAAACTTATGTATGACATGTGCCGGATTACCACCGTAAAAGTTGCATTAATCAATGATCAATTTAAGAGTACAACAATAAACACTTTTCATGGTGTGTTTCAAAGCACAGAAATCCGCACGTGTGCAAAACTTGTGAAGAACTTGAACACGTCTTTATAAACGAAATAAAACTCTTGTTTAATTAGAGTGTCTATTAAGAAAATTAACGCCTTTGTGGACAGTTTAAGTTATAAAAACGTTTCAATGGTAAAAATTTTTCAGATTCTTTGCACTATTTTCACAATATCACTAAATCAATTCCCATCACTATGTTACATGCCATAAAAACACAAACTATATGGCAATACGTACATTCATACATATTTTTATTATGTATAAGACAGTGACTGTTATAGTTAAAAACCCAACATAAGTAAAATTCGAATATTAAGCATACGCCACATTGGCTATCCACTTACCCTTTGGACTACTTGGAATAAAGTCAAGTGTACGATCCTTGCAGCGTAAGTCCTCGCCGGTGCCATCGATCCACACATAAGTAGCCTGAACTACATTCTCTTCCAGCGGCAGCGATAAATAGCGATCAAGTATGGTTTTGTTAATGTGCGCATTGGGCGAATCCTCCAGAATTCTAGCAGACATACTAAATATGTTGTAGGAACAATAACAATAACGAGCCCAATAGTGTAAGTGTGTATTAAATCAAAAAATCGAACATTAAGTAAGTATGCATTTTAGCGCAAAGGAAAAATTAATTTACAAGAGATTATTCAGTTTTGTTAACTGCGCACCTGACAATTTTTATATAAAAGAACTGCGGTTTTCTTTCTATTTAATTTCAATTTAACGGAAACTTTGTTATTCCTGAATGTTTTGTTTTATTTTTGGCGAAATGCGCGGAACCGTTTCTGGAACGAGACTAAGCTAAAACGCGTTAATTCAACTCAATTTATAACGAAAAACGAATTGAAAATACAACAACAACAACAACAAAGTCGGAAATTTGTTGTCACTGCTACTACTTACAACGGTCTGAGCGGACAACAACAACATCTACAGTCGACATCGACATCGACGTTCACGCCGACGCCGACGTCGACGTCGACGTTGACGACATCGTCGGCGGCAGCAACGTGCACTGGACATGATCGATGTGAGCGTTGTTCTCGCTGCTAACAAAAAAGACAGTTCTTAGTAGCAAACGCATAAAAAGCCACAGCACGGCAAAAGCAACAACAATAACAACGCCCCCACCGGCTCGTCATAGATTAACCACTAGCGCCTACGTCACAGTCGACAGTGTCGGCTATATAAACTTAGCAAGGTACGGTAGTCCTGGCGACGTCGCTCTGCTAAGTTCTTTATTTTTCATTCTGCTGCTAATTCCAATGAATTTCAACCAACCCTTATATTTGCGTGTGCTGTGTATGCATTGCTTTTCAGACTCTCACAAAAAATAAAGAAGGGTCGTCGGCAACACACAGCACCTAGATTGAGTGTCGGCGGCAGCGGCAGCGGCGGCGTCGCCGTCAACTAGCGTTTGCGCTTTTTTTTTGCTATATGTATAAATAGTTGTTTAAGTTGCTGCGGTTGTTGTAGAGGTTGCAGTTGTTATACCCTGTACACAAAGTGTAAACGGGTATTACAGATTTGTGCAATGTATGTAACAGGCAGAAGGAGGCGTGGCAGACCATATGTTTCATGGGCAAAAATGGTCAGGAGCAATAGTCGAGTCGAAATAGCCATGTCCGTCTGTCCGTGTTGTAACGTGTTTCTCAGAGACTATTAGAGTTAGAGCAAAAAATTTTTACCAAAAGATGAGCATTTTCCTGGAAAAGTGCAAGTTTATCGGCTCATGTCGATATCCCCTTCCCCCGTGACAGACTTTCGCAGTTTACAGCCGCTCCGTCGAATCTAACAAATCTTGAAACTCAACAGAGGTTTGCGTCATAAAAATGATTGAAATCGGATATATACATGAAAAGTTATAGTCAAAAATAGGTTGATTTTGACCCTCTTCGCCTATAAACTCCTCCAAAATTCCAATACCTGTAAATATGGATACATGTGAGCTAGAGTTAGAGAATTTGGTGTGGAGACTCGTATGAGCCAAATCATTAAAACTGTGTTCACCTTTTTCCAATAGAAGCCCTCCTTCCCCCGCAATCGATTTACCTTAATTACTGCCGCACCCCGCAACATATAGATTTGATAATTGCCACAGATATTTATAAAAGTGTTAAAAGTCAACCACATTGGGCCAAGAATACTGGAGCTATGAGCATAAAAGTAATTTTTACCCCATAGAACCAACTTCCCAATTGGAAAACTTGTAAATTAAATCTTCCCCATAGGAAAATGCTTACAGGCATATCGACCTTATGAAAAAATAACATAAAAGTGGATATTTTCGTCCCCATTTTACCGTATTTATTGTTTATAAAAAAAAGGGTACAGGGTATTCCAATGTCGAGTTCCGTCCCGATTGTCTGTATCAAATATTATTAGTTGTTGTCAAAGCTCTTACTATATATAATAATCGTATGGGCAGGAACATGTGAATTTTCGAGAACGACAACTACTGTTTTCTCTGTGTTAATTTTTAGATTTTGTGCATTATGTACTGGACATAATGTTAAACTACGACTTCTTGGCTACTATTTTTAACAATTGAACTTTTTTCGGTTATTGTTGTACATACACAGAGAGGAACATTTGATGCAGACAGTCGGGACGGTGACTGACAGTGGGATACCCTGTACCCATTTTTTCCATCAAAATCAAATTTCATGCAAATTTTTGTATCGATGCGTTGAAGGGTATGGGCGTAATAACGGTAAAGGTACTACGGGTGCAGGGGAGATGTTTCGGAAAAAGGTCGACATTGTTTGGTTTATAATCCTAACGTACCATATTTGGCTAACATAAATGTAAACTTTAACATTTCTGTAAAAAGTGAAATTCTGATACAGTTCATAGGAGAGGGGGCCAAAAATTGGCACATTATTAACTATATCTTCTAAAGTTCTTATCCGATATGAATTATTTTTACACTACACATGCACAGTAACAGTGTGCATAACTATGCCAAGTTTTAATTGGATAGCTTTTATGGTGTGGGAAAATATCGACATAATTGTACAGGGTATAAAAATGAAATCCTCAAAATGAGTTGCCGTGTACTCAAGCATTTTTGGGTAAAAGTTCTTTGATTGAGTAAATTTTGTACTCAAATAAAAACCAAGAACATAATGTACTAAAATCAAGTACAAAAAACTTAAAATGAGTTGCATTTGGAAATTGTACAAAAGAACTGCGTAATAAATTGACGTTGTGAGCGAGACCTCTCGCATTTATTTTTTTGATCTCTTCTTCTTCTTAACCCAACTGAAATATGTGTATCTATTTGAAAGTGCATTGTGGTGTTCCATTAGTTACTGTATCTAAGTTGGCTAGAGTGGCCCAGTGGTTATTCATTTAAACCCAAACACGTGGGCTCTTGAGTTCGATTCTCACTTTGACTGCATGTATGTTTGGTTTTATGCTGGCTGGTGTAGAAATCTTTCCTTCGCTAATTTTCTCAACTGCCCTCGATCCTATTTATAGAAAAATATAATTCAAATAAACAGCTGGTAACCAACTCAGGCTTTTCCGCACGTTTATCAAAACAACCGAAATCAGCTAAGAGATATTTAAACAACAAAAAAATTAAAAAAAATTTTGGAAAACTATTTACTCTTATTATTACTCTGTCAACCCAACTATAGCGACTAGAGTGCTCAAATTCAATAGGATACCCTTTGAAGACATGGCCAATACAAAAACATCGCTAAATCGCCAGAAAAGTTGTCAGAGTGCGTCGAAAAACATAAAATTCGAAATTTTAGCGTTTTGGCCAATACCAATACTTTTTTGCGGAACAGTACAAATATATAGATAAAATAAAAACGATAAGTAAAAAAAAAATTTTAATTAATTACAACAACCAACAAACAAACAAAACAATAAATTTAAAAAAAATATATATTTTTCCACTTATTATGATTTTATGTTCTTGTACTGTTTTCATGCACGGATGTGCTCACTTTGAGTATAATGTACTTGATTAATTTTCTGTTTTTTTACTTTTCCGCAAAAAATTATTGCGATTGGTCAAAAAACTAAAATCTTTAATTTTATGTTTTTCGACGATTTAAGCACTCTGACAACTTTTCCGGCGATTTGGCTGTTTTTTTGTTCGTGCGTTGTCTTTGTCGTTGTCGATGTAGTGCGTTATTCCAATAACTAGTAATTTCGACTTTAGCAAGCTAAATGTTTTTCTATCGTGTTGGGCATGTCTTCAAAGGGTTTCCTATTTAATTTGAGCACTCTAGTCTAGTCTAGTTGGGTCGCCAGAGGAATAATAAGAGTAAATAATTTTCAAAATTTTTTTTTCATTTTTTTTGGTTTAAATTTATCTGAGCTAATTTCGGGTTGTTTTGCTAAACGTGCGGAAAAGCCTGAGTTGGTGGCCAACTGTTTATTTTTTCTTTACACAAGAATCTATCACTCAGAGCGAAAGGTCTGTATCTCACAACTATTTATGTAAATATAATTACGCTACTATTGTTTTGGAAGATATAGGGGCTTAATTGAAAATGGGTAGCTAATAGCTCTGTGATAGCTCTAGCGGGGTCCCGGGCAGACAAAATAAATGCAAATATATAGGCAGGAATACAAGTCCAACGAGACTAAAATGAACGATATACTGCTCAAAAGTTATAGCTTTTTGAATATTTTGCTGAAATCTGAAATGCCAAAAAATGTTAGACTTTTTATACCCTGGGCTGTTCATAAACAAACAAACATTCCCCAATCCCACCACATTTTCGGGTACCCCCCTTTGCCCCATAAAAACCAACTTCCCAATAGGAAAACTTGTCAATTGGAACTTCCCAATAGGAAAATGTTTAATGGCATATCGATCTTATGAAAAGAGACATAAAAGTGGATACTTCCGTTCCCATTTAACCGTATTTAGTGTTTACAAAGACAACACTCCCTGTGTGGTGAGCGGGTTAGTAAAGAATACCACCTCTGCAGGTCAAAGCATGTCGTATGAGGCGACTAACAATGACACTGGGTTCTTTTCGAGACCAGTAGAGCCACCCCAGGCCTTAAAGGGTTGTGCGTAAGGTTTGGGACCCACCACGTAGAACCACAATTCTAATGAAAGAATGTATTTACATCTGACCGTAATCCGATAACGGGTCTGGCCAGTTAAGAAGAAGGAAGAAAAAGGGTACTGAGTACTCCACTGTCAGGCACCGTCCCGACTGTCTGCATCAAATTTTTTGGTGTTTGCAAAGTCGAACTTTTCTAAATATCTTTACTCCTTCAGAACTTATGGTATTTGGCCCTTACGAAGTCTTTCATTGGTATACGGACGTTCTTCTGTGATCTTGGTCCTTCCCTGGTTCACAAGTTAGTTTGCCCGGGACCCAACAAATTTAACTAATAAACTGTTACCTGTCTCTTGCGGAGATTGTGCATTCAGATATTTAGTTTGACAATATGGGGAAAAAGAGACTTGATGGCTGTCCATGCAAATGTTGAGTTGGCAAAACATGAGAGGGTTAATAGAAACATTTTTGTGTTAAATAAAGAGTCTATATATGTATATACTATACGTCAGGTAGAAGTTATAATACCTGGAAGCAGTTAAGAATTTGTGAAAAAATATTTAGTTTCTCACAAAATTAATAAAGATAACATTTTGCGTCAAAAAAAGAAACGAAATACACCTGACAAACGACATAGTTAAATCTGTTTTAATAGAACTCAAAAATATTTTTTCTGGTGAAACCTCCAAAATCGACTAAATTCTTTTGCAGCGAAGAGACGTACCTTATATTTTTTTTTTACTAAAAAACTACTTTCCAAGAAAGAGTCGCTTTAGTTTTCTTCTCTTATTCTAGTCTTTTTTATTTTAATTCATAAATTAGTCTTTTCTTGACCGATTTGTATAAGCAAACTTTTGACTCAGAATTGAATTTGATTGACAATGGTAATTAGAAAGATTTTCTTTACGTAGTTTAAAAACATCAGTCCAGCTTTATATGGATTCGTAAAGGTAGGTAGGTCTTTCCCCTTTCTAAAACAAATAAAGTTACGAAAATCGGTAAAACAAAAAAAAATGGCCATCATCATTCATCAATCATTTTTAAAGTAAAAAAAAAAATTTGAATAGTTTACCAGAAAAAAAAGTACTGTTTTTTGTTCTATTCAATTAGATTTACAACCTGCACTTTGTTGTTTATCAGATTTATTATCACTGTCGAACCGGTTTAATTTTAATGAAGGTGCAACCGAAATTTAAATTGATTGTATGATTCTGATTAATGTTTGTGAACTTATTAAAATATGGTAATCTTACGAATGCATTTTGGTCTTCTGTTTTGCTTTATCTTTACGAAACTAGCTGTATTTTTTTATGCACAAAACACTTAAAAATTAGTCCACTAATGCAAAATTGTAAAAAAATTTAATTTATTTAATTTCTTTAATTGCGTATACGAAATTTAGACTCGTATACTTAACACTTGTTTTTTGGATTTTTTTTGTTTGATTGCTCGAGTTTGTTGTAGTCGTCGGTGACTGAGTAAGACTCAATTTCAATTCTTTTTTTAGACTGCACACTTTTGGCGTTGTATGATCCGCTTTTATAGCTGTTCCGACTTGACACATCAGATATGGATGTGCGATTGGATTTTTTGATTATTTTTATAGCGTATAAAACAAACACGGCCAAAAGTGCTAATTACTTGTTCAAGATTCTCACACTTTGTTGTTGTTTCGTATTGTAGTAGCCAGTGGGTGAGCATACACTGAGAAAAAAGGTTGGAACTAATTGTCGTAGCCAAGAAGATGTACCTCCTTTTTGTAAGTTTGTCCTAAATATATATTTAATTTATGTACTAAACAAAGTCGACAAAAAATGTTTGTAATTTCATTACGTTATTACGCCAGCAATCAGAAGATCCAATATCAGATCACGAAGTCGTAATGTCGTAAACACCTGAGAATTGTGCAAAATCGAATTACCGGATACGTGTTAATATGACATAATTGCTTTATGAATGAAAATGAAGTCCTGTCGCGTTGCGTCGCTTTGTTTTTTAATACGACCTTTCATTAACTTACAAAGATGTTCACTGCCTCCGTCGAAATGGGCGATTGGATGTTGTGTGCGTTCATTACCACGATTCGAAATTCGCGCTTTGGAAATGTCTCGAATCTCGGACATCCATATTTATATATTCAAGATTGATTGTTTTAAGTTTGACTTTTCTGTATGCTTGGAACAAGCTTATTTAGGTTTTCTTTTGAAATATCGTTTGGTTATTATTTATGAAGGTCAAATTTTTTTTTTAAATGAATCTCTCAAAATAAATTAAATAAAATCTTGTTTATTCTACAAACCATATTTCTTACTCTAGCGGCATTTTTTTCCAGTGTATAGAGTGTTAACACAAATAAGTTACACAGTAACATTTTAAAACTTACATAAATTGAGTCGGTATTTGCTTATCGTTAGGCAGTCGAAACATGGATGGATTTTGGCAAGGACATTTGACGAATGTAAAATAGTTTTAGGAAATATAGTAGTGTTTTTTATTAGTGCTTGCTTTACAATGGTTTATTAATGTGTCGGTTTTAGGAAGTAATCAGCAACAACATATGTAACCAGGGTCGGTTACCAGTTGTTGATCTATTAGAATAACAATATTAATTTTTTGGCACACCAAAAAATTTACTGAGCTTGTGAGTAGAAAACTAATAAAATTGTCCAAATAAAACGATAAAACGAAATTGGCAGTAAGTTTAGTTTTCAACTTCCACCCATATAAGTAGAACAATTATTGATTGCACCTTGGAGCTAGCATTTAAGATTTAAACTATGCCCCTTTCTTTTATTAACATTTTCGACTCGTTGAGTTTTACCTATTCATCTGTAAGATCTGGTTGTCAACTGTTTCGTTATGATTTGCTTTTGATACCCTGCACACAAAGTGTAAATATGCAAATTTTAGACCCTTCCTATAAAATGCAACAGAATTTCACTTTTAATTGAAATGTTAAGGTTAACATTTATGTTTATCAAATGTGGTAAGTAGACTCATGTTAGGCTTATAAAACAATAAATGTTGACCTTTTTCATAATCATCCCCCCGTAGAACACTAACCGTTATAACGCACATATTTATGAATAAAATCATAAATAATAAATTTGATTTTCATGGAAAAAATGGGTACAGGGTAATCCACTGTCGGGCACCGTCCCGACTGTCTGCATGAAATTTTTTTTGTTAATACTTTTTGGTAGTGGTGTATGGATTTGTTTTTCCATTTAAAGTGTATTTAACCGTCTCGTTTTATATCATTTCTTTTTGTTGTAGCAAAAGTTGGAGCCCCAAAGTTTTTACGTTTTAAACGTGTTTTCTATGTCATATCACTTCTTTTTGTTTGACATTTTTTGTAAAAATAGTTGTCCCAAATGGCATCGTTTTGTAGATTATCGTATTCCATTCTTTTCAAAAAACATAATGTAAGAGCAAGTGGTAATAACACCGATACGAATTCTGCCCAACATGTCGCGATAAGATGTACCTCCTTTTTGTCCCATCATTATTCGTAATTCATAATAAGAAAATAGGTCCTAAATGTTCAATGATTTCGTGTTTGGACAACCCTACGTAGGCTGGTTTCTTTTACTTCACTCTCTTCACAATTTAAAAAATATTTTTTTTTTATTTTTTTAATTTGGGTCGATGTGGTGACAGCATACAGAGCTCTATCGGCTTTAGACCTAGCACTTGGGGGAGGCAACCCGACAAGTGCATTCAACTGAATGTTTCAATAAGTTGTTGCAAGTTGAATTCTCTACAAAGTTGTCCTTGGAAGTTTTTCTTTTCTATTTTACGACCTACGGGCCAAAAAGCAAACCCCTCCGTTACTCCCCTAGAGACAGCATTTATAAATTACAAAATGATAAAACAACTATTGTTGTGGTAATTTATTGGTTTGACAAAAAGGTTAATGATAGGTGCACAAACAATATCAAATGGTTTCTACTTGAAAAAAGACAAGAAAACTTATATGAATCCAGCGATGAAGAAATATATCTTGTTGAACGGCAAAATATCATAATAAATAATATAAATAAATAAATAAATAAACTTCATTTTAGACAGCATTTTAACTGAATTACTAAAAAGATCAAAAACTTAAACGTAGGTATCAGTTTCTTTAAAACATCAACATTTTTCATAATTTTTTCATTATAAAACTGATTTTGTACTTCCTTTACATAAGCCTTTGGCCTGACAATCTCATCGTTATATCTCCTGAACATTCTTCCAAATTTTCTCTAATATTATTATCTTTAAGGTTTTTTTTTACTCCGAAGAGCATTATACTTGGATGCTGACCTATCATTCGATACACTGTATTGTTCATAGTAATTTCTACTGTTTCCAAAGCATTATATAAACCCATATTTTTCACTTAAAATTTTTGTTAACATGGGACCCAAACTACGGTTAATTTGTTCTACCATTTGCTTGGGGTGAACCAATTTTAACCTACCAACCGGGAATTTACTAAGTTGTACATCCCGCGACTCTAAGAAACTCATTGAAAGTAAAACACGTACTCCTTTCGGAGATGATGTACTTTGGCCTACTGTAAGATCTAAAATAATCACAACAATTGCTTCTTTAGACCTAGTCGTTTTTTCAGCATACAACCTACAAATTTCGTACATTCATCGGCAATCACAAGCACATGCCTCTTTATATTCCCTTGGGAAATTGGATCAAAAAAAAAATGATGCAGACAGTCGTGACGGTGCCCGACAGTGGGATACCCTGTACCCATGCTGGTTATAAAGTTCGTGTACAAAAACAAACTTTTGCCGAAACGGCATTTACAATTACTTACTTTAAAAAGATCTGCTCCGAACATACTCCCCCCGTTGGGACGGGTACACTTTCAACTTTCTTGGTCTCAACGGGCAGAACAGCAATTTTGGCAACGGCTCTCTTAGCAAGACCCGTCGCTGTACGGATCATGGCGACTCTCATAATGCCATCTTTTCCAGGAACGACCTCTTCAATGCGCCCAATCTGCCATTTTAGACTTGACATGTTGTCATCCTTTAGCATTACGACGCATCCGACTTGTAGGTTTGGCTTTGCAGCTCGCCACTTGCCTCTCTCTTGAAGCTGGGATAAAGGGTCTGTGCTCCATTTCTTCCAAAAGATCTATTAGATCTGGGCCAGAATTCCTACCTTTAAACTGCACAGAATGGCCTTCTAGCGTTCTTCAGCATATCGTTCGTCGCATATCATTGTTGTCATCAGCGCAGCAGGATATATCGTTTAACTGCAAGTATCAAAACTCATTTTACAAGCTCCAACATCACGTCGGGGTCACCAATGTTTACAGGCAATACAAACAATCGCCCATATATGCTAATGTTCTAAAAATAAAACCCGACAAGATTTTTTCACACGTTTGTAGTTAGCGGCGATCAGAATTACAAGTGAAGTAGAAAAGTTTTGCAGTAACACTGTAAATAACTGTGCCAAGTTTCAATTCGATAACTTGTATGGTGTAGGTGTATATCTGTCACGGGGGAATGGTGCAAGATATCGACAAACTTCATCTGCTTTGATGAAATGCGCATCTTTTGGTAAAATTTTTGTGCCTCTACCTTTTATGGTCGCTAAGATCTCGACGTTTATACCGAAGGACGGACAGACGGACATTGCTATATCGACTCGACTATTACTCCTGATCAGTTTTTCCCATGCAACATATGGTCTGCCACGCCTCCTTCTGACTGTTACATACACTGCACAAACCTATAATACCCTTTTACACTTTGTGTTCAAAGAAAACATTGCTGGGGGTATTTTTTTTAAGATTTCCTTCCTGTTTTCTGCTCTTTGTACTGTTCAATTTTTTCTCTAAGCATGGGAAACCAATACGATTTTAAAAGTTTTTCTACTACCTTCTCTATTTCAATGTGTTCTATTTAAACAGTACATGTTGTTCCATATCTTTAGGTATGTGAAACAAAAGATCACACTTATCAAATCTTAATTCTAGCGTTTTCTTTTTTTTATTATTAAACACTTCATTCAGAATCTAAAAATGTCTATTAATATATTTTGTCGCTATCATTATCTATTATATAAATGGGCTAAGGAAAATTTTAAGACCCCTTTTTCACCACCTATATAGGTAAAACTTATATCATTGTGTAGGGAATTTTTATAGGTTGGGCGATATATAATAAGATAAGTTTTATTCATATATTTTGCAAAATGATAGGTAAAATTAATAAAAAAAACCTTTTTATAGAAATGTCTACATGTATTGGCAACTGTTCAAAACAGTTTTCTCTGTTAGCTATAAGCATCTAAAATAGTATTTGTGTGACGAAAGTCAATAGTTGTCAATCTGTTCACGAACGTTTTCTCAGTTGCTATTGGCATTACTCTCCCAAAAGCAGAGATATATATTTAAATACATCGATGCATCGAAAATATCGATGGTTGGCCTGTCATTTTCCGATGTTCTCGTACATGCGATGCATCAGCAAAACATCGATGTTTTTAAAACAATCGAACATTTCACCATCTCTTGCCGCGTTAATCAAATAATTCCAAGACCATGCCAAAGTAAGTCTTATTTTTGGTTTTAGAAATATCGTAATCATTTATGCATTAATCTGAATATGCAGGCATAAATAGATGCATGTTCAGACACTGAGTCATATAAATACGTTAAAAATTTATGAAATAATATGTATTTATGTTTAAATATTGTATTTTAGAATACCATAATTGCCAAGTCAAGCTTCTGCTGGCGATAAAGTTTGTGGCAATTCAGCAAAATACAAAATTGCGGCAGAGTTAGTAAAACAGCCGGGAATACTTCGAATACGCAAGGTCACTGGAAAAGCGTGCACAAAATAGACGGAGGCGAAAAGGAACTAAATTCGAAGCAAAAAAATGGATGGACAAATACGAATACTTATCAGGCTTATGGAAGGAAAAATTGTCTAAAAAGATACAATGTCAATGCTTCTTAGCGTTAACAGCCCACTTTGAATTGGATCTCGAAATGAACTCTTTGCACATTGGCGTTCTTGAGCTGAAGGCGCGACACACTGCCGCGTACATTGGAGAATCCTTGATGAATTTTTGTGAAGAATGGGGAATAAACGATGAAAATGTAACTGCCATAGTTTCAGACAACGCTGTAAATATAACAAAAGCTATCAGAGACCAATTTGGCAAAAATCGGCATATACCGTGCTTCGCCCACACACTGAATCGTGTGGCAAAATTAATATTATCTGTCCCATCTATATTGACTTTAATATCGAAGATGAAGGGAATAATAACATTTTTCCATCAAAGTTACATTGCCACTGACCAGCTACGCAAACTTACTGATGCAAAACTATGGCAGGATGTACCCACGAGGTGCAATAGTACGTATTACATGATAGAATGTTTTATAGAACTAAAAACTCATATAAATGAGGTGCTTCTTATGTCACGAAATGATATAATAATGCTCAACGGTTGTGAAATCAAATCAGTTGCATGTGCTTGGGCCACTAGAAACAGCAACAAAAGCATTGTCAGGAGAAAAATATTGAAGAGCTAGCATGGTGATACCCATGGTGAGCATTATGACGTATAACCTGAACGAGCTGGAACTCAGCAATGCAGCATCCTCAGAATGCCAAAAATTAATACTATCTAAAATTGATAAAAGGATGGGCACAATAGACCAGGTATTTTAACGTTCGCCAATTAAACCACTCGTAAAATTAATGTATTATTTTATTTTAGGTTTCTTTGCTTGCGATTTCTACAATCCTGGATCCCAGATTCAAACAGCTGTATTTTAAAGATCCGAAGGCATACGCGACGACAATTGCAAAAATAAAGTTTAAAACCAAAACGACAGTCGTGCCAACCGTGGTCGCACCTTCCACATCGATCACTGCTACAAGTAGTAGAAATTCCTTTTGGACTCTTCATAGCCGCCTAGCAAAAGAATTTAAGCCAGAGGAGGATTATTCCGAAGAGCTTCATATGTATTTAAAATTACCCCTAAGCACCTTCGAGAGCAACCCGTTAAAGGTATGGAACGATATTAAGGCTTCATTTCCACATATTTATCCCTTAGCCCAGAAGGTTTTGCCCGTTCTTGGCACTTCAGTGCCATCTGAAAGACTATTTTCAGAAGCAGGCCAAATTCTCAACGACTAGCGAAATAGACTGCTACCGGAACGCTTGTCGAAACTCCTATTCTTACATAATCTAAGCAAACATCAATTTAGTCTTTAATCTGTTGTAGGGACCGAAATTTACAGTCGGGAACCGACTGCGGGGTTACCACCAAGGTATATGAATTACAAGGTATGCGCCATCTGCAGACGCAGGGAATTACATTTTTTGAGTGTCTCACAGAGAGAGAAAAAAGAAACTCTCATGCGCAATTCTTGCTTTTTTGTGTGTTGACGTTTGTTACAGAATGAAAAATAATGCCCTAAAAACGTCTACTTAAAATCTATATACAAATGCAGAATATAAGTTTCACCTGGATACGTTGAGTTTTAGTGGTAAAAATATTGTTTTGGAGTAAAAACGTACTGTACGTTTGCAAAAAAATTACAATAGAATTGTAAACACAAACGTTGTTATTTCGTGTTTGATTTTTTACTCTTCGTAATCAGTAGGAGTGACGCTACCAATATACACATAGTATTCGTAAATTTTCTTATATTATATTATTATCGACATTCGACGACAGGGCGAACAATAGTGTCATCTAAATAAACTATGACTTCCTCATTTTTTATCATATAGCGTAAAATCTTATTTATGAACCTTTTAAACTTAGATGGCGCATTTCTTAACACCATTTGTCAAATCAAGTTTAATGAACCATTTCTTATTTACAATCTGATCTCACAAGTCATCAATTAAGGGAATATGATAGTTGTATTTTGCTATAACTTTATTTAACCTCCTATTGTGTGCACATAAGAAAATGCATTTCAAATTTGTCGAAATTTCGCAAATAATTTTATAAGCTATATCATACCTTACATACGTAAGCCACACGCCGCCTATTAGTAGCTTAATACTATCTGGGATCAACGATTTTTGCCAGCTTTTATGATCGGTCTGCGAAAGTTGAAAAAATTTGCTGGAGACAGTCGGGATGTTGCCCGACAATGGGATACCCTGTACCCATTTTTTCCAAGAAAATCTAATTTCGTGCAAATTTTTGTATCGATGCGTTGAAGGGTATGGGCGTAATAAAGGTAACTTTACGCCTACGAGGGTAGGCGGGATGGTGCGGAAAAAGGTCAAAATTGTTTGGTTTATAAGCCTAACGTACCACATTTGGTTAACAGAAATGTTAAAGCTAACATTTCTGTAAAAAGTGAAATTTTGTTACAGTTCATAGGAGAGGAGGCCTAAAATTGGCACTTTATTATGTCTTCTAAAGTTCTTATAAGATATAAATCATTTTTACACTACACATGCACAGTAACAGTGTGCATACCTGTGCCAAGTTTCAATTGGCTAGTTTTTATGGTGTGGGTTAAAGCCGTGAAAATCTGTCACGGGGGAAGGGGGTGAGATCTCGACATAATTAGACAAAATAGGTATAATGCGCAACTTTTGGTAAAAAAATTTTGCTTTAGCTCTTATAGTCTCCGAGAACGGTGCGACAACACGGAAAGACAGACGGTCATGTCTATATCGACTCGACTATTGCTACTGACCATTTTTGCCCATGCAATATATGGTCTGCCACGCCTCCTTCTGCCCGTTAAATACATTGCACAAATCTATAATACCCTTTTACACTTTGTGTACAGGGTATAAAAACGTATGCTCCTCGTAACATTGCCAAATTGGTATAGCGTACGGCGAACCCATGCGATGACGAAGGCAGAAGCATGCGCCATTCACATGAACGAATTTGAATTTGGGTTTAGATTTTCAGTTAATAAACGCATGGGGAACCATGACAGATGCTTATAGAAATATAAAGCGGAATGCTATCAAAGTTCGTATACTCTTAGTTTAGAAAATCTGGGACTAGCCTTCTAGTAAGTATATATTTGGGGTTTAATAAGCACACGTAAAATCAATAATAATATTTTCATACAAAATCAAGATTCGATGTTGACTTTCCAAAAAGCCGCATCTTATAGATTAATAGAGAAACAAAACACACAAACTCTTTTAGTCTGTTACATAGCTGATGATTAACTTTTGGTACAATTCAAGGAAAGAGTATATTTATTTCACATTTGCTTGTTGATTGTTTAGTATGTTAATTGTATATTAACAATTGTCATAAAATAAAGCCGGCCGTCTTAACACATATTTCTTCCTTTTTTGTATTTGTGTGCATATACTTTTAGACTGTCTGCCGATAAATTGATGTACCTACATACATGTGTAAGCGTGTTTACGCACTTGTCTGTTGGTGCCACTGATTGTCGTTATTATTGAAGTTTTGAACCAAGGCATGTTTAACAAGGTATGCTTTTTTTGTATGTGTCACATATAAAGTTTATCTACGTGTACTAGTGATTTAAATCCAGAGCAAAACATCGATGTTTACCATCGCAGAGTCCATCGATCATGGACATCGATGTAGGTCGATGCATCGGACTAAAAACATCGATGGTTTTCCGATGTTTAACATTTACAAATTTTGCTTTTTATTATAGAAGAAACTTTGATATAATATGAGATATGTATGTGAAACTAAAGGTATGTGAAGATAAGAAGATTCCTACATACTATGTAAGACCAATAGATCTACGACTAAATTATGTCAACATAAAAATGTTAATTACCGTCCCCTTAGCAATCTATTTCGCTGAGGGTTTGGCATTTGAATAAACTTTGAGATGACACACTCAATTCTGCACACTATTTGTAAAACTGAGAATAAGTAATAATAATAAGACTTTGGCATGATCTTGAATTATATCAGGTTGGCGTGAGAGATGGTGAAATGTTGGATGGTTTTAAAAACATCGATGTTTTGCCGATGCATCGTATGTTCGAGAACATCGGAAAATGACAGGCCAACCATCGATGTTTTCGATGCATCGATGTATTTTTTACACTATATATATATACTATCTACTTCCCTAGTGGTAGATTAAAAAAGTTTTTTAAATGAAAATCTTATAAAATAATTGCAATAATCTTTATTGAAATGTATGTCGACTTCGTCATTTGAATTTCCAATGAAATAAATTTGCAGAAATTGATTTTGTTCGTCAGGAATTGACAATAATGGACCGGCTTTGTGGTAAATTTGTCCTGGAACTTTAAATGTTCTCTTCTTAACTGGCCATAACAACCCGTTACCGGGTTACGGCCTGATGCAAATATCTCCTCTAGGCGTTTCTGTTTTGCGCGTCCTTGGTCCAATTGGTGATACCAAAGGTAGCTAGTGTGCTCTGCCCTTTCGTCGCCTCACTTCGACCGTCGCACTGTAGACCATTCTCGCAGGAGCTTTTTCTTCCATACGCACAACATGACCTAGCCAGCGCAGCCGCTGGATCTTAATTCGCCTGACTATGTCAATGTCGTCGTAGAGCTTGTAGAGTTCATCGTTCCATCGTATGCGGTAGTCGTTGTTAACTTAATCTTACGGAGCACTTTCCGCTCAAACACTCCAAGTGCGTTTTCATCAAACCGCGTCATCACCCATATAGTAAAACGGGAAGGATGAGCGTCTTGTAGAGTGTTAGTTTCGTCTGGCGGGACAGGTCTATTGGCAAGAGTGATTCTCCGCTTGATCTCCATGCTGACACCATTTTTCATCGTGACGGTGGTGCTAAGGTAGACGAAGTCTTTGACAACATCAAAAGTATAGTTTTCAACATCAATCTGAGAATAATCCAACCGCTGTGTCTCTCTACTCGAAGAAAACAAATACTTCGTCTTTCTCTCATTTACCACCAGGCAGATGGAGGGCTGAGATATCAACATGATTTGACAAACTTCATCTGCGTACGGAAAACGCGAGTGTTTTGGTAAAATGTATATGAATTACAAGGCATGCGCCGTCTGCCGACGCTCGCTCATTTATAGGGCACTATTTTTCATTCTGTAGCAAATGCAAATATGCTAATTAAAATCAAATTTTTTTTAAATATTAAAATGAAAACTAGAGTTGCCAAATTTGGTAAGTAGACTTATGTTAGGCAAACCAGCCTGGTTGAATTTATGCCAAATCAATCCGACATACCCTTTAACTTATTGATACGAAAAATTGATTTTCATGGAAAAAGTGGGTACAGGGTATGCCATTGTCGGGCACAGTCCCGACGACCTTCATAAATTTTTTGTTTTACAACATGTCGCCCTATTATTTTGGGGCTCATATTTGTATACGCTGCAAATAAGTTTCAATTGTTTAAGTTTATTATAAGTAGTTATGATCTATAATAAACACAACACAATGTCGTGACTATCCACAGCAGTTTTAGTTCAAATTTCGGTGCCACATAGTGTCAGCCCCAAACATTAAGTAGAGAATCTGCCTTTCAATAAGTTCTCTAATTCACCCGTTCGCAATTGCAGCTTAACAGCAACATTAGCAGTCTAAATGAAATTCGCTATTTATATATGTACAAAATTAAATTCATATGTATGTATACATACATTCTACACTGAGACATAAAACAAGTAGTCAGTGCTTGAATTCAAGCAACACTTCGTTAAGGGTACTGCAATGTTGAAATATTGGTCTTTCAAGCAATAATGCGGCAAATTTAAGAACAGGTATTTATGTTCTTTAAATAACACTATGCAACAACAAAAAAAAAAAGAATATGTCTAAAACCAACCATTTTCGGTAAATTTGACATCGCTGATTTCGAGCCCGCAAGCCGTTTTGGATTTTCTAGCGTCGTTTTCGAATTATGGCTATTTGAAAAATTCCTGATTTCGAAAGTTGGGCAGACAGCAAATTTCATGTTATTCGTTAACCCATTCAAACCCAAATCTTTATTTTGGGAATATTATGTTGAATTTTGGTGGAAATGGTAAAAAGAGCCCTCTGAATCTAAATCCGCTAAAAATTTCATTCAGCGATCCATGTGGGCGTGGCAGGGTGATGCGATATGGCATCATTGGCACAAACCGCTTAAAAACAATTTTTGTTTAAGACTTCGAATCACTAAATTTTTAACCCTAATTTTTAGTATTATTATATTATTTTATTAAACATTTTACACATAATCCCAGATCGCATTTTGGGCATAACTTTTGCAAAGCCACTATGCCCAACGGTGACGTGTACTTTCTGCTACATAGTGAGCGAATCCATCACATCGAGAATCGCCTGGAAAATTAAAGCGACGTTACGTTTGAGCAACTTTAATTTAAATGGGCCCAGATGTATAAAAGTAAGATGTGATCAAATGACGAAACTCAAGTAATCTGACACTGAGGCTTCCAGAAGCCAAGCGTTCTGTACAGAAATATCTAGCAGCCAAGTAAAATGTTATATCTTGTTATATCTTTATCTCATGAAAAAACTGCTTCATTTTATTTTCGAAACGGGTGATGCATTTGCTTGAAATTCTCTTCATCTCGTATATAATCAGACACGTCGTCTTTCTCATCCTTCCGACTTATACGAATTTTACACAGATCGTTCATTTGAGTCGTCCTCACCTGAATCATAATGTACTTCTGGGGGCTTTACGTATTTTTTAGTTTCAACGTATGAATCATATTCATCGGATACAATCGCATCCAAAAAATTGACCACATCATGCAATTTCAATTGATAATACTATTAATTTCCCATTGTAAACAAATGTGGAAGTGAAAAATTTTGTACATGAAAGTTCAATTTTTTCGAAAGGCGTTCGTCCCAATGATGCCACAAGTGATACACAAACATTTTTCAGATTTCTAACATATTACTTTTCCGTAAAAAAGTATTGGGATTGGCCAAAAAGCTAAAATCTCTAATTTTATGTTTTTCGACGATTTAAGCCCTCTGACAACTTTTCCGGCGATTTAGCGATGTTTCTGTGTTAGGCTTCAACTTCTTTTCTATTGAATTTGACCACTCTAGTCGCTATAGTTGGGTCGCCAGAGGAATAATAAGTAATGTTTAAATTTCTCCTAACTAATTTCGGTTGTTTTGATAAATGTGCGGAAAAGCCTGTGTTGGTTACCAACTGTTTATTTTTAATATTATTATGGCGGTTGGCTTCCACCGATCCAGTATTCTCACGAGATGACGATATTTAATTCAACATTCTTATTAATATTAAATGCTTCCAAATGAGTAGGTTTACTAGTTAATAAATTTTCCTTTTCCATTTTCACAATTTCGTACTTAAAATTAAAGGGTATTCGAAAAAGTTAAAATTTTAGCTACACACTCTACATTAAAAAAGAAAGTTTCAACTGTCATCTCGTTTTGGTATCCTTTGATTGGCTGAAACTCTAAAATTCACGTAGCTGACAAATTGAAATATTGGTGTCCATTTTTTCGAAAAAGTCAAAAAATGGTTTTTATTGTGTTCGAACGATCAGTTTTTTTAAACCGCTTGTTTTTACTCTCAGTGTAAATTTATATTCATGCGGCATTTAACGTAATTGCATAAGTTTGTCTGTTTAAATTGGATTGCGTGTGATAGCAGGTGGCCTTTGCATGGAGTCAGTGGCGTAGATAGTTTTTTGCCATGGACATGAATTCCATCTACAGTTTGAAAAGAATATGTTGTGCAAAACCAAAAAATGCACTACCCGTGGTGACGCAGAAATCTACTCCAACCAAATCCTCTCCAATTCGCAATCTCGGTGGCACCACCGACAACCCACCACATGCACGTTCAGTTCTATGATCCCCTCTAATACTAGCATTCAAAATCGATGTGAACAAAATCAAGGTAACTGTACTGCGGGTGGTAGGGGGTGCTATGCGACAACACGAACTGACGGACATGTCGAACGAACTATATCGACACGTTCAGTTCTATGATCCCGACTAATACTTTTATACAAAACGGATGTGGTGGGTTGTCGGGTTTTTGGGAAATTGGAAATAGGAGTCCTATAGCGCATCAGGTTTTGCTTTCGTTTCACGAAACATACACTTAGAGTGTACTTAACCGACTCGTTTTATATCATTTTTTTCTGTTGTATCAAAAGTTGGGACTCAAAAACGTTTTTTTACGTTTTAACGTGTTTTTTATGTCATATCGTATCATATAATTCATCAAAAGCAAGTAGGCCTTAAATGGTTAATGATTTCTTCTTCGGACAAACCTACGTAGACTGGTTTCTTTCGCTCCACTCTCCTTCTCTCCTCCATTCATCTGCTCTTTTTCTTCTCTCTATTTTCCTTCACTCCTCCTTCTCTTCTTCTCTCCATTCTCCTTCTCACTCACTCTCCGCCTCTTCTGCTCCGTCCAATAATAAAAAACTTACCTTACTCACAGTTTTTCTTAGATAGTTTTTTTTTTTTTTTTTTTACTATTTTTAAAATTTTTTTTGTGTCTGTGTGACCATGGAATAATAATACAAGGAACGCACTTACTTTCTGCTCAAAGGGAATTTTCATCAGGTTGCGTCTTAGAGAGTGTTAGTTTCGACTAGAGAGAGTGGTCAATATTACTCAAAGAAGTAGAATGATTCTTCTCTTGATATCCATGCTAAGATCGTTCTTCATTGTGACGGTGGTGCCAAGGTGGATGAAACCCTTGACAAACCTCATCAAAAGTATAGTTTTCAACATCTACCTGCCAGTCCAGTAACGGGTTGTTATGGCCTGTTAAGAAGAAGAGCTGTGAGTTTAACCGCTGTATATCTCTACTCGAAGAAAGCATGTTCTTTGTCTTGCTCTCATTAATAACTAGCCCCACCTGGCAGATTCTCTATCAATAGCCGCTCCGGTAACTGGTTGATATTCGGGGTTTTTTAGTATTTAGCGTAGCGTGAATATCTTGTAGATGGCCTGAAGCGACACTGATATAGTCCAATCATTTCTTTCGAATTATTTCCAGTAAAATTTAAAGCACGGATTATCTTAATACCCTTCGAATGAGCCGATAATTTGAAATAAGAACAATGACAACTGAAAAAAAAACAATGCAATTAGATTCAAACGCCTTTGTTGAATTTTTCGCTATGTAACAGCCTCCTCCAAAGAAAATCAATTGCAAATCAACCAGGAATAGGTTAATCTAGACAAATTATATATATTCATTTGGTAAATGGTTGTTGGCTAGGTCCAAAGTTAGGATCAAACACGAGCTTTTGGAACTTCTGAAAGGCAGCGTCACTGGATAACCCAGATTATTAATAGTAAATATCGTACTTGCACCGGAATTTATTTAGCGTGACATTTTCAATGGGTTGAATTAGTCACGGTGATCTAAAGTGACGAATTTATTGCCTAAAGTCATCCCCTTATCCACACCACTGCAAGCTGGTACCTAATGGGCTCGACAGTGCCTGTCCCTGCTCTGGCTGGTCAAAGAGCAACATGCCGGCAATTTAGTTTGGGGGCAAAATTCCAGGCAAACTACCTTTGATTCAATTTGAAAAACTCACATACAAATGCACAAACAACCATTTTCGCAACACATTTTTTCGGAAAAGTTCATGAATAAACATTTCATGCTGACGTTTTTAAGTGCAAGTGCTTTATATAACTTTCGCTTTTTCAGTTTAATGTTATATACTATGTACTTCTTCATTTGCAAATTGCAAGCCGGCTGAGTTTTGGCCTTCCTGTTATACGCAATTTGCAGCGGCATTGAATTCTATTAATGCCCATGGTCGTTGCTCGTATGATCTCCACATGATAGCAACGGCAACAACACTGTACCACTGACATAACAGTCGCCCAAAAGGGACTAGTTGACAAAATTTAGAACGTAATATTCCATGATACTTGTGTTTGTGTCTCATCAGCTTACAATACCACTAATTGGTAAGCTTTATCTGTTTTCTGATAGCTAGTCTGATGTTTAAGCTAATATCATAGTAGAATATTAGAATTATTAGAATAGGAAGGGAGAATAGTAAATACATAAAATTGTGAGAGTTAAGAGTATCTTAGAACAATTACAAATGTTTTTTGGGCCACCCTAAATAATGACAACTTTTGTATTTAATGAGCGATTTTTACAATTGGTATGCTTTAATTTGCCTTTTCCTAGAAATTTTATGTGGAGACATTAAAAGTATCTGTTGTTTCATAGTTTGGGTGTTATAGTTTTTAAAATGATTATGAGCAATAGTCGAGTCGATGTAGACATTGTAATGAACAATTTCTGCGCTTCTTAAGGTAGTTCAATAGAAACCAGATTTTTGAAATTCTTATCAGGTACCTCGATTTTATATAATACATTTGGTGTCAATTTTCATAATTCGCATCGTTTTTGTTGCATCTGCTTACTTAAGTTCCAACTGTTGCGTTAGCTGAGACACGAACCAAGGCCAATTAACTAATTAAAACTGATTAACCATCGATAGGGTACGCAGTGTTTGACAACTGCGAACCTCTGGCTATCGCCATCATAGCTCCTCGTACTTAGACTACTTCCTTTTTTTACTTTGAGCCGCAGCCGAGATCCCCTACCTTGTGTGATATACGTTTATATGGATCTATACATATATCGGTATATATGGATCTATACATATATCGGTATATATGGATCTATACATATATCTATTGAAATCGTTTACTCTTATACGCAATTTAAATTGGAACTGTTGCGTTAGCCGAGACACGAACCAATGTCAATTAACTAATTAAAACTGATTAGCCATCGATAGGGTACGCAGTGTTTGACAACTGCGAACCTCTGGCTATCGCCATCATAGCTCTTCGTACTTAGACTACTTCCTTTTTTTTTACTTTGAGCTGCAGCCGAGATCCCCTACCTTGTGTGATATACGTTTATATGGATCTATACATATATCGGTATATATGGATCTATACATATATCTATTGAAAATGTTTTTTAATCTGCCTCTAAATTCGGCATCGGCGCTTAGGCAGCAAATAACGCAAAACAGAATTGCCTGTAATAAGTGCAGCCGCTCGGCATTCATTTCCTTTTGAGTGAGTTTTTATTAATTTCCATTTTTATGTAATTTGCATATAATTTACATCTAACCTAACTCAGGTGGCAACTCATCAATTCTCAATCCAGGTTAATTCGCTAACAAAGATCTAAGAATCTTCTGAATATTGGTATTACTTAGCATTTGGCGAGGTAATAATTTGTACAACATATGGCGCATATTTTTTTTAATGACCCCATTTCCATGTCCAGCATTGTTCCCATATGTTTCGGCGCACTCAAAAATCAAACGGCAGCAAAAGCAACGGCAGTTTTGGCAAGGAGAGCAGCGAACGTGTATAAGAAACAACCAAAAAATAAAAAAAAATATCTTGAAAATTATTTACTCTTATTATTCCTCTGGCGACCCGACTATAACGAGTAGAGTACTCAATTTAAATAAGAAACTCTTTGAAGAAATACCCAGCACGAAATTACTAAAGTTATTCAAAAAAACACACTTCATCGACAACGACTACGACAACGCACGTACACAAAAACATCTCCAAATCGCCGGAAAAGTTGTCAGAGTGCTTAAATCGATTAGAGAGAGATATTTTAGTTTTTTGGCCCTTCCCAATACTTTTTTGAGGAAAAGTAAAACTTGAGTTCTAATTGACAGTAAAGTCAATATTCAACTACTCGATCTGTACATTTTTCGCGTATTACCAACTTAAAATCACACAATTGTAGAGTTGAAAAACTATATGTCTCGACATAGCATTCGGTATTCGACATCAACTTGAACTATTAGAGACACCATTTATTTTTTTAACATTTGTGAAGCTTTTTGTTGACTTACCTTAATTCTGTAAGTAGCAAATTACAAAATGTTGAGGTAATTGAACTTTTTAATGGGCTGAACAAACTGGTTAATGATACGTGCACAAAAAATATTAAATGGCTAGTACTCGAAAAAAGACGAGAATACTCAGATGCGATGAATCCAGCGAAAATATCAGAATAAATACCTTCAGAATTTTATTTGAATAACTAACAAGATCAAAAATATACCAAGTTCTTTATCAAAAGTTTTCAATAATTACAGACATGCATTTTTTTAATTAATAATGTTTGAAACTGCTTAGGGGTACCAAAGTTCTAAATCCAGGCCTGGTCAAATGTGAGCAGGAGCAATAGTCGATTCGATATAGACATGTCCGTCTGTCTCCGAGACTATAATAGATAGAGCCACAAAAATTTTACCAAAAGATGCGCATTTTCTCTAAGCTGAGGGAGTTTATCGAATCATGTCTATCTTAACCCTTCCCACGTGACAGATTTAGAGTTTACAACCCCGCATCATAAAGTCTATCCAATTGAAACTTGGTACAGTTATGCGCACTGTTACTGTGCATGTGTGGTGTGAAAATCATAAAGATCGCATAGAAACTTTAAAAGGTATAGCCAATAATATGCCAATTTTATTTCACTTTTTTATGCTAAAAAAATGTTTGTACGTAGACTCATGTTAGGTTTATAAAACAAACCGTGTTGACATTTTTCCGCAATATTCTCAAGTGACGTAAAAAATACATATTATTTATGCTTATATAGTAGGCTAGCATTTTAATGCATTTACAGTTCACAACTTTGATTAGGTAAACACTCTGCAATTTGATTAAGAGACGGTCCAGAAGAGGTAACATTGACAAAAATGAAAGAGAATGCATTCTTGCTCTAAAATTCAAAAATGAAACGGTAGGGATCTGTTGTGCTTCAGGAAAAGTAACATTGCTTCCTTTAAACCCACGACTGGAGCCACTCAAAACACTAATGGATGGCAATACCATCCAAGGTATTTTTGAACAAAATAACATTTAGTAGTTGTTTTCAAATGACTTAATTTGGCGTCACCATCATTACTTACACGGTTAGCCTTATGGATTTATTGGCGGGCGACTTCCGACAAACGTATTCGATGATTCCGAAATCAACAAAGGCGAATGAATTCAACGAATGTCTCAGGTCATCATATTTGAGAGATACGTGAAAACAATTCTATCGTATATGAATATGCGAGTGTTTCTGCAGAAGTTTTCCCCAAAGAACTCCTGAAGATCAGAAATGAAATTGGTTAAGCGCACGCATAATATTAGTAGCGAAAAACAATGCCAATGAATTTAATTATACGATTCAAAATCGAATTCCAGGAGAATTATGTTGTACAAATCGTCCGACTGAAAACGAAGACGAAATCGTCAATTATTCTGTGGAATTTTTACTCTTTCGATTTTCCTGGTATGCCGCATCATCATTTGCGTCTTAACGTTGGATATGCCATCATTTCGCTACGAAATCTTCATGCCCCAAAACTGGACAATGGAACCCGGATGATTGTGACAAAGCTAATGAACAATTAGATAGTGGCAAGGATTTTAAAAGGGCCGTTCAAAGGAGAAAAATGCCTAATACCACGAATTCCCTAGACTTCAATTGATTTGCCGCAGCCGCTGCGACATAAATCCGGAAACGGCGTGTTCGCGAGTTGGGAAACCAAGCTAACTCTTCACGTACGCGCCGGAGCAGCC
Organism: Chymomyza caudatula; assembly: GCA_035041775.1. Taxonomy (NCBI): domain Eukaryota; kingdom Metazoa; phylum Arthropoda; class Insecta; order Diptera; family Drosophilidae; genus Chymomyza; species Chymomyza caudatula. The sequence goes on along the minus strand of JAWNKW010000186.1, from coordinate 992,071 downwards.
TTAAATTGTTCTATTTTTTTTAGATTTAATTTTTATTTTAGCAGAATATTGGAAGGGAAAGCTTTTCGTATAAATAAAGGAAATGTTTCATTCAATCTATAATTCAAATTATATTATTTTGTCATCCGCTAAAGATTGCTAATTTACGATTTTAAAAAATGCGTGTGGAATGCTCGGTATTAATTAAATCAAAAAATCTATTTTGGGCAAAACGAAGTTTGTGGGTCAGCTAGTATATATGTATATATATTTTTTTTTTCTAAGTCGGAATTAATTTAATTTCTTAAGGTTCAATAAGTGCATTCGCTTATGGCTTTAGTTTCTCACACAACAAGCTCGAACTCCCCATGTCTCCGATAGAAAGAAGAATAACGCCACGATAAGTCGATGTCGCATACAGTATCGTCACCCTACTTGATAAGGAATTCGATTTCCTGAGGATAAATCGGTTTCTTTAAGCTATAGTTTGCTTGAGATCAAACGTAAGAGTATGAATGTTGCGACGCCGTTTATTTGTTTTGTCGGTAGACTAATGACTAAATCGAAAGTGCGAACCTTAAGTTTTACGCACCTGCTTGACAAGTATTTCCAGACGGCACGTGTATTTATTTTTATTCGTTAGATTTGATTAATTTAACAAAAAACACAGAAATTAACTCAGATATTAAGAAAAAAAAACAAATGAAATTACAAGTGCTAACTGAATCATTAGCTTTGATTTCCATCAATTCGCATTGTGTATTTTTTGTTTTCGTTTAATTTGTCTGTTAAACAAACGCTTTTTGTATAACTTAAAAAATTTTAAAGCTGAATGGATTTATTGTCAAAAGCAAGGTTATCTTTTCTGCGTGACACACGCACGTCTATTAAACAACTCTAACAAGTGCAGGGATGACATAATACTGTCAACATTTGTTCGCTTTGTAACGAAAATAGTTAGGCACAAATTTGACCTTAATTTAATGCCCTTAGCTAAAACACACCTTCCGGTTAATTTGAGGTCGCTTAATTAGAAGCTGAAATCCGTTGTGTTTTTTCTAAAAGGATTTAAAATTTTCGATAGCACAACTCACCAAAAGTACGCCCGCTCGGGATCAACAATAACTTAAATTTAAGGTAATTTAATGTTCGTTAGGTCTTTCTCAAACAATTTTTGAAAGTGGGTCGATTCCGAGCGATACATTTGTAGAGGTGAGATTCGGCAAAAACAAATTCGACAGTGAAATACCCTGTACCCATTTTTCTCATCAAAATCGAATACCAAATTTGGTGGATCTACCTTTACATTGCTATTAAAAGTAAAATTTTGTTGCCGTTTTGGGGCCTTAAATTGCCACATATTTACCTATATCTTTGAAAGTTTCTACCTGATCTTTGCACCGCATACGCACAGTGTGCCAAGTGACAATCGGATAGCTTTTATGGTATAAGTGTAAGCCGCGAAAATCTCTTATGGTGGAAGAGCTAGAAATATCGACATTATTCCACTAACTTTTTCTGCTTGACAAAAATGCGTATCTTTTGGTTAAATTTTTGGTTATAGTTTCCGAGATCACGATTTTAATACTAAAGGACAGACAGACTCACACGGCTATATCGACTCGACTAATGCTCCTTATCATTATTGCACATGGGGCAGGAGAACGAAAATTACATCAAGAAAATTCCAATTCGTTATTGCTTGAGTTGATATACCCTATATATAAAGTGTAAAAGAGTATTATAGATTTTTGCAATGTATGTAACAGGCAGAAAAAGGCGTGGCAGACCATATGTTCAATTGGCAAAAAGAATAGGAGCAATAGTCAAGTCGATAAAGCCATGTCTGTCTGTCTGTCTGTCCGTGTTGGTCTCTGTTCCTCAGAGACTATAAGAGTTAGAGCCACAAAAATGTTAAATTCGTATTTTCCCGGAAAAGATCAAATTTATCGATTCATGTCGATATCTCACCTACTTCCCCCGTGACAGATTTTCGCGGCTTACACCCACACCATTAAAGCTACCCAATTAAAAATTGGTACAGTTATATACACTGTTATTGTGCATAAGTTGTGTAAAAAAATTTGATGCAGACAGTCGGGACGGTGCCCGACAATGGAATACCCTGTACCCTTTTTCTTTATAAACACTAAATACGGTAAAATGGAAGTATCCACTTTTATATCTATTTTCATAAGATTGACATAGATTTTAACATTTTCCTATTGGGATGTTCCAATTGGCAAGTTTTCCTATTGGGAAGTTGGTTATTATGGGGGTAAAAATTACTTTTATACCCATAACTCCAGCATTCTTGGGTCAATGTCGTTGAATTTTTAACATAGATCAAAAATACATTTATAAATGTGTGTAGCAATTTTCAAATCAATATATTGGGGGGTGTGGCAATAATTAGGTAAATCGATTGCGGGGGAAGGGGGGCTTCTATTGAAAAAAGGTGGATGCAGTTTTAACGATTAGTGTCCCACGAGTCTCCGCACCAAATTTTGTGACTCTAGCTCACATGTATGCAATTCTACATGTAGTGGAATTTGGAAGCAGTTTATGGGCGAGGGAGGGTGAAATTAGAATATTTTTGACTAGAACTTTTTATTTATTTATCCGATTTCGATAATCTTTGAAACATATGTGCACATAAACACGACGCACATCTCTGGTTGATAGATTCAACGGATCGGTTGTAAACCGCGAAAATCTGTCACGGGGGAAGGGGGTAAGATATCGACTTGATTCGACAAACTCCCTCAGCCTTGAAGTTGAGCACACCAATTGTCACGCTGCAAAGCGTTAGTCGGATTTTGTGTGTGCTGCTCGCATACTCCAAGGCCTCAAGGATATTCACATGGTATACAGGTTCGATTATCTCACCACTTCGGTGTCCTGTGGGAAGCAGCCTTTCAGTAGCCAAACACCTGCCGCCGCTGGCAGTGGGTGCGCATTGCTCAGAGAAGACGAACTGCACACCGTGCTAGGCCTCATTATGGCTACTGGGTGTAGTCACCGAGACAGCTGACCGCAAGGTGCGAGTCACCATAGGGCGAGTCACCAATCTACAGGCTAGCAGCATTGCCAATCTATTAAGCGTCCTGCTGCAACTCAACGCTAACCATGTCCGGTCCCATCGTTAAACCGTAGAGTTACCACTGTACTAATTAAATATTAAAGTAAGACGCTATTAGAATAAGCTCTCTCTCGCCCGCTTGTATGCGACGATTTTATAGCGCGAATCGAAGTTGGTTCATAAAGACACATAAGCATAAATCCATAATTACTCAATTCTACTCTCTATCTGTCAAGCTGTGCTGCTCCACATTTTATAATCGTAATCGTAAAGTAAACAAATTGAACCTGACGGTTTTATATTTTGCATTCAATGAATTGTACGAACACCTACATATTTGTGTATATATAAAAGTTTGATTAAAATATACGACAACTTATTGAAAGTTCTACAACGCTTTACGCAAGAACATATCGAATTGTACCAAAGTAATGAAATAGCCAACAGCTGTGACATTGATTAAATACACCAGACGACGGTCCAAGTGTAACAAACCGCATACCAGATAGGGATCGCGGCATAGTAGTAGCTGCATTGAGAACTGTTCAATCTGTAAAAATAAATAAATACAAGCTAATCAGATTTTAAACTTAGTAGTTCCGATTAAAAGAAAAGCAAGTAAACAACTCTGTGTGCCTATCTCAAAAACTTTTATATGCTTGTGCAGGTAATGTGAGGCTAATAAATAAAATGATATGATAAAATGAAAGTAAAATTTTTTTAAAGTTTATAGGAGGAGGGGCCTAAAATTGAAACATTATTACCTCTTTTTTTTTAAGTTTCTATCCGATTTTAATAATTTTACACAGCACATGCACTGCGCATAACTGTGCCAAGTTTCAGTTGGATAACTTTTATAGTGTGGGTGTAAATCTCTCACGGGGGAAGGGGGCAATATATCGACATGATTCGACAAACTTCGCCCGCTTTGATGAAATGCGCATCTTTTGGTAAAATTTTTGTGCCTCTGCCTTTTATAGTGGCCATATCGACTCGGCTATTGCTCCTAATCAGTTTTGACCATGGAACATATGGTCTTCTTCCACACCTCCTTCTGGCTTTTACATACTTTACAATTTTCTTGATACAGGTAAAAGTTCAGAATTTTACATATGCCCTGTAAGAGTCTGCATAACTGTGCCTTGTTTCAATTGAATAGCTTTTTTGTATCGACATGATTCGAACTTGATTTTATCCCGCAAAATGCCAAGCCTTTGGTAAAATTTGTTTGCTCTAATTAAAGTGATTACAACACGGACAGACAGACGGGCGGACAGATGAACATGGCTGTATTGATCGACTATACCTCCTGATCATTTTTGCCCATGGAAAATATGGTCTGCCACGCCTCCTTCTACTTGTTATATAGATTGCACAAACCTATAATATCCTTTTACGCTTTGTGTACAAAAAATATCGCGTGTAAAAATATTTCAAACCCTTTTTACAATAAAGCTCAGGCTTAAATCGATAATCCAGAAATTTATTGGAGCTCAGATAAATTTTAAATTTCTTTGCATTTGAGTAAAAATCTTAACCTGTAATATTTAGGTACTTACATGCTGATTTATTTTCACATTGATTTTAGTTCCCCCAGTAAACTTGCGAACAGTCTGTCCCAGGCGTAGGAGACCAGTTTTGATGTGCTCATTGACCAATGTCACAATATATGTATCCATGTAGAACCCAAGAGTATAGAGCGAGCTCAATACCACCGGATAGGTGACTTCTTTCAACGACTGTTTGGCCAGCATATTGAAAATGGTGAACAGATTGGTCAAATTGTTGATAAGCGTGGTCAACACAATGCCCAGGAGCTGGTACTGGTGCATCTCAAAGCACTCTATATAAAGGTTATTTATTTTGCGAAACCGTAGATGTAAACGCCGCAGTTGCTGTCCTGAGTGGCAACCTCGATTCGATGGCCGGCTTTGGCGCCAAACCCTGATGAGCTGAACATTCAGCTGTCGCAGATATTTATTCACGCTGCAAGTAATGAAGTAAAAGAAGTCGGCCGTGTTTTCCGTATAGTTCCATAAAAGAAAGCCGTATATGGCGAACTTCATGCGCATCTGCTCGTCACTTCGAAACGCACAAATAGCGCACACCTGTATAATCATCATCAGGTTGATCAGGCAGAACTTGACGTACATGAAGCGTTCGAACTGGCGCTGTGCGCCATCCGATCCTTTGTTGACGGAGGTAAACACTGCTTCCAGGCGCTGACGCTGCAGCGTGCAGCCATGATTAAGGGCCTTGAAGTGTACGTTGTTGGCTATATAGCTCACTATAACGGTGGCATACTTGATCAGCGTGTTGGTAAAGTTCACATAGAGCAGCAGCTGCATGCGTAGATCTTGTGTGGCCATCAGCTCCTGGAAATGAAAGCCAAAGTAGCACGGCAGAATCACAATGAACAATAGGGCCAGCATATGGCTATACGCTATAAGAAGCTGCCTAATGCGCCTTGGTACCGGTTTCTGAGGAACATAATCGATGGCCACTTGGCCAAAAATGCTCGCATAGATGTGACCGTACTTGTAAAAGTTTAACTCGTGTCGCTGCCACAAAGTAGACATGATGATGGCCAAAACTCTACTGCCAAATAGTGGTAAAAAGTGGCTTAGTATAGGATATATGTATGTTTTTTTTTAATTTTTCATAGCGTGATTGGAAACGTGCGTGCACTGCTAACAAACAACTTGTGCAAAAGCTAAATCAATCGACTAATGAACTTATTGAAAGGATTTGGCTAGCGCTATAATAGAGCCGGATGTTTGTAGTATCTGAAACAAAAATATTTTATGTAGTTAGAAAAGTTACTAGCAATTCAACGTTGTGCTCTGCTAACCGAGGCAAAAGTTGCCAGTGATGGGGAAAAAAATGGAACTGCCATGGACAGAGCATGCTGCGAACGTAATATAAACAACAGAAGATACTGACGTTGTCTAGGATGACACAAATGCCAAGGGCCCTCAATGTTGGCCAGCTCCAGGCTCTGTAACATAGATAATAATAATGAGTATAAGTACCCGTTATATGATAATTCACTAAAACAAAAATCCTAAAACAAATTTTTGTTGCCACATACACGTTCTGTTCTATGATCCCCTCTAAAACTTGTATTCAAAATGGATGTGAACAAAATCAAGGTAACTGTACTGCGGGTGGTAGGGGGTGCTATGCGACAACACGAACTGACGGACATGTCGAACGAACTATATCGACACGTTCAGTTCTATGATCCCGACTAATACTTTTATACAAAATGGATGTGGTGGGTTGTCGGGTTTTTGGGAAATTGGAAATAGGAGTCCTATAGCGCATCAGGTTTTGCTGTTTGATTCACGAAACATACATTTAAAGTGTATTTAAACGAATCGTTTTGTATCATTTCTTTTTGTTGTAGCAAAAGTAGAGACCCGACAATGTTTTTTACGTTTTTAACGTGTTTTTTATGTCATATCACTTCTTTTTGTTTGACATTTTTTGGAAAAATAATTGTTCCGAATGGCATGGTTTTGTAGAGCATCATATTCACTTCTTTTCAAAAAACAAAATGTAAGAGCCATTGGTAATAACACCCTTACGAATTCTGCCCAACATGTCGCGATAAGATGTACCTCCTTTTTGTCTCATCATTAATAGTAATTCATCATAAGCAAATAGGTCCTAAATGTTTAATGATTTCATCTTCGGACATTCCTGGTTTCTATCCGAGCCAACTTGTGTTTCGAATTTCAGAAAGACGTAATTAAATGAATATAAGATAAACATTTGATATCATGGATACTTCTACGACGATCATTAAAACCATGTCTTCCTGTTCTATTCGCTATTTTTTCATTACTTTATCAGGTAAGGGACGGTACTTGAATGTTGACACTCTGTACATGCATTCTATACACACCCTGTACATGGATTCTGTGCTAGTTACAATGGATTAGAGCTACGTCTTTCAGTTCCATTCGCAATAATTGATCTGATAGGATTTGGTACTTTACATGGATTCTGTGGTAGTTTCAATGGTAATTTTTATTGAGTTGGCTGCAGAATTGAAAATGGTCATGTATACGTACCCTACTCTGTCGTACTGCATACTAAATAACAAAATGACTAAGTAACTGGATTGGAGCCATGTCTATTTGTCCCATTCGTGATTTTTTCATTACTTTATCTGGTAAAGGTCGGTAATCGAATGTTGCGGTTCCTGTTCGCAACATCCCGTAGTAACCCTGTACATGGATTCCGTGCTAGTTACAATGAACTAGTGCAGGGCATGCTTTTATATGGCTTTATATTCATTGCTTTTCAAAAAACATAATGTAGGAGCCATAGGCAGTTCTCGGCCGTGGTACCTTCTCGATAATGCCATCATCCATTTTATATCAAACGTTCTTATTTTTGATATTCTTTTTTAAAATAGCCGTATATTGACCGTAATTTAATGTTTGTCCATGATGGAAAATAGCACTTGTCATTCTGTACGATGCTGCGCTTATTTGATGAACTTCAGATTGAACATTTTTAATAGCGTATTTACCACCATTATACCGCTACAAGCAAGCAGACAATTAAAATTTTTTCCCGCGATAATAACGTACGTTTGGTAAATGGAATTTTTGCTCTTGCACTGACAACATGTAGCATCTTCTAATTTTTGAGGTTTATGCCCATTTTCCAGCAATTCCTAATATGTTAGGGTTTTTTTGAATTTAAGACTAAAATGTTTACCTAAACATTTGTAAGTTGTAAACAAAATTTGTAAAATGTAAAATACTAGCCGACTATTTTATTAATTATCGAAAATTTGAAAATCTGAGACTGGAAATTAGGCACACTGACAGCACACATTTACACAGAGCTCTATCGGTGTGAGATTTGTCCAGTAAATAAGCCTTAGGCGAAGCGCTTGGGGAGACGACCCAGCGCGTTCGGCCGAACGCTTAGATATGTATATCAAATAAGTATAGATAGATATAGATATACAGACAATCTATATATATATAATATATAACAATCTTCTTGTCTTTCGATCTTGTATCGTTGTATACAGATTTGTTTAAGGATAAACTTAAGCTTCGTAGGATAATTAAAGATTATTATTAATTTTGACTTTGATTTATGAGGATTATGTAATTATGAAATATTTGTTTTGCACAAAAATCATTGCGAACGGAACTATTACTTCTTCTTCTTAACTGGCCATAACAACCCGTTACCGGATTACGGCCTGACGTATTTCTTTCATTGTGATTGGGTTTTTACAGTTTGTCGGGTTCAGGGTATCCCACTGTCGGGCACCGTCCCGCCTATCTGCATGACATTTTTTCATTTTATGTTTTCGTTTTTAGCAACGACGATCCGAAAAGAAATGTAATGTTTCTGAGGGGCTGATATAATTTTTTTTTGTTTTAAGTTTTTTTTATCTTTATATACACAATTTATATAGTGTAGGTTGTAGATCTGGTCGAATAGAACTCAAAATAATTTACGTTTTTTCTGGGAAACCCTACTCCGATACATATGTATATGTGAGCTAGTTACAAAATTTCGGTTGAATACTCGTGTGGGCCTAATCATTAAAACTGTGTTCAATCGATTTATCTTAATTAAAAATATACAGTTATATGTTATATTTAACGACATTAGCCCGAGAATTCTGAAGTTAAGGGCATAAAACTAATCTTTACCACCATAATAATTAACTTCCTAATAGGAAAATTTCTCAATTAAAATTTTTTCTTTATGGAGTTAGTCATTCTAAGCTTGCAATAATAATTATAAGGCAACTCTGCCGACGTCCTTTTCTAAATTTTTTGCGAAGAATATTAGAGAACCAATCTATGCAGATTCGACTATTGCTCCTGATCACTTTTGCCCTCGGCATTTATGATCTGTCACTTATAAGGCACATAACAATGCAAATTTGTCCTCATCGCTGATTTAGAATTCGGAAACATTTTTGGATTTTCTATCACCGTTTTCGAATTGTGGCTGTTAAAAAAAGTCCAGATTTCGAGAGTTGCGAAGTCAGGAAATCTCATGATAACTGTTATTGGAATTTAATGTCGGTTCAATGTCGCTCAGACGGTTTTGAGTTACCTTGATTCGATTGCGAGCTAAAGAGTAATAAATTCCAATAAATTTTTTTTAAAATTAGAAATTTTCCGAAAATTACAAAAAGTTTTTACCATGTTCCTGTTGGATTCAATACATAGGTTCTTTTCGAACATGTCAACAAAAACAGAAACGCTTTACATACATCATTAAAATTTTTTCGGCTAGCCGGATACCCAAGCTGTACTAAATTTTAAATAAAATTATTATTAAAACAAATTCAGTCAAAGATTAAAAAAAAAGTTATAATGATTGCATTTTAAAAAAATTTGATGTAGGCAGTCGGGACGGTGCGCTGTACCCTAACTAACACTAATTGACTTCGCCACGGCGCTAAATATGGTAGTCTGTAGTACCATATTTCAGCTACATGGCTGTCTGCCTGATCAAACTACACGCATTAAGATTGATCATGTTGTGATTGATGGAAGGCATCCAGTGTGCGTGATGTTCGTACGTTCAGAGGGGTCAAGATCAACTCTGACAATTACCTTGTTGCATCCAAGGTTCGCATGCGGCTAAGCATAGAGAAGAACGTGCGGTCTAGCGTACAGCGAAAGCTGGACATCACAAAGCTGCAATTACAGCAGACTGCTGACGCCTCACTCAGCTCACTCAACCTCCCTCAGAACCTGTTAGCGCTGAGGGACTTTGGAAGCATATATCCCACTCCTTGCGTTCCACTCGGCTGTGAGAGATCACTATCGGGATATGAGGAAGATGGAGAGGCGTCTTTTCAGCCGCAAAAAGCGTGAGCAGGAAAAGCATGAGTGAGCTGGCGCAGATGGCCTGCCAGGTGAGCTGATCAAGACTGGAGGCTGAAGTAATAAGTTGGTATAATGCATGCATCAGCTCTTTTGTAGAATATGGCTAGATGAGTGCATGCCAGATGATTGGAACCTTGGTGTCCTCTACCCTGTCCTCAAGAAGGGTGATCCCACGGAGTGCGCTAACTACCGTTGTATCAGTCTTCTTTCTATTGTATATAAGGGCCTATCGAGCGTACTGTGTGAAAGACTAAAGCCGTTTGCGAAAGAGCTGATTGGAACTTATCAGTGCGATTTTAGGCAATTGTTCAGATATTCACACTACGTCAAATTCTGGAAAAGTCCCAGGAAAAACAAGTCGACACCCACCATATCTTTGTTGATTATAAAGCGGCTGTTGGGGGATCGCGTATTTGCCGCACTGTCTGAGTTTGGAATGCCTGTACGACTATGCAGACGTTGAGCAACACTCGCAGCTCCGTCAAGGTAGGAAAGAGCTTCTCCGAGCCATTCGATACCAAGCGAGGCTTCAGACGAGGCGATGCCCTCTCCTGTGACCTCTTCAACCTTTTGATGGAGAATGTGTTGCTAAAGGCCGAAGTACATCGGAACAGGAATATATTCTATAAGGGTATCCAGTTGGTTGCATACGCAGATAATATCGATATCGTCGGGCGCACTAAGCGAGCAGTTACCGGAGCATTTGCTGCTATTGAAAGAGAATCTGCCAGGGTGGGTCTGGTAAATGAGAGCAAGACGAAGTATATGCTTTCTTCGAGTAGAAAACACATCGGTTGGACTCTCAGATTAATGTAGAAAGCTATACTTTTGATGTTGTTAAGGATTTCGTCTACCTTGGCCCCAATGAAGAACGATGTCATCACGGAGATCAATCGGATATCTTCTCTTGCCAATAGATGTTACTTTGGTCTCAGTAGGCAAATGATAAGTGGAGACCACTCTCGTCAGACGAAACTAACACTCTATGAGACGCTCATCCTTCCTGTTTTGCTTAATGGCGGAGTAGTGTTTGAGCGGAAAGTACTCCGTAAGATCTTTGGCCCTCTACGCGATGGAACGACGAAGGTCTCTGGTCTCTACGACGACATTGACATAGCTTAGCGCATTAAAATCCTACGGCTCCGCTGGCTAGGTCATGTTCTGCGTATGGATGAAGAAGCTCGTGCGAGAAAGATCTTCAATGATACCGTTGGAAGGACTAGGTAGTCGCTACACTAGCTACCTTTGGAATCACCAATTGGAGAAGGCGCGCGCAAAGCAGAGACGCCAGGAGGACAGCTTTACATCAGGCTATAATCCAGTAACGCGTTGTTATGACCAGTTAAGTAGTGTAATCTTTAATATTTGCAATTGAAAAATAATATGATCTGACTTGGTCAAAAAGTTTGATTGGATATTTTATGATACTCTTCAAAAGCCATAATGAATACCATGAACTACTTTCGAATCATTTTGTATCTTCACTAAAGTTTTAAAGCGTAAAATTCTCAAATAAATTTCGTCTAAGACAATATTTTCTGCAATTTGCGTAATTTATATTTTAAACAAGATACTTACGGCTATGGCCACTAAGGTACCTCCATAGCAATAGATAAGTAGTTGACTTAATGCGGCCACAGTATAGGCAATATAAAGCAGAGCGCCCAGCCCATTGTTGCCCACAGCTAGCAGATCAAAGATGCTAATTCCAATGACCATTCCGGCGGATAAGAAATGCGCCAAGGTAATAACTGTGTAGCGGGCTCGAAAGAACCGCGTCAGTGAGATGATCGCGTTATGGCGTTTAATGAGCTGCACCAACAGCTTTTCTATGTGTGCGCATTCAGAACGGCTGAGCTGGAGACGATCTGTATCCCAAATAAAATTATCATTAGCTAGAAGTTGGGGCATGATCATTACGTTAAAGTCAATTTACCTTTGTAGGGTTCGAAAATCTTAAGCACATCCTCCCGGAGCACCTGTAGCAAAGCAGTGATGTGGACACAAAACTCAAAGTAAAACGCATCACAGCCGCCAAACATAAAGATGGTCACATAGCCAGTGTAGGCAATAAATAGATAGGTCAGTGGAAACAAAGGCGATTTTAGCATAAAGTCTGGCATGCTGTATAAGTTAAATAGATGCAAAGTCAAGATTGCGGATGAGATTGCTGTTGCGTACTACTTACGTCATGTTGAAGGGCGTGTTCCAGACTACTTTGGCGCTGCCATGTTTCACCCAGATAACTAGTGCTATCAGCAGTGGCTTTAAATTGTACGTGGTGCAAGTAAAGAATCCCGTGGAGAGAGGCCAGAAATTAAGGCGAGCTGCTAAAATGAACTTTCTACGCATTATCAACGATTTTTCCAAGCTTTCACGATGAGCCTCAGAGAAGAGCATCTGATGCAATCTCTTCACCACATAGTTCAGGTCCTTACGGTAACGCAGTAAAAGAAACATCTTGAGCAAGGTTACGGCAGATGTGCCGGCTGGACAGAGTGTCTCCAGTGCCAGCGTAATCTGCTTCCTGTGTAAATACATAAATCCCGCATGCATTTCAGTAATTACGCCAATGGCCAACACAACAAAGTTTAAGAAAGCGCGTCGATGTACTGCCTGCGGCCAGTAGCCCATGGCGCCCAGACAAAGACGCGGAACGGCAAAGAAATATACCGAAAAGTGTTGGTCACGTCGCAAAAATCTAAATCGGCTGTCCATTTTTTACGTTTATTGTTCCTTGCGAGTTAGCAGGCCGTTTTTATAGACAACTACCAGCTAAAACAAGGTTGTAATTCGTTCATGGGCCATTTCCTAATTGACTTGTTTTTCAGGCAATTAAAAAGTTTTGCGCAAATTTGCATAATAAGGGCTAGTAGGCGAAGGGTTAACACGCGTAATTTAATCAATCATAAAATTCTAGCATATGCGATAAAATTCTGTTAAAATCGCCTGTTACACGCAGCGACATTTTCAAGCGAGGCCGTGTGATTTGTATCTCGCAGTGCCCGTAACCCTATACGACTTGCTACATATTAAAATGCATTCTAATATCGAGCGAGATTTTGTGAGATTTTTTCACTTTCTCACCTAAAAATCTCGCTTCGTGCAACAAGCGCCCTATCAAGTTTGCCGAATTATGTCGATCTGTCTCCCCCTTCCCCCGTGACAGAATTTCGTGGTTCACACCACGAATTGTAAAATGAGTAAGATTTGCATTGAATTAGACCCCTACTCCTATAAACTACAATAAAATTGCACTTTTTATAATCATGTTAATATATAAGCTAGGGCTTCCCAATTTGGTATGAAGTTCAATCGGATAGAAACTTTGAAAGATATATGTAGGTAATACAGTAGCAATTTTTGGCCCCTCTTCCTGTGAACGTCGACAACATTTTACTTTTTAGAATTTTTTTTTTGTTATTTTACTTCTTTGTTAAAGACTTTATGTTAGAGACAACATTCGCATTTTAATCGTCGGTAACCGTAGTCGGTACGACGCACAAAAGAACATATCGCTTATCGTTGCATGACACGATCATAGTTGATCGCCTGTCTGCTAAAAACTTCAACATCAGTAGCACGGGCTACTTCTACTATCGTTAATATCAACATAAACCTGCATATCAGGACTTATAAATAAATTACATTACTTTACTAGATTATCGTGTGTTTTAATTAACAACAATTGAAAACATTAAATATAGTTGCTAAAAAAGCTCAGTAACTCAACACTTATAAAATATTCAAATATCTAAATTTATATTTTTCGACGATTTAAGCACATCTGACAACTTTTCCGGCGATGATTATACCCTGTATAAACACACAAAGTGTAAAAGGGTATTATAGATTTGTGCATATGGCAGACCATATGTTCCATGGACAAAAATGGTCAGGAGCAATAGTCGAGTCGATATAGACTTGTCCGTCTGTCCGTGTTGTCGCTCCGTTCTCGGAGACTATAAGAGCTAACATAGACCAAAAATTTGTTTACCAAGAGATGCGCATTATACCTATTCAGTACAAGTTTGTCGAATTATGTCGACAGATTTTCGCGGTTTTAACCCACATTATAAAAGCTAGCCAAAAACTTGGCACAGTTATGCACACTATTACTGTGCATGCGTAGTGTAAAAATGATTCATATCAGGTAAGAACTTTAGAAGATCCCCTCTCCTATGAATTGTAACAGAAATTCACTTTTAACAGAAATGTTAAGGATATCATTTATATTAGAGCCAGCAAATTTAGTACGAAGACTCATGTTAGTCTTATAAATCAAACAATTTTTTTCCGAATCATCCGACCTATTCCCGTAGTACAGTTACCTTAATAGCGTCTACTTGTCCCTTCAACGATTCGGTACAAATATTTGCACTTAAAAAAATTTGAAATTAGATTTTCATGGGAAAAAAGGGTACAGGATATTCAACAGTCGGGCACCGCCTTGACAGTCTGCATGAATTTTTTTTCTGTCATGTTGGGCAATGTTTTTTTAGTGTTTCCTATTGAAGTTGAGCACTCTAGTCGTTATAGTTGGGTCACCAGAGGAATGGAAGTACATACTTTTCCAAATTTTTTTTTTTGAATTCGTTCACGTTAATTTCGGTTATTTTGGTAAACGTTTGGAAAAGCCTGTGTTGGTTACCAACTGTTTATTTACTACTAATCTACAAAAGCAAAAAAAAAACCCATTGCATACTTTTTGGCAGGACAACAAAAAAATTCGTTCCTATAAAAAAAATTGTATACACAGTCGGGACGGTGCCCGACAGTGGAATAACCTGTACCCTATTTCTTTATAAACACTAAATACGGTAAAATGGGAACGGAAGTCTGCACTTTCATGTCGCTTTTCATAAGACAGATATGCCTGTAAACATTTTCCTATTGGGGAGATGGTTATTATGGGGGCAAAAATTACTTTGATGCTCATAACTTCAGTATTCTTAGGCCAATGTGGTTGACTTTTACCACTTTCATAAAGATCTGTCGCAATTATCAAATCAATATGTTGCGCGGTTCAGCAGTAATTAAGGTAAATTGATGGCGGGGGAAGGGGGCTTCTATTGAAAGGAAAGGTGAATACAGTTTTAATGATTTGGCTTACTCGAGTCTCTACACCGAATTTTGTAACTCTACCTCATATGTATCCAATTATTGTTCCTCAAAATTTCAAAGGCTGGTTCAAATTGACAAGAATGGACCACAGGAAACTAGCAAGGCCGTAAGCCCTAATTAACTCTTTAACAGCTGTTAACCTTTAACAGAGTTTTCTGTCACAAGTGTTTCCTAAAATTTTAGGAATATGATGATATTTGCAATTGCCTAAAAAACTGCAAATTTTACGTAAAATAAAATTTTTAGGTAAAAAATTTGTAGGAATCAATGGCCTGAAATTTAGTCCAATTGCCTAAAAATAATGCTTGTATGAGAAAGAGTGTATCTCACGATTTACAGAAAAATGATTAGTTTTTTGTAGCAAGTATATTGTAAGTACACCTTTCAACGGCAATATTAAGGTTATTGGATTGTCTTTGGCTCAATTCAAAAATTTAAAATCACCAGACGAGACAAGCGAACAGAATTTGGAAAGCAATACTTACCCAAAAGTAAGGTAATGGAGTCTCACACATATTAATAATCCGCCAGAATTTCGCTAAGAAAAAAAAATCAAAACAAATTATTAACTTTGCTAAGCTAAAAAAAAAATAATAATTAAAATATATAATTATACCCTGTACACAAAGTGTAGAAACGTATTATAGATTTGTGCAATGTATGTAACAGGAAGAAGGAGGCGTGGCAGACCATATGTTCCATGGGCAAAAATGATCAGGAGACTCAGTATAGCCATGTCCATCTGTCCATCTGTCCGTCCGTCCGTTTGTCTGTCTGTCCGTGTTGTAACTTGTTTCTCAAAGACTATAAGAGTCAGAGCAAAAAAATGTTACCATAAGATGCTAATTTTCCCGGAAAAGAGCATGTTTATCGATTCATGTCGATATCTCACTCCCTTCCCCCGTGAAACACTTTCGCGGCTTACAGCCGCTCCGTTAAATCTATCAACTCGAAACTCGACAGAGGTTTTCGTGCTGTTTATGTGCATCTTTTTTTAAAAAATGATCGAAATAGGATAAATACATCAGTTATAGTCAAAAATATGCTGATATCCCCCCCCCCCCCCCCCCCCCCCTTCGCCTATAAAGAGTTAACAAATTTTGTGTGGAGACTCGTGTGAGCCAAATCATTAAAACTGTATTCACCTTTTTTCAATAGCAGCCCCACTTCCCCCGCAATCGATTTACCTAATTACTGCCCACAACAAACTGATTTGAAAATTGCCACATATATTTTTAAACGTGTTTTTGATATATGTTTCAAAATTCAACAACTTTGGCCTAAGAATACTGGAGTTATGAGCATTAAAATTATGTTTGCCCAATAATAACCAACTTCCCAATAGGAAAATGTTTACAGGCATATCGATCTTATGAAACGAGACCTAAAAGTGGATACTTGGAACCATTTTACCGTATTTAATGTTTCTAAAAATACACATATATTTTTAAAAGTGTTTTTGATATATGTTTCAAAATTCAACAACTTTGGCCTAAGAATACTGGAGTTATGAGCATTAAAATTATGTTTGCCCAATAATAACCAACTTCCCAATAGGAAAATTTTTACAGGCATATCGATCTTATGAAACGAGACCTAAAAGTGGATACTTGGAACCATTTTACCGTATTTAATGTTTCTAAAAAAAAGGGTACAGGCAATTACTGGGGGATCCCGTCTGTCTGCATAAAAATTTTTTTTTTTTGCTCCACTGTCTACTCCCGTTGTGCGCGAGAGGCTGGCTGATATAGCACTTCGGTTAATGCTTTCCAGCTTTCCAGATTCTCATAAATATTTAGTAAAATATTTTTAGGACGAATATTGCGTAAAACCAGGGACCGTAAATAATAATTATTTATCAATTTTAAAACTAAAAAAATCATAGTGAAAGAGAAATGGAACATGTAAAAGGGGCATACCTATGTGACCGTTGTCACATAAGCTATGCAAAACTACCTTAATTTGTATTTTTTAAGTTATACACAAAAAAATCATATTTAAACTTATTGTTGAGTTTTATTTTTTGCTCAGAAAATAAAACTTTATTTTTGGATTTTTCTTTGGAAAAACAGTTACAGAGTATCCCACTGTCGAACACATCACCACTGCCCTCATATTTTGTATTCTAAGACAAAAAATAATTGAGATTGGAATAAAACCGACATGTTCGCAATACCGAATTAACGCCTGCGCATTATTCAATAAACCTAATATTTAATAAGTAATAACTGCACTCGCAAACACAGCTGATAATCAATTGTTATTGAATTGAAAAACAAATCCATTTTGACACGAACTCGGAATGGCTTCAAATTTACTATTCATAAATTTTATTTTTTTCGAGCAAAAAATAAAACTTAAAACATGTTTTATTTTCTGAGCAAAAAATAAAACTCAAAAATAATTATTATTCTTCGAGCAAAAAATAAAACTAGGATTTATTTTCTGAGCAAAAAAGATAACTCAAAAATAAGTTTTATTTTCTGAGTAAAAAGTAAAACTTAAGAAATAATGTTTAAAATGCAATTTTTAAAATATAACAACAGTTACGATCCCTGCGTAAAACACTAGATATATTTTTAGGCAATGAAGGTCCCAAAATTAAGTTCAATTTTTCGTAGCTACAAATTTAGGTAAATTTTCCAAAAATTTTAGGCAATTGTAGGAACTGGTTCCGTACTAGTATGGTTTCGTCCTGGGTTAGCTCATGTCTGAATGAGTGCGCGCCAACCATATCAAATGTGCGCGCCACTTGATTTTTTCCCAGGGCTCTATTTTTAGTTACAAGAAACACGCTGACATTGCCTACATCTTATGCAGTTACAAGTTATTCCAACCACAGTTCAGCTTGACAAATTTGCACTTTTGGTCTTGAGCTCTTTATGGTCCCCATAAAGTCAGGGTCTTTTTCGGTGTGTGTTTGTAAGATGCAGAAAGAGGCATGGCGGACCCATATGTTGCTTTTATCAAATTCGAAAGTCGGTTAGCCAGTTGCTATGTCGGTTTGTTTAGATCTCGAAGAACATAATAGGTATGGTACAATTTAAGTATTGTATTATTAGTTAGTAATTAGTTTTGTAATTGGATCTGAATGTTTTGGGGGGAGTGCGTAAGTAAGTGTGATTGTTTAATTTTGCCGTGAAAGAATATCGCGACATTGACACAGTTATGCACACTGTTACTGTGCACGAGTGATGTAAAATTGATTAATATCGAATGGAAGCTTATAAAGACATGGATAAAAATGTGCCAATTATAGGCCCCACTTCCCATTAACTTTATCATGCCCATGACCCTCTACGCAAACTTGATCTACCGTTTAGAACGGTGCGACAACACGGACGGATGGACAGACAGACAGACAGACAGACGGACATGGCTATATCGACTCGGCTATTGCTACTAATCATTTTTTCCCAAGGAACTTATGGTCTGCCACGCCTCTCCTTATATATATATATATACATTGCACAAATCTATAATATCCTTTTACACTTTGTGTACAGAGTATAAAAATTACAGTGTGCATAAGAAAATTGCTATTAGTGACATAGACAAAGAATGCATTCATTGCCATGCTCCCAAATTCACGAATGAAACGGCAGGGAACTGTTTTGCTTCAGGAAAATTTATATTGCCTCCTTTAAAGTCACCACCAGAGCCGCTAAAAACGCTAATGGGTGGCAATCAAAATCAAAATCATTCGATCGCGTTGAAAACGAAGACGAAGTCGTCAATTATCCAGCAGAATTCTTAAAGTTGGATCTGTAAACATTAGGCTACGAAATCTGCATGCCCCATAATTGTGCAAAGGAACCCGACTGATTTTGATAAAGCTAATGAACAATTTGATAGTGGCAAGAATTTTAAAAGAGCCGTTCAAAGGAGAAGAATGCCTAATTCGCTTGACTTAAGCCGAATTGATGTTCTAGTTCGAACCATAAACAATGGACGGAAAAGCTATGCTATGACCTGAATGGACGTAGTTGGAAGGGAGATGGAACGCCTGTTCATGAAGTTTCAGGCCTAACTCAGGCCCGATACAGGCCTTTGCAGAACTGAAGAGGTTTTACGAACCTGTTTGAGCGTTTTGTGATACTGCTTTGCTGCAGTTATATTATGCATGCAAAAATATGTAAACCAAGAAAAACACGAGCACACATATACATATGTATGTATTCATTTTTTAATAACAAAACAAATTGCGCTGACTCTGCGCCCAGTCGTCCACCCACCACAACTGTCAATCGTATACTAAACTGAAATGTGGTGCCTGAAAGGAGGCAAATATTCTGAGTGATCATACCTTCTCTTATTCTACCATGGGTCTGCACATGTTTTTTGGCTTCAAAAGCTTCTCTCTGCTAGGTAGCTTTTTGAAAATCACTTTGTCAAACCGATTGCGTATTGTATAAGTAATGAGTAGTAGAGACCACTCTCGCCAGACGAAAGAAGCTCATCCTTTCCGTTTTTCTTTATGGGGCTGGAGCATGGGTGGTGACGCAGTCTGATGAAAATGTGTCCTTGGTGTATTTGAGCTAAAAGTACTCCGTAAGATCTTTGGCCCTGTACGCGTTGGCAACTCTCACGATGGAACGATGAGATCTACGAGCTCTACGACGGCACTGACACAGTCAAGCGAATCCAGCTCCACTGGCTAGGTCATTTTGTGCGTATGGATGCAGAAGCTTCGGCGAGAAGGGTCATCAATGCAGTTGTCGAAGGGAGGCGACGAAGGGACAGACTATGTCTTCATTGGACGGACCAGGAATAGTGCACACTAGCTACTTTTGGTGCCATCAATTGGAAGCGGGCAACGCAAATTACAGTGCAGGGTACTGCGGAATGGAATTTCGTAATAAAAAATTCCTACGCAGTTTTTTTTTTATATGAAGTTTGGCAGCATAAAATAAATCCCGCCAACTCCGTACCAGTCTTAAATTGTTGAAAAAGAAAAAATTAATTATAGAGTAGAATGGATCAAATACTGAGTGAAATTTGAACGGCTGCAAAACATCATCGTAGCCAAACTATTTGAGATTAGGTTGGTATAATAGGTTCTATTAACGTCTGGATGCTTGCCAACTTATTGAACTAACTAATTCGTTATTTGAACTATCTGGCATTGCAGGATGAACTTATAATAAATAAGTTCTTAAGTGATTGTCATCTTCCTTTTTAATTATGAAGTTTTTATCGGTTTTATTAATGTTAGTTTTTGATTGTGTTTCTGTCAATATTTAGAGGTACTTTAAGATAACCAAACCTAACGAAACCTATTTTAAATTGAAGGTATCACGGATTGGACAATTGGACAATTGTCCTAACTTAGTGCTTAACTCGGTAACGCGTTGCTATAGTCAGTCAAGAAGAAGAAGAAGCTTTGCAGGTTGAACTTAATAGTTGTCAGGCCCTATTGAGGAGGGGCTTAACCCTTTCAATATGGTGATGACATTGCGTGTATTAGGGTGCCTGGCGTAGGTTTGTAGTAGTTTCAGTAGCCTACAACCAGTTGGGCTTTAAGTATATAAATGTTTCTACATTTTGACTCGTAATATAGTCTTAATGAAGTAAATTTATACAAAGTCAACTGAAATCAATTATATGATACTCGAAAACGAGCACTTTAACTCTACTTCGTTTAATTTGAGTTCTCAAATTTCTTCTCAGCTCACTTAAACATTTTTACAGTCACGATCGCAATCACGGCTCACTCGCAACCCTGAGCCATCGCAGCGCCTAAGAAAACCAAAATGTGTGAATGCGTATTTTTAGAACGCACATGTGCGCGGGCTCGATTGTTACCAATATGAAATGTAAAAAAATAAATAGAACTCCACTTGAGCAATGCCTCATAAAAGGAAGTTTGGCGCGCAATGTGCATACCATGTAATGGCACTTACACACCAGCGCAAAGTTATGCTTTATTATTTTTATTTTTAATTTTTATTTTTATTATGTTTGTATGCATTTTCGAAAAAGCAAGCATACACACTTGCTGCTAAGTGCATCTGCTTTCGCTCTGTCTCGCTCTGTGGCAAGAAATGCTTATATAAGACGCTGAATGTTGCATCAAATTTCGACAGTTGTGGCCTGGTGCTCGCAACGTGCGCAGCGGCAAATAAACATATTTTTTTTTTTTACAAAAAGAGCATTGCAACTATAAAAGGCTCCACAAATGGGAGCCATACTTAAGATATTGAAGGAGCAACGAAAAATGGATTTGACCAAATCAAAAGTGCAAGCGGCCATCAAGCAAAGACAGCAAATTCAACAAAAAGAAATGCAACTTCTATTAATGCAACAAGAAGAAGAAGAACTACGCATGCTCCACATGGATGCAGCTAACCAGGGCAGCAGAAGCAACGAGCCTCAGCCCCAAGCTCCCTCAGAGCGACATGATCTGGCCGAGTCTCAGTGCACAGAAGCAGCGGAGCAGCAACTACATCAAATTTGCCAGTTTTTAGCCGAGAACGCAGTGCGCAAGAAGGTAAGGCTCCAATGTTGTCAGCTTCAACAATAGTTAATTAATAAACAACTTTGCCCCCGCAGCGCCTGAAATTGGGTTATGACTATGGGGCGCCACAATCTAGCAGCGGCAACAGCAATGCATCCTCCTCCATGGATATGCCATTGCTGGCGGATCAACTCAACACAGTTGATCTCTTCGCTGAACCCGAACCAATCCCGAAAAGATGCTCAACTGCGCCCAGGGACAGCATTTTGCTCAAAATACGCCACCAGATCTTGGAACGCAAGCGACAGCGCCAACGTCAGCTGGCTGAGTTATTGAAGGAGAGATTGGTAGTCTGGCGGCCATGGTAGTTTTACTAAGATTAATATATGTCTAGGCCAAGATTAAGTAAACTTACTTTATAATTCCTTTGCCGTGTCGTGTTAGCGCAGCTCTTCCATTTTTAAACAAAATACTAATGAAACCATTTTATTTTATTAATGTTAAGATTAATTTTACACAATACGCTACTTTCTTAGTTATTCCATGTGCGATTATAATCCAATAGAGCAACGTTTTTCTCACCTGTTTTATGTTAAGCCTACTACGCAGCAGGCTAAAATATTGTTACACTAAATACGCAATATATAACTGTTGTGGTGGATTGTAAATAAAAAAAGGGTGGCCAGATAGCTGAAAAAAGGATAAATCACATGGTAACCCTGTTTAGTCACCTGTTTTATGTTAAGCCTTCTACAGGAAAAAATTTAAAACAGCGGGAAGCGGAAATTCTAGCTTTTTTTCAAAGTACGTTTAGCTTTTTTTAGCTTTATTTTATGGTAACAAATAACAATGAATTAAGTGTAAAATCGTGAAATCAAGAAAAAAAATCTGATGCAGACAGTCGGATATCGACGTGGTTCGACAAACTTCATCTTTTCGGTGTAAATGCGCATCTTTTGGTTAATTTTTGTGCCTCTACCTCTTATCGTGACTGATATCTCAACGTTCATACGGAAGGACGGACAGATGGACATGTCTATATCGACTCGACTATTGCTTCTGAATATTTTTGCCCATGGAACATATGGTCTGCCATGCCACCTTCTGCCTGTTACATACATTGCCCAAATCTTTAATACCCTTTTACACTTTGTGTGCAGGGTATACGGAGGTTATGCACTCAAATATTGTTAGCTCACACAAAAGAACTTTGCATACTTACGAACTATTTTTTTTATTTTCTTCATAGCATACTTATAATTCACAACTAGTTTAAACATTTTTTTAATAAAGGTGAAAGTAATTTTGTCTCGTATATTAATTCTTTTTTATATTTTACTAAATATAATTCTATTTTTAGTAAAAAAAAATTATTTAGCTACTGTTAACATTGGTTTGCTTAAGTGGGTTAGATTGTTTAATACAAAGTCATATTTATACCTTGTACACAAAGTGTAAAGGACCTGAGAAGACGTCAAACATCTGTTTTTGTCTGTCCAAGATTCTTTGCTGAACGGGAAGAGCTAAAGCATTGAGTGGTAATTCTAAGTCACTGACTTTATGGATATCCTACTAAGTCAGCAACGATATTAAAATTCCTGCGTCGCGATGAACGTCAGTGCCATAATAGCTGTGGCCTTCATGCCTTCTCCCCCTCGGGAAGTAATACTTAGCGGTCGTACCTTGAGAGCGAAATGGGGAATAGGTGGTAGGTTAAGTGCGTCTCCCTATAAAAAAAAACATACATGCATGCATATGCATCCCCCTCTGCGACAGAGTCGAGTGACTGGTGGGGCGAAGGGCGGGGACGATCACATGCAGCAAAATTCTCTGTAGTTTGTGCCCATCTGAGCGCCAACACAGAAGGGCACCACCAAACTAATTCAAATATTACTTGACATAATACATCATCAGAAGAACAAATGTCACAAGATAAGGATGAAATAAATTAACTAAAGCTGTAACTGATTCGATTCCCCCTCTGCGACAGAGTCGAGTGACTGGTGGGGCGAAGGGCGGGGACGATCACCTGCAGCAAAATTCTCTGTAGTTTGTGCCCATCTGAGCGCCAACACAGAAGGGCATCACCAAACTAATTCAAATATTACTTGACATATAACGCTATACTCTCTCCACTACTTAAATGTCTTTAAAAATTATGCAATGGAATATAAATGGCTTCAACAATAAATACAGTGAACTCCAAATCCTAATAGCAACTCATAGACCACATATCATAACTCTACAGGAGACTCCCATTTTAGCCCATAATAAATACCCAACACCAATAAACTACCATATGATCGCCCTCAACTCTTCCCCCTCTTATGGAGGAGTTGCCATTGTCATACACAAATCTATTCAATATCAAGAAAGAATCCTTCGAACTGACTTCGATGCCATCTGCGTCGAAATTTATTCTAAGAAAAAGATTAAATTTATCTCCACCTACATACAACCAAAAGCCAATTTCACTTTGAGCAACCTCTACTCAGTTCTTGATATTTCGAAAACTGTACCCACTTTAATAACTGGCGATGTAAGCTGTTGGCCCACGAGATGGGGCTCTCCCTCCAATAACAAAAAAGGAGTTACTTTAGAGAAATTTGTCACTCAGGCCAACTTAGTTGTCCTTAACGAAGGTAGTCCAACACATCTGAGCACCCATAATACATTAACCCATATCGACCTTACCTTTTGCTCACCCGACATCGCAATAGAAGCATACTGGTCTATCGAATCTAATTTTTTCGGTAGCGAAATGCCAATTTCAACCAATTTGTTTAATACCAAACAGAAACACTCACATATAGACCGTTATTTAAAACTAGTGCAGCAGATTGGCATTTATTTAATCTTATACCATCCACTATAATTCCTCTTTACCAGTCAGCTCAAACGTTAACAAAGAATCTGCCAATATCAACAAAATTATCTTAAGAAGTGCTCATCAAAGTATACCTAAATCCATTTTTAAGGCGTCTCATACTGTACCCTGGTGGAGCAAAGATCTCTAAATACTTCGCAAAGAAAAAAACGTAGCATGCCGAAAACTAAAAAGAAATATCTCAATCTCATGCTTAAGCTAAATAAATCAAAAAATCTTTCTATAAATTTAGACTCACGGTTTGATAATATTTCCGAGTGGTGTTCTTACTCAGGTTGTAGCCTGGCCCCAGCAAAATGTAAGCATATGCAAATGCAATGTCTCTACTAGCAATTTCGAATTACCCAACGCTGACTCACTAAAACTCTTAGGAGTTACCTTCAACAAAAAACATAAATGGAATGCCCATATTGACGAACTTTGTACATCCCTTACTAAACGCCTTGACATCGTTAAATGCCTTTCCGGCCCCAAATTCAGGTGCAGCACACTAACACTAATTTCAATAGTAAAAGCGCTACTTATATCAAGGTCTGATTATGCCTTACCACTGTACGGTACTGCTGCTACAAGTTGTATAAAAAAATTAAACGCAATTATCAACACTGGAATCAGGATAGCCTTAGGAACATTTAGAACGACCCCAACGCGCAACTTACTATTTGAAGCCAATATTGCACCTCTAGACATCAGATTTGAACACCTGACTGCCAATCTCTTTAACGCAATTTTGAACAGCTCGGACTCCCCTCTTAGTAAAATAATAAAAAAATATAAGCCACAAAAAGTCTAGAAAAAGCAATCTGCTCTAGACAGAGTTCTAAGCGTTAACAAATCGCTGGAAATAGTATTAAGACCCCCGAAAAAACTAAAACACAAAGCCCCGCCTTAGGCTCTAATCGCCAACGCCATTAACACCACACTTAGCAGATTCAATAAAAATAATACGCCTCCAGAAGTTTATAGAAAAGCATTTCTCCAACTCCAATCTGAACAAAATACTACTGGCTCGACAGGTTATGCTATAACTACTGAAAATACAACACTAAAAAGCGGCCTTCTACCTACATTGTAAACTGTATTTTCCGCTGAATTAATAGCAATACTCGAAGCGATTTTACTCCTTAAAGCCAAACGAGGTAATTTTATTATATGTTCAGACTCACTTTCATCATTGAATGCCATAGAAAATGTTAGCAATTGCTCCTACTACGTCTCTGAGGTACGAAATCTTCTAATACGATTGTTTCCGAAATTTATTCTCCTTTGGATTCCAAGTCACATTGACATAACAGGCAACGAGCTCGCAGATAAAACAACTAAAGATAGTAGGCACTTCCCACTTACATATACCTCAAATAACAATAGAGTTGACATAAAAAAACATATCAAAAAATCATTTAATAGCCATCAACAAAGTTTGTTTACAGATGCATCAAACTGGTATCAAGGAATATATCCACATAAAAACAATATAAGAAACTATCTTGGAACTAGGCATAATCTTCCGATCTCTCGTACTGACGAAATCAAATTCGTTCGTCTCCGCTTGGGGCACACAAAAATAACACACGTCCACTATATGGATAAAACTCCTCCCCCTACATGCTCCTTGTGCGATTCCAATGCTATAACAAACCTTGATCATCTATTAAGCTCCTGTCCCGCCTTAGTCCAAAAAAGAATTCAATGTCAATTGTTAAATATTTAAAACAATGTAATATTTACCATAAGATCTAGCATAACAAAATCATCTAGTTCTAATACATTAGTATTCCAATTTCTAAAATTAAGCTTACACTAGCCTATACTATATTTATCATTATCAGATATAATAAGATGAAATAAAAAAAATATATAAAAAAATTTTTAATTATAATTATATAAGTCAGCCGAAGGCCTCCGTTACCATGGCTTCACCTTGTTGCTTAAGTTCTGTAAACTTGAGCCAACACTATCAAATAAATAAATAAAATAATAAATACTAAAACTAATCGCTTGAATAGAGGAAAATTTTCCCGGCATACTTTTGGGCTTAACATTAAAAAATCGATTTATGTGCGACAAGCGCCACTACAATTTCCCCCCAACAAAATCACACTTGGGTATTGAAAACCATCCAAGAGAGATATTTCCCTATAGAATGACCTTGCTTGATCATCTAATTCATAATAACAATTGCCTAACTAGCGTTGAATTCTAGATTTCAGAAATTTGGGAGCCAACTTCGCAAACTTGCTGAAAGTTACGTTGGAATGTCTCCTGTCCTACTTTAAAGGATGCATCACGACTACCTCAAATATCTCAAAATCCTTACGTGATAGGGATTCGGATTCGGATTCTACGCAGCAAATTACTTCGGTAATGACCCTTAGCTTCCACACAACTAACCCATGTTGACCTGTGTCAACATCTTTCTATCTAAGGTAGAAACATTCAAAACTAATGTCATGAGATGCAAAGGCAGTATTAGTTGAAAGGCAGGGCAGGGACAATTTAAATTCTTATTTGTTTGGTCTCACCACGGTATGTTACAGCAGTTTTAATCGTCCAATAATGTTTTACTTTTTACCAACTGCCGTTTTGATTGATAAAGTCTTAAATTTCTTGTGACTTTGGTGAAATGCCGATGTGAACTTCTCACCAATACAACAAATGGATGCTCCAGTATCCATAAGGCCAGCTATAGGCTGGTCAAATATGACTACCTGTGCATATGGACGTAAGTCCGTTACCTTACCAATTACGGAGGCCACTATTATTTGCGTTCAACTTTAAGCTGCTCGCGTTTTTTAGAACGCGAAAAAGATAAGTCTGTGATATTAGTTTTGCTACTAACAGGTGTTTTTGCAATAGTTTGAGGCAAAAAATTGGATGACTCATCTAGTCGGTATTGGTTGCTATCTAGATAAATTGTTTGCGTGCAACTATCGGTTGTGCACCTATCAGTCGGTTTTTTGGATTGCCCAAATGACACTTGGCTTGTAAGGATCAGCTTTACGACATCCGTAACAAAAGATACGCCGTTTAGTTACACAATCCTGATATATGTATGTGGCCCTTACCACCACAATTCCAACAAGAAAGTTCAATTGCTAATACACACACTTCACAATCCATAGGATCTTGATCAGAGTGTGTCTGTCTGATCAATTAAAGCATTAACTTAGCGATGCGTTACTGGTCGGTGAACCACTACCAAAATTTTACTCGTTCGCGCCAGATGTCACCAGCAAGCTACGGTAGGGGCATATTTATATGGAATTTCAGACAGGAGATTTTCTCATTAGGTAGCTGCTTGCGTTGTTCGATTTCAGTTCTAATATTACGGTCAGCTCTGTTATCTTTAAACTGGCCACGAAAAGCCAAAACAACTCACTAAACAAAGTCATCTATTGACATTGAAGCTTTACCAAAGAAACGTAATTTCGTAAGGTCTTATATCACAACTCATGTGAGTATTCCTAGATTAATGTGTTTACGAGATTGCTCTTCAACAGCTGATGTAGTCTGCACTGTTGGTTCTGAAGACCTTTGGGTGGCGGAGTGAATAGCTAAACTTTGAAATCCAGAAGCTATCGATTGAATTATCAACATGTTTTGTTGTGCCATTACAGCTGTCATTGTATCTACAACAGCTTTCTGAATGTCACCTAAAAAGGATTGCTGTTCGCCAGCTGCTATAGGAGCTTCCTCTTCGGGCCGTTGTGGGCCATCCTCATTGTAGGAGCGCTTAACATGGTACTGCGCCTGATAAATAATGATTTCCGAACAAGCATTACATTGATTGTCCGTCCCCTCAACTTTGGCTAAGTTCTCTGAACTATGTACTAAAGGCACATCAATGAAAAGTTTAAAATTTATTAACGAAAATAATCAAAAAAAATAAATATAACTTCATAAACAAAATCATTTAAGTTATACGACCACTTGTATGATAATGAGATTAAACAACAATATTGCTTTGATTAGCAATTGGAAATAAGAGAGAAAAAATTGAGTGGGATAAGTACACATGATCCCACTTTCGTGCGGCAGGTTGTAGTTCTAGACCACATAATACCTGGCTAGACTTAATCCATTTATTAGACAGATATACTTACGAGATGGAGAGAACTTATAATCAACGACAAAAAAAAAAAAAAAAATTAATATTCCTCGATAATAGGGCTCACTGTAGAACTCTTTAACAAAAATAAATAATCTGAGAAAAGAAAAGGCTATCTTTTTGGAAAGGAACCGAAAAGGAAGTATTAAAGCGAAAGTTTGGAAGGGATAAGTGCTGCTTAGGTAACGCATTTAATTTAGAAAATAGCGCTGAGTCCATATTACAACAGAAGGGTGAAACAACAACTTTATGTGTATCGACGGGATGGTCGATGGACTAAATTGTTCATAACAACTCAATAAACAACGCCAAACATACAATACCTGCAGATACACTATAATTACGTTACGGTGTGCGTCTTTGGATCTTTGGTCCTTTACGCGTTGACAACGACTACCGCACCCGATGGAACGACGAACTCTATGAGCTCTAATTCGGCGTTGACATAGTCAAGCGGATTAAGATCCAGAAAGGTCTTAAATGGGGCATTTAAAGGGAGTCGACGAAGGGGCAGACTATGCCTCCGTTGGAAGGACCCGGTATTGAGCTAACTAGCTACCTTTGGTATCTTCGACTGGAGAAGGCGTGCGCAAAGTAGAGACGCTGGAGGATTGCTTTATATCAGGCCGTAACCCGTTACTGGGTTGTTATGGCCAGTTAAGAATAAGAAGAGCATGCAAAGCATAATAACAAATATACAGTGCGTTCGTGAACTTATCTGCCCGATATTTTGCATTGAGTGCTCAAATTCAATAGGAAACCCTTTGAAGATATGCCCAACACGATAGAAAATATTTAGCTTGGTAATGTGGAAATTACTAAAGTTATTGAAAAACAAAAATTTTAAAATTATTTAGTCTTATTATTCCTTTGGCGACCCAACTATAGTGTCTAAGTGCTCAAATTCAATAGGAAACCCTTTGAAGACATGCCCAACACAAAAACATTTTAGTTATTTGGCAAATCGCAATACTTTTTTGCGTAAAGTAACAGCTGGTAACCAACTCAGGCTTTTCTGCACGTTTATCAAAAACACCGAAACTAGATAGGACCAATTTAAACAACAACAAAATAAAATAAACAGTTGGTAACCAACTCATGCTTTTCTGCACGTTTATCAAAACAATCGAAATTAGCTAGGACAAATTTAAACAAAAAACAAAAAATGTTGAAAATTATTTACTCTTATTATTCCTCTGGCGATCCAACTATAGCAACTAGAGTGGTCAAATTCAATAGGAAAGAAGTTGGAGACATGCCCAACACAAAAACATCGCTAAATCGCCGGAAAAGTTGTCAGAGTGCTTAAATCGTCAAAAAAACATAAAATTAGAGATTATAGTTTTTTGGCCAATCGCAATCCTTTTTTGCGGAAAAGTAAAAAATAAACATTTACACAAAATAACAAAAATAGTGAATGAGCGTTTTTTTTTCAGCAACGAAAGTAAATCTCTTTCGCTATTTCAGTCTGTCACAAAATTTCAAGAATATTCGCTTAACGACAACGTTACCTTGTTAAGTATACATTCGTGCAAAGCATAACAATAAAACACGTTTGTGTCTCTCTTAATTTCCCATTTTCAGCTCTAGGCAGTTTTTTGGGAAATTATGTGAAGATGGAAAAGCGGAAAACGCTGGCAGTGAGCTCACCTTTAAATAAATTTGTCCCCAACATGGTGGAATAAAACCAAGGTGTGCTTACTCGAAGTAGGTGCCTCTTAAAATAGTTGCCAATTTAGTCAACATATAATAGATGTGGTAAGTGGAAGTCTGTCCACCCAATTTTTGTTGTTGTTACACATGTTATTCTGTTCATTTTTGTTAGTTAAGTATAAGATAATTATTTATTTAACCATGCATAGGAGTGTATAAACAAAGCTAAGCTTTTGAGCTTTCGCTCACACAAATTTTGGAAACTTAAAAGAAGAAGAGTGAGCACACCTTGGCTTTATTCCATTATGGTCCCAACCATATGCTGACAGCTTGTACATGTTTTCATGGCGTCCAGCCCATGAGTATAAGCTCTGCGAAAAGAGCACGAGCCCTACAGAGCTTTCAGCTAGTTTCAGCTGGTCTAGGAGCGTGACCCAGAAAAAAAAATACAAATAGCCGCTCTAGCATGATGCAAGAATTATTGTTTCAATCGCTTCAGTAAAAATTCGACAAGTTCCGTAACATGGCAATTTCAAGTGAAACAAAAAATGGCAACAAAAATACAATAGCAGGGAACGATACCAATAGCAGGCAGTGTGAAAATTTATTGTTGTCGCACAACACACAAAGTACACTCAACTTAAGTATGACTTGGCTCGACGTGACGCGACGCAGGTCCAAGTAATTGACATTATGAATGTAGCGCCAACACCACGCACATACTCATACACCTTGACTTACTCACCACATTGTGCTGCTGGTGAATGAATCACAGAGAGGGAGCGCACGAGCTGTGCTGGCCCGTGCCAGAGCTTTAAGCTCGCTGAAAGCTTTATTCGTGCTTTTGTCCTTTAGTCATGTTAAATTTATTTTAATTCAGTTAGAAATATATAAGCTAAAGCAGCGGAATTTTATCACTAATTATAATTAGTCTAATATATTATTAATAATTATTAAACATAGTGATTATTTCTGCCTGAATACAGTGATTACTAATCATGGTTACTAAATTTAATAATCACTAGAGGTCATCCATCCAGCCTGTTACACGAAGCGAGCTTTTCTAAAGAGGCGTGTGATTTGTATCTTGCCGTCTTGACCGTTTGTAGGCACTGTATTATTACCCGAAAGTTGTCTCGACTATGTGGCTTCATATTAGAATACATTCTAATATCGAGCGAGATTTTGGAACTGATTTTTTCACTTGAAAATTTCACTTCGTGTAAAAAGCGCCAAAAATTTGTGATTTCTCTTATATTATATTATATGAGCCACTGAGCTGTGAGTGCAAATCTTTGTATCGATGAGTGGAGGGGTAAGGGCATAATAAAGGTAACTTGAACTGTTTGGTTTATAGTTAATATACACATTATTCCCTATATCTTTTGAAATTTCTATCCGATCTTGATCATTTTTAAACCACACATGCACAGTAATAGTAAGCACACCTTGGTTTTATTCCATCATGTTCAGGACCAATTTATTAAAAGGTGAGCTCACTGCCAGCGTTTTCCGCTTTTTCATCTTCACATAATTTCCCGAAAAATTTCCTAGAGCTAAAAATGGGAAATTAAGAGACACACTAAATATGCTTTGCACCAATGTTGTTGTATACTTAACAAGGTAACGTCGTCGTTAAGCGAACATTCTTGAAATTTTGTGATAGACTGAAATAGAGAAAGAGATTTACATTCGTTGCTAAAATAAAAACGCTCATTCACTATTTTTGTTATATTGTGTAAATGTTTATTTTTTACTTTTCCGCTAAAAAGTATTGCGATTGGCCAAAAAACTATAATCTCTAATTTTATGTTTTTCGACAATTTAAGCACTCTGACACTCTTCCGGCGATTTAGCGATGTTTTTGTGTTGGGAATGTCTTCAACTTCTTTCCTATTGAATTTGACCACTCTAGTTGCTATAGTTGGATCGCCAGAGGAATAATAAGACTAAATAATTTTCAAAAAATTTTTTTTTCTTTTAAATTTTTCCTAGCTAATTTCGGTTGTTTTGATAAACGTGCGGAAAAGCCTGAAGTGGTTACCAACTGTTTATTTCTATCTATGTTGTGTTATCATTAAATATATCTCCATCTCGTGGAAGTAAAGCTAGCTTTAGTTAGCTTCAAAAGAAATGCAAACATCTTTGCTTTGTATGTAATGGAGAGCTTCGTTCAGAGGGGTCATCACCAAATCTGAACATTATCTTGTTACAGCCAAGGTTCGCATGAGGCCAAACAAAGAGTAGAACGTGTGATCCAGCGCACAGCGAAAGCAGGAATGCACAAAGCTGCAATCGCAGCAGACTGCCGAAGCCTTTTCCGCTCAACTCTCTGAGCAGCTCACTGAACCTCCCTCAGAATCTGATAGCGCCGAGGGATTCTGAAAGCATATATCCCACTCCTTGCGTTCCAGCGCGGATAAACGTTCTTGGATTTCAACGCCCACTGCCGAGGAATCAATGTCAAGCTTCTGGATAAAGAATTTAGTACCGGATCGGCTTTCTGTTGAGGGAAATCTGGTAGTGGAGGTTGTGGAGGGAATACTTCAAGGATTGTTACTGGGCGAGTTTACTTACCGACATCCCCAATCCTAGATGATGGCGTGTATATACCGCTGCCTAGCTTTGACGAAGTCAGGTTTAAGAACAACAAAGCTGCTGGCGCAGATAACATACCTGCAGAGTTGTTCAAGATTAGCCGCAATGAGTTGATAAAGTGCATGTACCAGCTCTTTTGAGAGAATTGCTAAATGAGAGAAAGTACCTACCCAGGTACGACATTGTTGGCAGAGTTCTGGACATGAGCAGAAGAAGTGTTCCACTGTGTTTCCTCCTCCTCTTCGTCTCCACAACTTCTGCAGAGATCAATGTGCGGGACAAGAAGCATAGCTGCATGGACACCAACTAGCCAGTGTCCAGTAGTGGCTCTAAGGGGAGTGGGAGGGAGCAGAGTACAGCTGTTCTTTTGGTATTTATTTCTGGTCATGTTTGTCGGGCAGTGCGACAATTTGGATCATTTTGCCATTTTTGATTTGCTTTAAGTTTGATAAGTTCATGTAGTTTCAGCATACAGGTCGCCATAGGGATACCCTCTCTCTCAAGTAGGAGGGGAGCAGTTGTCTGGCGAGCTCGTCTGCTATTTTATTGCCCTCTGTA
Source organism: Chymomyza caudatula (assembly GCA_035041775.1). Taxonomy (NCBI): domain Eukaryota; kingdom Metazoa; phylum Arthropoda; class Insecta; order Diptera; family Drosophilidae; genus Chymomyza; species Chymomyza caudatula. Next base: position 958,738 of record JAWNKW010000186.1, on the reverse strand, counting down.
TCCTGGTGTTCCGGGACCCATATCAGGCTGAGAACGAACTGCTGAGCCATCTCGTGTAGAGATCTCCGACAGCTTGTTACCAATACCGAGTTTGATGATATTGAGGTTAATGATTTGATACCTGCTTGGCTATCACTATAGATGTTTACGTTGCCTAAAACGCTATATGAGCTTCTGAGGCATGATAGTGCCTCGTTTATGGCTACGCTTCCGCCTGAAATATAGTAGTACAGTGCTCCGGACGACTGAAGGCCAGATTTATGTTGATCTTTTCTGAAAAGACTCCCCCAACAACTCGGTTGTTCAGTTTTGAGCCGTCCGTGAAGAAGGAGGTAGCGTTGGAAGGGCCTGGCCAAATTCGGATTATATCCAGCTATTTGACTCCCTAAGTCGTATGACCGATAAAAGGGTCTGTTCCTCTCCTTTAAGATTCAAGGGGGGATTGCGAGTATGGAACCAAAGGCAGTGCATGGACAGTTGTGTGAGAGGCTTTACCAGCTTTGGGGATGAATATTATATTTGACTGTAGCCATACTTCCGGAATCCGGCCCAGTTTGAAGATTTCCTTGAAATGGTTTACAGCCAGCTTATGGCTGTAGGACTGGCCTTTTGTAATTGGGCTGGTAAGATTTTGTCAGGCCCTGGAAATTTATAGGGTTTAAAACTGTTTATCGCCCAGCTAATGTTGTTGTAACGACATAATCCTTTCTAAGAGGGCTGGTAGGTGGAAAGTGAGTGTAGCAGAATACTAAGACACTCTTCACTTGAGTTTGTCCAGGAGCCGTCATCCCTTTTCAGATAACCTAATGTCGGTTTGGATTCGGAGAATACCTTTCATGACTGGCGGCGTCGGTGGTGCTTTCAATTTCAGAACAGAAATTTCTCCATGACGTTCTTTTTGCCAGTCTAATTGCCTTTTTATATTTGGCTAGACTGGATTTGTAATCCAGCCAATGTTGGTCTGAATTATATCTTTTTGCTATATTGAAGAGAGATCTGGAGCTTTTGCGCAGATCGTTTATAATAGGATTCCACCAATATGGTTTTTCTATTCCTCTTCGCTTGTTTAATGGGCATGATGCCTTAAAGACCTTAGTACATGCATTTGTGAAGGTCATAACAAAACTATTGAGATAGTTTTTGCTTTGTTCATCGTTTGTTTCACGCGTTCAGCGTAAAGGGTCCAGTTTGTTTTCCAAGGATTTGTGAAAGCTACTGGCTTAGGTAATCTCTGAGATAGTACAGTTTCTATGTACCTATGATCAAAGAAATAGTGTTCATCTAGGACCGTTCAGCTACTCACCTTATCAATTAAGGTGTGGTAGGCGATATTAAGGTCAATGACCTCAGATCGATTCTTTATAATAAAGGTGGGGTCATTGCCTCTTCTACATATAAATTGATTTGAACTAATAAAGTTGAAAAGTGACTCACCCCTGTCGTTTATACCTTTACAACCCCATTGGATATGGTGGGCATTGGCGCCGCAGCCTATAAAAAGCCTCATGTGTTGCTTCTTACTATCGCAAACGAGGTTTCTGACCTGGAGCTCTAGACTTACTGCCGTATTATCGCAATTGCTGTAATTATGGGGCAAAAATATGCTGATGTGCTTTTTAGCAAGTATGCATGGACGAATTTTACCTTGTTTACTTTTATGTACGAGTTGATATCCTTTCTAGCCGGCAAATGTTGCCACCAACGACCCAAGGTTCTTGAATTAGGAAAATTTACGCTCCGCCCTCAGTCAGACGGAGTAGTAGAGCAGCCGAGGCTGCTTTGCTAAGGTGGAGGTTTATCTGTAGAAAGTGATAAAACTTCTTAGACAACTTGGTTAAGCTTACAGTCTATGATCTTCTTAATTATATAGCAGGTATTGATAACTAACTCCAAAATACGGATTTTTTTTATATTAAAAGTGGTTAATTTCGATTCGAAGCTTATGTTTAAGCACAATCAATATATTTTAATCGACAATATATCATTGTATATCAAAAATTCATAATTTTTATTTTTTTGCCTTGTTAATACTCGAATGAAGCTAATAAAAGTGAAGATTTTTTTCGTTATATGATCATTAAATACAAAGTCCTAATAATTTTTGCAAATTATAATAAAATTATACAAGTCTTTTAAAAACAATTTTTTTTTTCATCTAATATAAAGGAAAAAATTAAAAATTTCAGTAATTTTTTTAAAATATTTTTCCACCAAACTAATTGTGTTAAAATTTTTAATGTATAAAGAAGAGTATCAAAGGAATTTTGTTAAAAAAATCGTGATTGTGTTTTTTTCTTCTTAAAATCATCAATAACAGCAGCGTTATTATTATCCTCTCCATACATACAGCAATAGCAGTGTATCGCAGAAGCTCAAGAAATTCTCTGTCACATGCATTTTAAATTTTGAAAATGCCTTTACTCGTTCAAAAGTTATGAATGTTGCCGATAAGAGGTCAGATGGCGCCACTGTGCGACGTTGATGAAAATGCTTCACAGAATGACGGAATGTAAACCACAACCTTAAAAAATATGTATACTTACAAAGAAAAAAATTTGATGCAGACAGTCGGGACGGTGCCCGACAGTGGCAATACCTTGTACCCTTCCTCTTTATAAAAACTAAATATCCAAAAATGGGATCGGAAGTATCCACTTCTGTATCTCTTTTCATAAGATCGATGTGCCTAGAAACATTTTCCTATTGGGAAGTTCCAATTGACAAGTTTTTCTATTGGGAAGTTGGCTATTATGGGGGAAAAAATTACTTTTATACTCATAACTCCAGCATTCTTGGGCCAATGTCGTTGAATTTTTTTATTATAGATCAAAAATACATTTATAAATGTCTGGGGCAATTTTCAAATCAATATGTTGTAGGCTGCGGCAGTAATTGAGGTAAATCCATTGCGGGAGAAGAGGAGCTTCTATTGAAAAAAGGTGAATACAGTTTTAATGATTTGGCTCACACGAGTCTCCACATCAAAGTTTGTACCTCTAGCTCCCATGTATCCATATCTATATGCAGTGGAACTTTGGAGCAGTTGATAGGCAAAAAGGGTCGAAATCAACCTATTTTTGACTATAACTTTTGATGTATTCATCCGATTTCGATCATTTTCATAACATAGATGAACATAAATCTATAATACCCTTTTACATTTTGTGTACAGGGTATAAACATATAGCTTGCTATAGTAGAAATTACTCAAGTATTGGAAAAACACACTATATCGTCAACGACACCGCACGAACACAAAAATTTCTTTTATGCCCATAACTTCAGTATTTTTGGGCCAATATTCTTAAATTTCGAAACATAGATCAAAAACAAATTTATAAACGTCTGTGCTTCTATTGAAAAAATGTGAACACAACTTTAATAATTAAGCCCACACCAGTCTCCACACCAAATTTTGTAACTCTTTATAGGCGAGGGGGGGTGATATCAGCATATTTTTGACTATAACTATTGTTTTTTTTTTATCCTATTTCGATCATTTTTAAAAAAAAGATGCACATAAACATGACGCACACCTCTGTCGTTTCGAGTTGATAGATTTAACGGAGCGGCTGTAAACCGCGAAAATCTGTCACGAGGGAAGGCGGCAAGATATCGACTTGATTCGACAAACTCCCTCAGCCATGAGAAAATGCGCATCTTTGGGCATCATCCTGGACCAACACGGACAGACGGACATGTCTATATCGACTTGACTATTGCTCCTGATAATTTTTGCTCATGGAAAATATGGTCTGGCACGCCTTCTTCCGCCTGTTACCTACATTGCACAAATCTATAATGCCCTTTTACACTTTGTGTACAGGCTAAAATAAGTTAATTATTTATTTGGTTTTAGTAAAAAATTATTGTTTTCAGTGCCTTAACGTCTGTTCATACTCATTTCAGTAGAGTATTAATTAGAGCAATAATAATAGAGTTATAATTATTTGAATACATATTTTACATATTTTATTATATAGGCATTTCCACAGAAATGTCGACCATGACCAGAAAATTAAAAAAAATTTAATTTACTCTTAGTGATATTCTAATGTCACGTTTGTAGCTCAAAAACGTAATCGTTAAATCTGAATTTTCAGCCGCAAGTTATTGAAATTTTTAATTTAAGTAACGATTATTGCGTAGAAAATTTAAAAAAAAATTCGAGATAAATTAACTAAAAGAATAATTGTTTTTTTACATTCAAAGTGTGTCACATCACGTCATTTTGTTTGCTGCTCTTTGCCAAGTCAAATTTTATTATTTTAAGGTAAGTGGGTTTTTTGTAGATGAGATTTTTTTCTGAAAGAAAAATGCCAAACGCAAAGCGGTATAGAGAAGAGTTAAATAAATACCAAAAAAGTTGGAAACTCATCGTGAAAGTACCAAACAGAGATCGGTTTGCTAAAATCGAAAAGTAATGAAAGTAGGAGCTGCTATTAAAAGAAAACTATTGCAGATAACCAAAACAAAGAATATCCGTTTTCATAATGCTTCATCGCGTTTTCAATATGCTCGTGACCACATCCGTGGAGTTCACATAATATTTATATTGTCAGAGCAGATTGAAAAGTTTTCTCTTCATTTAACTGAGAAATGGAAGGATGTGCCCAATATCTTTGGTATTGAAAAAATTCATTGCTTATCCTGTGATGAAAATTGTCACATTCGTTTCCATGGAAATGACTATATACAAAGCACACTATATTTTTATTTAATAAAACCACGTTTTTTTGTACTGCAGAAAAATTTGTACGCCAAACCCATTCGCCCTTTTTTTTTTAAAAGAAAAGTAAAAGCTGGAATGTTATGATATATCGTGATAAGATATCGATGTCTTTGCGATAAATAGAGTGCGTAGAAGTTCGCGCTATTCGATATTTTCGCCAAAGTATATATCGATTGTATCGATATATTTTAATACATCATAAAATCCTAAAGCCCGACCATGGTATAACAATACCAGGTAAGCTTCCTCTGCCGACGTTATTTATTGTTATTGCTTTATCAAACAACGCATGAAAATATTGTTCGATGTTTACGGCTATGTATATGTGAGTGTGTATAAACAATAATGAAATAAATAAAGGTGTGCTCACTCTCAGTAATTTCAGTTGCCAAAATTTGTGTGAGCGAAAGCTCAAAAGCACACGCACATATATGTAAATTAAATATAAAGCCTATTCAATATTCTAGGAAATTTAATAAAACTTTTAGATAAATGATTTGATTTATTATTATTGGTGGTAGACCGGTTATTTTTTTATTTTTTAGCATAAACAATAGTTGGTTCATGCTTCCTCTTTGACATTCGCAGCAGAATGAAAAATTGGCACGCGAATTGTGTGAGAGTATTGTATTATTATTCCATGGTTGTGAGTAAGTTATGCACTGCCACAAAAATATGTATGCATTTGCGCTTCTTAATTTCGCTCTCTTAGACTCTCAAAAAAATTTAAGATACGACGTCGGCAGGGTAAGTTCACCTTGTTATTATACCATGAACCCTACGAAAAACTGCTGAAACTGTTGCGCCCACAGTGCTGCACAATTGTTGAGCTACGCGTTTTTTGAATTGACAGTGACTCCTGATTTTGCACAATATTTTAGCATTTTAAACGCTGATGCAAAGCTAGTTTGCGAGCGTTTTGCGTTAGAAAAAAAATGTACCACTTGTTTTTTGCTGAAATGCGAGCTTATTTCGAAACATTTTGCGACATTCACTTAAGGATCATGTTTTTGTGCACTGGTCGCATTTGTATCGCAAAACATAGACTTTCGCTTAACGCTCGCAGGTTGGTCCGTAGGGAGGCACTGGCGGCAGCTCTGCGACTCTATGACTAGTTGACTGGGGGCCATGGCCCAGCTAGTAGGCAGGTTCGCATGCATGATGTAAGCATTTCGAGTGTAGTGTAAACAATCTTTGCCCTCGTTGTTCATATTTCTTGCTGGCTTATTTGCCCCTTTGTGCCTGTATATAGAAAGAAAGCGTATGTATGTCTATGTTTACATGTGCGCAATTAAAAATTGTTTATATAGCAGGAAAACATACCAATAAAACCACATATACAGATGAACACAATGTATACTAATACAGGTACGGGCATCGTTGAGCGCCCCTTCTTTAATTTTTGTGAGTCGAAATAGTTTATTAGAGAGGCGCAAGTTACTCCCGTTGCATATTCATACATATATAAATGGTTGAAATAGCATGCGTGACACACAACCTTCTTCATCGAAATTCGAAACAGAAAGAAAAATAAAGAAGACGCTTACGTCGCACAATGAGGCACTGCTTGAAATGGAAATAAATCGAAATTTTGATGGAATAATTTTTTTTTTTGATAAAGAAATGTCCAGATATTCAGAAAATAATAAATTCAGTCAATTTGGATAATTGGTTTGGGTGCTAGAACCCCTTAAACTAGAGCCCTTTTTCTGTCCGCCACAAATTCGAAAGTTTTGAAAATAAAGTTAATCTTTTAGATTGATTTTTGGGTAAACTATTTCGATTCTTTTAAAAAGTATATTAAATTCAAAGAGAAATAGAGAAAACAAATTGTCTTCCTGTTTCCTCACTTTTATGAATAAAGCTGTTTTGGCTCATCACTACAATTTTGGCTCTTTTTAACCTTTGGCAGTGAATAATAAAAAAAGTTAGAAATGGTTAAAAAAAAAAGTACCTGTAACAACAATATAATCGAAGCAGCCTGGCATCAAAAACCAAGCTGCAGCTGGTCTAGACAAAAAATAAGTCTATTTTTGCATAGCCCGTAGCCCTTTTTATAACACCTGTGACTTTTCTTTTTTTAAAATATTATGTCATAAGTAAAATTGTCGATTTTTGTGGGTACTACAAGTAAGATGTAATTTTTTGGTAAAGTGAAGCTACCTTTGTACCTTCCCCTTATTGGTGCATTTTCAGTGTGTGGAAACTTTATAAACATTAACTACCTGATTAACTTAACAAAATAGCAACAAGTGAATTTTTAGATTATTACATTGGGTACGACCTTAAAGTATCTTATATTTACCTTTGTTTTTCTGTGGATATATAGTTATAAAAGTATAACAATGTCTTTGAAGAATTCGAAATTGTTTGCGATATTCAGAAGCTCATCAAACGAAAAAGAGTTCGTATCGGCTATTATAAATGAACAGAGCGAGGATCTTTTTAATATGTTTGCGGCATCTTCAAATCCTCTTCTTGCATTTTTAAGAGACACCAGAACAAGAAAGGAAATTGAATCAAATAATTATAGTCCAGAAATGTTAAGCCTTTTAGAAATGCCTCCCAATAATGACGACTATTTTGAAGAAAATACACTCATATGATACATAAAAAAATTTATAACATATTTTTTTAATAAAATTAATTTTTAAACCAAATTAAAATATAAAAAGTATATTTGTGATAGAAATAATAATCAATTTTCTGCTTTGGCGCACCCTGTATTCTCAGCACCTTGTTTGTGCATTCATATTAAAGCTTAGGAACATGCATTTTAAATTTTGAAAATATCTCTACTCCTTCAAAAGTTATGGTTTTCACCGATAACGAATTCAGATCGCCCCACTGTGCGTCGCGACGATGCCCGTACCTGCATAAGTATACATTGGATGTTGTTCTGTTCACAAGAAGATAGAGAACACCATTGCCTACTCCTTCAAAGCTAAATGATCACTTCCTTTCATTCAGTAACAATACGAAATACCTGGGGATAGTACTGGATAGCCATGTACTCCTGCAAAAGATAAAGTGTGGTATGTCTCCTAAGATAGTCCAACAGTGGTAAGGCCCATCCTTCTCTACGCCTAGTGATGCCCTTGACACTGTTCTTACTATCCCTCCCCTGAAATTTATTGTGGAAGAATATGCCTTACTGGCAGCAATAAGCTTACACCACTCAGTCTGCTGGACTAAGGGTAGTATACTCACTGCAGTGTTTTCCAGGCTGAGGTCCTCGGGAGCCGATGCGATAAACATGCCTTTATAGCGGGCAACATGAACATTTCCAGTGATAGCCAAGCGGCTATTAAATCACTCAGCGCAATATTGTCTTTTTCGGAGATCTTTATATGAGATGGCTTAACATCACGTTATTAGACTGATATGGATGCCGGAACACCGAGGCATTGAGGGTAACTGCATATCTGGCGAGCTTGCCGGACGGAACGCTACCGCTTGATGAAGAAGGCACAAGTATGCTTATGGCCACTTGTAAGCTCCACACTAAGAAATATTATGAGCTCGAAGTCAACTAAAAATGGTTTAATGTGATAAACAGTCGTATCGCTAAACAAACTTGGCCTGAAAACAACCATAAAGGAACAGCGGGGCTCTGTTTCCTTAATCGGGAGAGGTGCTGCGGTTTCGTGTGTGCCATAACGGGATACCGGCTGCTTGGTGTCCTTGCGGCTAGGCTTTCTGCCCATTTTAACGGTTATTGCGACGAGGAAGAAACGGTTGAGCACCTCGTCGGCTCATGTCCAGCTCTTTGTATACCTACGCCCGAGCATCTAGGCAGTTACTTTTTGAATATTATCTCAAATCTGTCCGTAATTAAACCTAAGCGGATTGCATATTTGATCTCTGCATCCAGATGGTCCACCTTCTGATTCTCTCTGAGCTTGAACAAGCACATACACAACAAGTTAACACCCCTATCCTTGCCAGCTGAAAGCAGAGACGACCAAAGGCGATCGTTAGAAGCAACGTCAGAAGTAGAAGTTGACAGAAGTTAAAAAGCAGTAATCAGCAGAATACTGGTCAGCAGTTTAACCACGAATTACCTTAATCTAAAAGATGTTAAGCAAACTATTCATTACTTTTATACATAATCCAAAACTATTTTCAAATTGCTCGCTTTTCTAAATGTAATAACCGATTTATGTACTCAATAAATCTTACATATATAAGAAGATTTATACAACAATATTTGGATAATTGAGTGAAAATTAAATCAGATTTTGTTTGTTTTATGAACATATAATTTGATTTGCTTTGCATCTATAAGAATATTTTGCAAAATAAGCTTTATCCATAAGGATGTTTGGCATAAAAAATAAATATTTAACCTATAACTATTATGTAATATAATGTTAAAATTCTATTGTTTTGCCCATAGCGTCCGAAAGAGGGGAAAACTTTAGAGCGCTTGTTTATACCCTACACCCATAGTGTACAAGGGTATTATAGATTTGTGAATGGCCATTCCCCAGTGTTTGGCGATCAGAACCGTTCACCTTATTCCACCAGAACCCAGGCCCCAAATATATAGCAAAACAAAATTAAATAATGGTCAACGATTGTACATCTTATCACACTTGCCGGCTATGCAAGTCAAATCATCACACATTGGTCCATGATGCGCAGCAGCATGATCGGCATGGCGCCATAGTATCCACACAAAGCTCGGATGCAGGCAGTCTACCCTCGAGCGCTAGAGCATCAGATTCCTCACCGGCTTTTATTGGTCATCAACCACAGAGTGCGGATTCTGGCAGTCTACCCTCGAGTGCTAGGGCATCAGACTCCACTCCGACTAGTGCTGGTCATCAAACACACCAAACTTCTACCGTCAATCATATGCAGGCGCTGCTGTCAACTATAGTGGCCAATATAGTAGATGTATGGGGCAACACAACTAGTTGTCGCATTTAGCTCTACTCAGGGTCAACTGGCAACAGAATCATTCGTACAACGAAAGGTGTTCCAAAAACACATGCAAGAATTACTGTATGCTATCTGAACTTTCAAAAATTTATGACCCTGTCATGCAGCGCCCTAAAATGGGATGACCATCTCAGCGACACTTTATGTGCACGTTGGCAAACGTTTATACAAGAATTACATAAGCTATCATTGCGTTACGTGCCACGCTATGTTGCAGCTCCATCTAAGCCGATTGAGCTACATGGCTTTGCCGATGCATCGTCGCAGGCATACGCTTCCTTAATCTCGCGTGGAGACAGAAAATGGTTACATCATAACACTGATCACCACAAAAACGCGTGTCGCACCCATAAAGCCAATTTCAATTCCCCGACTCGAAATGAACGCCGATCATCTGTTGAGCAAATTGTTAGCAACTGTCAGATCATCACTAACTATTCCAATTTCCAGAATCTCTTGCTGGTCCGATTCGGAGATAGTTTTGCATTGGCTTTCAGCACCATCACGCAAATGGAACACACACGTCGGTAATCGGACAGCTGAAATCTTGGAGACTTGTCCTTGCGATCTTTGGCGACATGTGCGCTCTGAAGACAACCCTGCAGACTGCGCTTCTAGAGGGTTGTTGCAGTCGCAGCTTATCACACACAATCTTTGGTGGGAAGGACCTGATTGCCTGTCTCAAGCACAATCAGCATGGCAGCATGCTCGCTGCAATTCGCGACGGCAACTAATTCTGCCGTGCTTGCTGAAGAGAAAAAGATATTTCAACAATCTCTAAATATTTTACGGGAAGAAAATCTGCTTGAGCTACTCGTCAACAAAATATCTTCCTGGTGTTACCGTTTTACTTATTCTTGTCGCCGCAGCTTGAAGTCGAACTTACAGGAGAAGAACGTATATAGCTACCTGACGTCTCAAGAGCTGTACCATGCTCGTAACTGCCTACTACAGCAGGTGCAGATACTCGCTTTCAAAAGGGACTACGAACAACTAAGCGGAGGAGAACAGCTCCATACTAAGTCACCGCTGATTCGCTATGCACTAATTATGGATGCATTTGGCATAATGCTTGTTGGAGGTCGTATTGACAAATCAACACTTAACAACAACACTCGACATGCGATTCTTGTCCCAAAAGAATCACCAATAGAAACACTTTTGATAAGATACCTACATGTATCGAATCTCTATACTGGTGTGAATAGCACATTTCACATTGTGCGTCAACAGTATTGGATGCTTGGACCACGCAATTTGGTTCACAAAACTGTATACCGATGCAAGGTATGCTTTATGCAGCGTTGTGCAACCAGCCAACAAATAATGGGAGTCCTGCCTTCTCCCAGAATACAACAAAACAAACCCTTCAAGCACACCGGGCTAGACTATGCTGGACCGGTGTTTATAAAAATTTCCCAAGGCCGTGCACCAAAAATCGGCTAACTAAGGCTTTACATATTGAAGTAGTAAGCAACCTGACTACGGCTGCATACGACGACATCTGGATGAAATGAAGTATTTATCAATCTCATACGCCAAAGACGAATTTATTTCTAATGCACTGGCAAACGTAGGACCTTATACCTCCATCCGCCCCGCACTTTGGTGGCCTGTGGGTGTAATATCAATTAAATTGCACCTAAGACGAGTAATTGGAAGCGCTATACTAACTTTTGAAGAATACTCTACAGTTTTGGCACAAATTGCACGAATTTTGAATTCTAGGCCAATATTATCAGCGGGAGACAACAGCTTAGACCCACTCACTCCTGCGCACTTTCTTATCATGGAGCCTTACACTGCCGCGCCTCAGCCATCGTGGTAAGACCTTAAAATCAACAAACTGGATCAATGGAGACACTTGCAAGCTATGGTCCAAGGCTTCTGGAACAGCTGGCACGACGAATACCTAACTTCGTTACAAACACGCAACAAGTGGCAACTGGAGAACCCTGACTTCAAATAAGACGACACCCTTGTTCTTTGGAAAGAGCCAAACCAACCACCGTCGAAATGGATGCTAGGACGCATCATAAAACTACTTGCAGGGGACGATACGAAGACTCGAGTTGTTGCTGTGAAGACAGTTTACGGAACATATAAATGTCCAATAACAAAACTGCCACTTTCCTAAAAAGTCGTTCAGCGGGAGCTGTATGTTCCAAACTATAACTTAACTTTATTGTTTACTTTGCTATTATCAACTATTGAATTGCTGATAGTCGGCAAGTTAGCACGCAACACACACACCTAATAAGGAAAACATATAAAATTAAAGAAAACTAAATATCCAGTTTCAAAAAAAACAAAAATACAGACCACTCATTCACAAACAATACCGATATAGCGAATTTCTCAAAACCTGAAGGTGACCGGAAAAAACTGTGTACAGAGCAATATTGAGGAATATCATCAGAGATCTAACATATTAAAAAAGTTTGAATTTTGTAGACTAGTGTACACTGTTCGATAAAGAAAAAAAGCAAAAAACACCCGACAAATAACATAGTATAGGTTGTACATCCGGTTAAGTACAACTCAAAATAATCTATTTTCTTTCAGGGCACCTATTTTGTTTCTGACAAATAATGTGTTGTTTTGGCTTCGCATACGAATCTGATTATTATTCGACCATTTTTCTACTGATTTTCGTAATTTTATTTGTTTTAGTGTGGAGAGAGACATACCCTTGTAAGAGGTATTATTAGAGATTATATAATTTTACCTGAAGTTATTCCAAACATACAGCTGACTCGTTTGGCTGACGACGGCTTGCAAATTATTGGGCGGTCAGACATGACATTCGGTTTGCAGAATTGAGGGATTTTTTGTTTCGGGTCAATAATTTTCCGTCTGTCGCAAACGTCAATAAAGGCGGATGGGTCCACGCATGTTATATCAACTAAACCGTATGAAAAAATAAACATGTACATGACCATGTACAAATGTATGTACCCATCTAAAAATGTGTATTACCCAAAATAGAGGGTTGGTCTAAATTTCTCCTTCAGACTCGCAAAAATGTTGCATTTTTCCCCCGTTTCACCAACATTAGACAAATATAAGCGTGTGCATATGTCAGCATTCCCAGATTTAATTTTTGAAACGTGATTTCAAAATCGCTTCTTCGTTTATATTAAATTTTTCGGGACAAAAAACATCTATATTATACAGTAGAAACAAACCCATAAAATCAATTTGAAAAGAAATTACTTTCTCAATTATTATTTTAAAAAACTTTTAAACAATTTCAAAATTGTGCTAGAAAATACAAAATGGTTTCCGGAATCGAAATCAACGACCCAAAATTTACCAAAGATGGTATATTTTAGACATATGTTGCATAGTGTTTTTAGCTATATACATATATATATATATATATATTAGCAAATAAGCAGCCTATCGTGAACACCCTAATTAACTGTATCGGGTATTATATTCGATATATATTCGATGTATGTATGTGTATATGCATATGCATGCTTGTCGAAAAGTTTGGGACTTGCGTTAGCGCTTACCCACTAAACCTACCACCTATTCCCCATTTCGCTCTCAAGGTACGACCGCTAAGTATTACTTCCCGAGGGGGGGAAGGCATGAAGGCCACGTTCATCGCGACTCAGGAATTTTAATATCGCTGCTGCCATGTTGCTTATAGCAATAAATTTTTATGCTGACTTAGTAGGATATCCATCAAGTCTGTGACTCAGTATTGCCACTCAATGGGTTAGCTCTTCCCGTTCAGCAAAGAATCTTGGACAGACAAAACATATGTTATGCGTCTTTTTAAGTTCCTTTGCACTTTGTGTACAAGGTATAAATATGCCTTTCTATTACATAATCTAACCCACTTAAGCAAACCAATGTAAAAAGTAGCTAAATAATTTTTTTTTAATAAAAATATAAAGTATATTTAGTAAAATATAAAAAGAATTAATATACTATATATAATATGAGAGAAAATTACTTTCACCTTAATTCAAAAAATGTTTAAACTAGTTGTGAATTATAAAAAAATAGCTCGTAAGTATACAAAGTTCTTTTGTGTGAGCTAACAATATTTGAGTGCATAACCTCCGTAATTATACCCTCTGCCCAAAGTGTAAAAGGGTATTAAAGATTTGGGCAATGTATGTAACAGGCAGAAGGAGGCATGGCAGACCATATGGGCAAAAATGGTCAGGAGCAATAGTCAAATCGATATAGACATGTCCGTCTGTCCTTGTTGTCGCATCGTTCTCGGCGAGTGTAAGAGATAGAGCAATCATTTTTTTTTACCAAAAGATGCGCATTATGCCTACATATTCAGTGAATGTTTGTCGAATTATGTCGATATCTTACCCCCTTCCTCCATGAAAGTTTTTGCGGTTTGAACCCACACTATAAATGCAATCCAATTGAAACAGTTATGCACACTATTACTGTGAATGTGTTATGTAAAAATGATTCATATCGGATAAGAACTTTAAAAGATATAGCCAATAATGTGCAAATTTTGGGCCTTCTCTCCTTCTGAACTGCAACAGAATTTCACTTTTTACAGAAATGTTAAAGTTAACATTTATGTTAACCTAATTTGGTGCGTTATGGTAATAAACCAAACAATTTTGACCTTTTTCCGCAACATCCCTCCTACCATCGTAGTACAGTTACCGTTATTACGCCCATACCCTTGAACGCATCGGTACAAAATTTTGCATGAAATTTGATTTTCGTGGAAAAAATGGGTACAGGGTATCCCACTGTCGGGCACCATGAGCAGTCGGCTCATACCTGGCAATACATATGTATGTGTGGCTTGCCTTGAAGTTGCTCCATTTGAAACAAAAAATTAACTTCTTTTATTTCGCTTTGAAATTTTTATTTAAAGTAAGTAATATTTCTGACAGTAACAAGATAACTTTTTGCCATTCACTTTTATTACTAACAAAAATATGGTACTAAAAAAATTGTTTTTTTTTTGTTGTTTTTTTTCTCATTTTTAAGTTATATAATCCTCATTGTAGTAATTCAATTTAACAATAAATTGTACAAAAAAGTCATTACGAAAAAAAAGAAAGAAAAATATACTTTTGTGTACTTAGTTGTTTTTGTTATCTTGTTCTCATGTTCAATTAATTTGTATTGTTTTATTTAATTGTCTTTCCTTTTTTCTTAGCAAAGAAATCCGGTTCAAGTTTTCTAAAGAATATCACTAATGATGATTTTATTACAATTTTTCGTTAATTTTATTAAGTTTAATGTAAATGTTTAGCTCTGCACTGCTCTGACTCAGACGTTATACATTAATTCATTGGTGTTCTTATGCCAATTAATTATTTTTATATATTTACGTTAATTTTTAAATTTTTTTTTTTTTTTTTTTTTTTTTGTATATATAATGTATAATGTATATACTATATAAGTATGTAAAATATTGCTTGTGAAAAGTTCAACTTGACATTGGTTTGTATGTGTATACGTGTGTCTGAATGTGCATTTCTCTTAAATACTCCATTGCACATTTTTATTAGATTCGCATATCTGATTTATTTGAATACTCTTCGCGAAGTTAAAAGTTATAAGTAGTTGTTAATAAATTTTTAAATCGTAAATGAAAAGTATAATTTCACCTCTAAGGAGCTAAACCTCATTCAAATTGAGGATATAATCATTAACCATAGAACATAATACATAATAGTATGTATGTAAATATAACACGTTCTATGGTTAGTGATATAACCAAAAGTCTTGTACAAAAACAGTTTGGTCACAAGGAACTAGAACTCAATCCGTTCGACCAAATTCACATTCGATTTCTAATTGTGTCAAAATTTAGAAAGGATGAACGTATTGTATTTAAAATGAATCGAATTGAATATTTAATGTGCTCTAACACCGCCTTGTGGCGGCCGCAGAGTTGTTTTCTGAGAAATTGAAATTCTCCCAAAGGAAATTTGAACAAGCAAATTTTCAAAATTATTGAAATTTTATAAAAATGATGTATGCCGCGCCGTGTTCAGACAAGCAAATTTAATTCCACTAAACATCTGGTGGGCTATGAAACAGTCTGGAAATTAACCAATGCAGCGTCGTTTTAATAAATTTCGATTTTTTTTTTTTTTGAATTTCCGTTATATTTCATAGCGTTCAATAGATGTTTACAAATTTGGGTTCAAAGTTCAAGTCTTTGACTTAACATTGGTATTTTAACGTTCGTGAAGAGCATTTAAACTTCGTCGTCCCGAACTCCTACTGTCACTATCATTATTATAACAATTGACTTTTTCTTCATGCATTTTATTTTAAGTATTTATGTTGTTTTACGTTTTTAACTTTCTTTGGCCAATATCAGGCTCTATAAATGTTAAAAAAAAAAAAAAACGTTCTTCAGCCCACTAAAGACCCGGCACATTTGGTCTTCTTATAAACATTTTTTGTTGTTTATAGTTTCGGGGCCTTTCGAGGAGGCACCATTAAAATGTTTCGGTGTTGTAAGCTGCTCGGATGTATGTATTTCAATGTGTGAAAATGTGAGTGCATCAATTTATTTAGTGCTATTTACAGCTGGTATTTTTGTTACACGATCTTATGTATATGTAATTGTGAAAATGTACTTAACTTTTTTTGCGTATAGTTTTGTAAATTTTTTTGTTTATATTTTACTTTACACCACTAAACTACAGACACATTTGTTTTGTCAGCTTTATCACTTTGAATTAGTTAATTATTGATTAAGTTTTTGTTTGTGTTTTGTTTTTGTAATTAATGTATGTACTTTTTTTTTATGTATTTGATGTGCATGTGTGTGTGTGTGTGTGTGTATATGCCTACTATATTATATTATATATATTTGTTTTAAATGTATTTAATTACTTATATTTTTCTTCGAAGAATTTCCGTGAGGTTTTAGAAGCGTTTTTTTTGTAGTTATCATTTACGTTTTTTTTGTTTTTTTTGTTTTAGATTGCAGTGCTTAAAATAAATATTTTAGTATATAAGTATAGGTATAAGTATATTTTGTATGTATATACGTTTTTGCCATTTTTTGATTTTTTTTTACTTTTGCTGAGTTTTCTTGGTTTTTAGCGCACTAAAAATGGCAAGAATTTGGCCTACTAGTTAAATATTAGTTTTCAAAATGAAAAGTTACTAAAACACATAATTGGTTTAACATTGCTAATGAAAAGAAACTGTTTTAGAAATGCTTATAAAAGGATTACACTATTGTAGTTCATAAGAAGTATCCATAATGCAGATATTGAGTGGAGGGCCAAGGGGCCGCTGTTGTGTAAAATGTAAAAGCGAGCTTGTTGGCATGAGCTCGCTTGAAGTCCGTTGTTACTTATATACACTTTTTTCCCCCATTTTAAGTTAGTAATTATTTGTTTTTTTTTTTAATTTTTTTTTTTTTTTTTTTTTTTAAGGCCACTTTAAAGTAGACAAATGTACAAAGACGTATAATATACAAGTACAAGAAAGACAAACGGTAAAATCAAATGAAATTATTTGCTACTACATTGATGCGAAAAATACCAAAAGTTAGTATTTTAGGTGGCACACGGACAAAGGAGCCCGCGAAAAAAGTGAGCTTAAAAAGTTTCGCATGAACGTAGTATAAATATATCAAAATATAAGCTAAGCAAAGTGCATATTTATGTTCGGGTGTGAATGATTGTGCGTAACTGTTAAACTGCAAAAGCCGTCC
Organism: Chymomyza caudatula; assembly: GCA_035041775.1. Lineage (NCBI taxonomy): Eukaryota > Metazoa > Arthropoda > Insecta > Diptera > Drosophilidae > Chymomyza > Chymomyza caudatula. Next base: position 941,369 of record JAWNKW010000186.1, on the reverse strand, counting down.
GAAGCAAACTTTTTAAGCATAGTGTTTAAGCTGTAAACTAGTCCTTATGGCACTGAAGCGCAGACTAGAGAAACTTATGTCATGGACTAGTTTCTGGTTGTGAAAGATGGAATCAACACGAGTGATTCGCACTAGTTGATTCCCTGTTTGGGAAGCCTTTAGTGAATGTTTACGTAGGCGTCGCAAACAAAAAACTCTTCTGTTTAGTCGCCGAAAGACAAAAAACTCTAGCTCTTCTAACATTCAAGTATAGAAATAGAAGTAAACAAATTATTTTACCACAATTTTATACTCATTCTTGAATTATTTTCTTTTGTCCTTGGAAATTATATAATTTTTTGATTTTCCCATTTAACTGCTCGCTATATCGATCGATTCAAGTTTCAAATCTAACTTCTAACTCTCCGTTTGGACAATTCTTAGTGGCGTCAGTTTGAAAGATATATTTCATGCATAGCTGCTGAGTGTAAAGTGTCGATTGGTATTATTTTGTTTTTTAGTATTTTTGTTATTTAGTATTTAAGCACTTCTTCTTCTTAACTGGCCATAACCACCCGTTACAGGGTTGTGGCCTGATGTATTTCTTTCATTGGAATCGGGGATTAATATGTATATAAATATATATAGATGTGTGTGTGTGTGTGTATGTTTATTTGTAAGAGAGGCATGTATAACTGTAACTGGGGCTATGTATGTATTTCGATGCATGTATATAAAATTAGAGGTTGTTGTTGGACTTATTGCTGTTGTTTAATGTTCTGCTTATGCCGTTTTCATAAGAAGTTGAATATAGTAGTTAAATTAATACAATAATAAAGCTGAACCGCATATAGAATAGAAATTAAATCGTATGATGGATATATATATATATATATGTAAATATAGTATTTTTAGATCGTTGTTACAGGATTCGTCCGATACATACGAATATCATAATATGGTGAGCTGCTTCTCAATGGTGGTACTGAGTACATAAGCAAATATATATGGCAAATAAGAAACGAGTATATTAAGATTTTACTCTTACTTTAAGTTTACTTTAGTTAAAGTACAAACACGTATGTAGTGTACATATTTACTTGAACTTTGTTGTAACTGTTGCAGCTGAAGTTGTTGTTGTTGTTGTTGTTGTTGTTGAACACCGCCTATTATTATGCAGAGTTTTAATTATTTTTTAAGCTTCTATGCTAGAGCAATTTTCAAGCTCAAATTTAAGTTAAATTGAAATAAATTCAAGCTTTAAGCATTTCAATTTTGATCTTTTATATTTCAACTGAATTTTAAATTAAGTTAATAAAAAGAAAATAGTATAATAATAATTTGTTGTTACGTTTTGGTTTCGCTATATTTTCATTTTTTTTTTTTTTATTATCTAGTATTACATTTTATTGCTGTTATTGTATTAATATTATTTTGCAAAAAGCTATTGTCCGTTGTTTGCTTCACATTATCCAATAAAAATTGTATAAAAAAAAGGCCATAATGCAAATAAAAACATATAAAATAAAAAAAAAACAAAAAAAATAAAAAAACCAACTAGGCGCGTCACTGAGGTGGACACCACTCTCTTTCCTTTCGAGTTTCTCTGATCGTCATAATTTTCCAAGTATGTATGTGTATAAGTGTGTGTTCGTGGGGCGTGGTCAAATGCGTGTGTGTGTGTGTGTGTGAAAATGTGGCATTAAATTGCATTTGTCATTGATTTATTGGTTTAATTAATTAATTAATTAATTAATTAATAATTGTTTTGCCACACACACACAGACACAGACACTCGCACAAATACACACGAGTGTGTACGTGTATATAAGTAATTTGATTTTTTTTCTTCTTATTTTCAGCAATAATTTAATGTGTAAAGACTTAATTTTTTATGTTTCATTTTTTTTTTAAATTTTATTTTATATAAATATCGAAGGCTTCGTTTGTAAAACTCCACATTTTTCTAGTTTTCATGCAATTTATTTTCGTTTTTCGTAATTTTAATTTAATAATTTTCGTTTCGTTTCGCTTCATTTTAAATTTAATTGTTATTGATTTTCGTTATTTTTACTTTCCAATTTAATTTGTTTATTGCTATGCGCTTTATCTGCTGCTAAATTTATTTTTATTCTTTAATGTTTATATATGTGTATATATTATGTGTCTATATGTAGATTAAATTTTTGTATTTAAAAATTAAATGTTTATATAAAAAATTATTATCATTTGAATTGTATTAATCGAATATCTATTCCATATTTATTCGTCTTGCAAAAAAGGGGAGTTCGGATAATTTGGGAAGGGGCTCCAAGAAGAAGAAAAAGCCGCGCGGCTGATTGCTTTAAGTTTGTTATTATTGGTATTTTTTCCTAGTTTTTATCCAAAACCAGAACCATATACATAATATACATGTATATGTGTGTGTGTGTGTGTGTGTGTGTGTGTGTGTGTGTGTGTGTGAGTGTATGTGGGTCAAAGTGTAAGTATTCTTATATACGCAAAGGAAATAGTTTTAAATTTATTTGCTGCTGTTCTTGTTTTTTGAAGTTTTTGCTGTTTTTGTTGCATTTTTGTTTATGTTGTTGTTAATTTTGTATCTTTGCTTTAAATGTTGAACTTTTTTCGAGCATTGCGTTTATATTTGCTTTTCGTTTCTGATTTTTGTGATTAGTTTTTGCTTTACTCATTCATCAGTTATGTTTCTATCGTGAATTTTCTTCCTAACCACCACCTAAACTTAACGCCTGAACTATACGTGGATCAGCTTTACTACCCTCACGAAATTCTTCTAAAGTTAATTTGCCGTCGTGATTTTTATCCATTTGATCGAATATCTTATCCACGCGTTTCTGTGGCGTATTCTCATCCTCTGATTGGGGCTGTTGACCCTGTAAAAAGAGAAAATTGCCAATTGATTAGTCAATGTGGAATGTGGAGTTACCACTTATCTAACTGCTTTAGTTCCGATTTATCCAAACTTACTTAAATCTAAAGTAAAAGTGGTAACAAAAATGCCTCATTCATAATATGTTATATTAAAGGTTATACAACCTAAAAGGGCATGAAACAAAGAATATTAAAGGCCAAAACAAAAACCTAAAAAGAAAAACAGTTTGAAGCAGACAGTCTTGACGGTACCTGACATCGGAATATGTTGTACCCTTTTTACCCCATAACACAACATACAGCATACCGTAAAATGGGAATGAAACCAACTTTATGTCTCTTTTTACAAGATCTTTTCTATTTCCAAGTTCCAAGTGAGAAATTTTCCTATTGCGTAGTTGGCTATATTAGGAGGAAAAAGTACTCTTTTGCCCATAACTTCAGTATGCTCAGAGTAATGTTGTTAAATTAAAAAACAGTATCTGTGACAATTTTCAAATCAATATATTGCGGTATGCCAGTAATTAAGCTTCTTTGTTAAAAAGTAGACACTGTTGTAATGATTAGGCTCACACAAGTTCACACCAAATTTCCTAACTCTGTATCCATATTAACAATTAACCGCTGTGTATCTCTACTCGAAGAAAGCATATACTTCGTCTTGCTCTCATTTACCACCACACCCACCCTGGCAGATTCTCTTTCAATAGCCTTTCAATAGCGCAAACCTCTTCAACTTTGTGATGGAAAGTGTGTGGTGAATTCCGTATTACATCGGAGTCGGACAATATTGTACTATAAGAGTGTCCAGTGGTTCGCCTTAGGCAGATCGATATTATTGGTTCTACCACTGCCGCATTTAATGTTGCGACGAAATTTATGAGCATTGCGATGACATTGACTTAGTCACTGCTGACTTGGTCATGTTGGATGAAGAAGCTTCTGCGAGAAAGGTGTGTGACTGTTAAAGGGAGTCGACGAAGGGGCAGGTTCTGTCTCCCTTGGGAGGATAAGGTAGAGAGCGCACTAGCTTCCTTTGATTTCCCTGAATGGAAAATCCGCGCGCAAAGTAGCCTCTGCCTGGAGGAGTGGTCTACATGGGGCCCTAACTCGGTAACGGGTCGTTATGACCAGTTAAGTAAGTATATGATTTTTGAATTCTTTGATTCTTGAATAAATTTTGGACAAGCGTGACTCACAAAAAAAGTGAATATGACGGATTCCTTAAAAAAGTTAATAATGCGTTCCCATCTGTGACAAATTCCATTACACACTTATTTTTTATAATTTTAAAATTTTTTAATATTTTCATCGTTAAATCAAATTGTACATTAAGTTAATTTTTTGTTATAATTAGCTTACCTAGTCCCAGGCTCAGGTAGGAATTAAAATCAAGAAGTTAACATTGCCAACCCCCTGCTCTGGCGGTGCTCATTAGGACGGGGCTTTGGCGACCGACTCGGGGCGGTATAACTTCCATCGGTCGAAAAGCAAGGGAAACGTCACCATCTGTCAAAACTAGTATGCAGGTTGCAAATGCGGCTTCACAGACAGATGCTGATAAACGGGCAACTCCACTCCAAAAGAGCAAGCCACGAACAAAAGGGACTGATATTGAGTGCAAGATGGACCTAGGTCAAAGGCCCAAAGAGCAGCAGACCAGACGATATTGTTGATAAATGCTCAAGCACTTACTCATATGCATATATGCTTAAAACAATAAAGTTTGACCCAACGCTTGCGGGTATGAGCAGTGATATGCAGGCAATTAGAAAGACTTAAGGTGGTAATCTCTTTCATTGTCTGTCATATACACCAGCGCATGTTACCGTGAAGCTACAGCTTGCAGTAACTCACGCTCTCAATGGTTCGGCTGTTGAGCTCTCACAAGTGGAGATAAGGATTTTGGACTGAGACTTCATGATCGATCGACTTCCTGATTCTCTATTGGCTCAACAAATTTCAACTGGAGCAAGAGGTGGTGCTGAATTTTTTGCAATAAAAGTGAATCTTGGATCTTGTTGTGTATTTATCACTTGATCGTATATCCCACCAAGTTCGTTAGCAATCGTTTACGTAACCCGTTAATTTTTGATAAGGGAATTCTTTAAAGCTATGCTACCTTCAGATACATGAGTAATTGGAGTTCTTGGTATTTTAAACACCTATATACACATAAAAGATCAATGATTGATCAAGACTTAAGCATTTATGCACATACGAATCTTGTTAACAACTCTAGAAATATGGCGCTGTATCAATCGCATTTGCATTCCTAATAAGTTATTTATCGAGGGATTCTAGATCATTCTACAAATTAGTCAACGTTGAAAGACGTGCTAATCCAATTCCAGCTGAAATGTATTTAAACAATGGATCTGTTGTTTATGGGATCGATATTGCCAGCTACGACCGTCTACCCATATCGGCTTATTTGTCGCAACAATATACCAAGAACTAATTTCGACACCACCCTTGCTCAAAATTACCTGTGTCAACTTAAATAATCATATTCGTATGGTCCCGATATGATTCCACCTGCCTTACGTAAACACTGTTTTGAGGCTAGGGCAATAGTTCTCACTAACCTCTTTACAAAATCAATGAACTCAGCCCTATTCCCTAGGGAGAGGAAGCACTTATTCACTATTCTCCTCCACAAAAAAGGTCGGACAGATGATGTTGCTAACTATCGTGGTACTGTGAAATTGAGTTTTATTCTCACTTTTTGAAGACATTATCGCCGACCAACTGAAATGTTCAATACAATCACTAATCTCGCCCTATCAGCATGGCTTCATTGAAGGGAGATCAATGAACACGAATATTCTGGAGTTTTCGGAATATATTCATTCATTGATAGTTTTTCATCTGGCAGCCAAAGTGACGCTATATTTACGGAGTTTGGTAAAGCGTTCGATTGTGTGTAACATGATTTGTTACTGCTTAAATTAAATGTGATTGGATTTCCGAACTCTTTAGTACACTGGATCAAGTCTTGCGTGGAGGGTAGAACTCAACAGGTTTCTTTTAATGGCTCATCATTTAATGTGATTAATGTAACTTTTGGTGTTCCTCAGGGTAGTCACCTCGGTCCAATCCGGTTTAACATAATTATTCATCAAAAATCCTGATGTATGCTGACGTCAGCGGGTGGAGTAATCTTCAGTGCGATCTAAATAATTTCTTTGAATGGTGTGCAGTTAATCATCTTAACCTCAACTTCAATATACGCAAATTGATAAGAAATTGACGAAGGATTATCACTCATTGCCATTATAATCTTGGTAACTCCCCAGTTAGCAGCGTAGATTTTTTAAAGGCATGGTAATTCTGCTAGATGTTAAGCCTACATTCAACGAGCATATCGATGTAATGGTCAATAAAGCAAAATCTCTTCTTGGATCCATAAAGAGGTGGTTAAAAGAGTTCTTGGATCCTTATGTCACTAAAAAGTTATTCATATCTCTTGTTCTTCTCCTCTTAGAATACGGGTCACTGTGAAAATCGAATCAGCGCAAAAACAGTTCCTGCTCTTTGCGCTAAGAAGCCTAAATTCACCGCAAGGTTTTAATCTTCGTTCATATGAAAGAAGTCTGATGTTATTTGATCTGCCGATGACGAGCCAATTTAGAGATATCATTTTTCTCAAAGTTTATTGTTGGTGACGTTGACTCGCCGTTTCTTCTCATAAATTTCAACATTCCCGATCGTCGCTGTCGATATTTTGAGAACCTTCGACTTTGGCGGTGGGCCCGAAGCTAGGAAGCCTTTGAACCCTTTGAACCAATCTTAACAACACTGGTAATAATTTCTTTCTTGTTCGCCCGTGTGGTGAGCGGGTTAGAGAATACCACCTCAGCAGGTCAAAACTGTCTTGGTGAGTTATAATGACACTGGGTTCTTTCGAGACCAGTAGAGCCAACCCAGGCTTTAAAATGATGTGCGTAGGGTTTGGGACCCACCACGTGAAACTATAATTCCAATGAAAGAAAAAGAAATTGTTATGCCCAGTTAAGAAGAAGAAGAAGTGATTGTTCGAATGTTATTGTGTTAAGTCGTCATAAAAAAATAAATAAATATTTCCGAGAATGAATTTGAGCTACCATACCAAATAGACCTTGCGAACGCGCATTGAAAATATTGACTTTTTGGGAAAAATTCCTTCAACATATTCTGAATACCAGCGATCTTCCAGCCAAGTCCCCCACAATTTACGTGATTATAGTATACATATACTCATAAAGTTCTTTTATCTAAAAATGTCTTAAAAACTACCTGCCTACAATGGAACAATAGATTTAAGAAAGTGTATATTTTGCAGTTCGTGTTCCATAAATATCGACAGGCGATTGTCCCAAATATGTCATCGCTGACTGTGTAGCCTCCTTGAGCACATTTAATGTACCGTCGGGTTTCCAATATTTAGCTACATTCTTAAATTTTGGCGTCAGAACTATTAGCCGAGCCTGAATGCTTTCTAATATAAAGCAATTTGTGCCTACAAACTGTCCGAGATACAAATCAGACGGTTTATCAAAACGATTTTACATATAAGTCACTGATTGCTCGATCTCTCAGAGCACACTGCTCAAACACACAGGTTTGAGGTCACATTTTGTCGACATAGTCGGCGTTTTTATTTTTTTTTATCTTTTATTATGTGTATATGAATGTTTTAGGGATCTTAACTATTGCATTTGTAGATATTACTTACCACCATCTGGTAAATTGCATCGACAATATTATACATTTCCTCACGCGTTATGTAGCCATCGTTGTCCACGTCATATAAACGGAAAGCCCCTGAAAGCAACAGAATTTCATAATAAAAATGTATTGTAAAGACATAATTCTATGATGGAATCAATTCATTGCAAAGGCGTAGCCTACTAATTTGTATTTGTCAGTGATTCTTGTGTCACAGCCACGTAACGCCAGAGCCATATAATTACATCATATATTATGTTCGGTGAGCGAAGGAAACAATCCACTTACATTGCAGCTTCTCGTCCAGGTTGCCCTTCGATGTTACGGATAAGGCGCGTATAAACTCCTCAAATTCTATTGAGCCATCCTGTATAGACGTAGACATAGGCAGTGACAAAGGCAAACAACCATTGAGCATGAACAGGAGAGTACAAGGTAAAAAGTTTGGGAAGAAAGAGAAAGGTTATAAAACATAAACCATATATAATAATCTGTAAATAAACACAGTCTGTAAGCGTCCTAGAAGATGAGCAGATGCAAACATTTTGCACCCTGTATCGATAACGTCCCAGGCAATATTAGCATCGACTGTGGCTGCGCTGCATTGAACCATGTGGCTAATTAGTAAAAACCTTTACATCACATTATATTATACGCTTGGATTCTGTACAGAATCATCAGTGCCAGCCAATATTATCTCGCTCGTCATCAGTTACAGCATCCAACAAAAAAAGATGGTTCCAACAACCCGTTCAACGGTTCCACCTCAAGCTACACTGAGGAAAACCTGAGTTTTTATTTTTGAGAACGTTAATGAAATGTTACTTTTAAATTAAATTATAATTTAATATTATATAATGAGAGACAACATTGAAATAAACCACGAATCAGTTTAAGTTACATATGTTGAATATAGAACATAGACATCAACATTTTTTAAGAAAAATTCACCAAAATTAAGATGAAAACGTTAAACTAACATATATGTCAAAGTCCTTAGTGAAACATTCTTTCAAACCAATGCATAGTGAGCAAAAACGTTGTTTGTGGTAGTAAATGAATGTGTTCTGTCTTCCGCTCTCAGGAACCTTATCTATTGCATAATTGTGGTAAAGCGTTTGCTAAATTTAGTGACAGGCATGGCACGCCCCCACTTTACTGCTATTTAAATAGTATGTTAGTCTAAAATTCGTATTTCATCCAAATTTAAATTGATTGTATCTCAATGTAAAAGATGATAGATATCGACTCATGTGAAACAATTTCCAAATTAAACGATTTTTGTTTCCGGGTGTTGTTGAAATTCTAGAATTTTTAATCGAACTTTCCAATTTTTTTTTAAAGTTAAAATTGCATGGCCTTGCTTACCCACGAATAACTCTCAATGAATTGTATAATCTCGGCATGGTCCATTTCATAACCAAATCACGATTTTTTTCGGACTTTTTGTATAGAATTATTTTATGAACTTTATCCGAGAGTAAAATTTGTCATCTTTAAAAACTAAACCCTATAGTAACGTATTCATTTCAGTGTATATATTGTTGCTTTTAGTATTTTGGTTTTTTGTTAGTTTGTTGATGCATGTTTACGTTATTGTACTCACATTGTTCTCATCGAAGACACGAAACACAAGCGATGCAAATTTACTGGGATCGCCTTGTGGGAAGAATTGTTTGTAGATTTTGATAAAACCCTGCGAATGAAAAATAAGATGGAAACCAATTAGGGGTGTTCATAGGTATACGTTTGTGTGTGTGTGTGTGTTTGTGTGTGCGTGTATGTGTATGTTTTCGACATGTTTTCGACAGTGTGTGTGCGTGCTTGTGAGCATTAAAAAAGCCATATTTGAATAATGCGCTTGTTAATTAATTTCATAAAAAACATCAGAAAACAACAGCAACATTAGGCGCTTGTTACACGAAGCGAGATTTCAAGTGAAAAATAAGTACCCTTCATGCACTTGCTGCCACGCCCCGTTTAACACCCCCTTCCTGCTTCGTACACGTCCCCTTTTTTCTGTCACGCCCAATTTTTCTCCCGCTCTATCTGTTCTATATTTTTCAGGGTGGGTTTTCGCGGTTAATAAAGAAAAATTGGAAAAGTCCTTTTTCTGCACATCTACGTTAAAATACCTATCGAATGAGCATAAATATATGAGGCTGAGAGCCGTAGTAGTCCCCCTGTATGTACCACAAGAAATCTGGTTCCGTTTTAATATAATATAACACAATGCAATTTTGCAAAAAAACATGTTCATATTTTGGCACACAGCCATCGATTACACGATTATCAGTGCAAGTATGTAGTTATAAAAAGCACTTCTCCTCTTAAATGGCCATAACAACCTGTTACCAGGTTACGTCCTGATGTAGAGTCATGCTCCAGGCGCTTGTACGGTGATATCAAAAATAGTTAGTATGCTCTTTATGCTAAATGTCAGCATTGTGATCAAGCGAAGAATCGCTCTTGCCAATGGATGTTACTTGTGGTATCTCGCCAGACGAAACTAAAACTTTTTGCTTAATGGCGCTGCAGCATGGGTAATGCTTAGTTTATAGGCTTAACATTAATCTATAAGCCAAATTTGGTGGCTCTAGTTTATATATATGTTTTTACCTATATCCTTCCATTCGATCTTGATAATAACATTCTTAAATTCACACCGCATAGTGGTGCCAAGTTTTAATCGGGTAGACTTCATTGTGGTTCATGTACTTGGGAAGAAGATATATGAACATGTTTCGGCAAACTGTATCTACGTCCCGAAAATGCGCAGCTGTTGGTAAAATTTTTGTCGATCCAACTATTAAAATGTTTGAAATCTGAGAACTCACTTGGATGGACGGAATAAAAACTAAATATTGCATAAAGACACACAAATACAAAGACTGGGAAATCAGAACTTCATCGTGCAACCAAAGAAATAGGCATTTTGTCAAATAAGGAAATAAATTTATTTTTTGATGGGAATTGGATAAGAAAGCTGCAAAGGTCATAAATTTGCAGGCAAAAAAAATAATTTTAATTTTTTAGTTTCCTTTAATTTATGTGAGTTCGAAACGGATAAGTAAAAGATCTTTTATGTTTATGCAGAACGGCGCTTGGCTTAATTCGTACAAAATCACAATTTTCTCCGTCTTAAAAAAAAAATCGATGGTTTAAAGATAAGTTCTTGTAGAAAAAGCTAGTATAAATGAAAATCCTAAGCAAAAAGTCTTGCTTTTTTAAGAAACCCAATATCGATATGGTTTGAAAAGAAAATTCTAAGCCATTCCCTCCTAGTGTCCCGAGTTAGTTCGAATCGAAATGGTATCATTTTTATTTCAATCCGATAACAATGGCTTATTACATGTTTGCTCGCGTGGAGATGCACTAGTCTGGGTCCACATATCACATTCTACACGACTTACTGCCGTGTATGGGCGAGGGTGACTGATCTCTTTAATACATTTCCTATTTACGCCATTGATATGAGTGGCTGCTGTCGTAGTGATTGTTGTTGATTTAAGAGCCGAGGAATGTGTTTTTCAAAATTATAACGAAATTTATTAAGGAAAGTACTTAACTTTTTGACTTAAATTAATTGTGTGGTGAAATATACACATGTTTACCAAATCGCACATATACATGTCCAAGGTACACGTAACAAGAAACCTTACTCTCACGCTAGCCCTCTCTTGACTTGATCAATTTAAAACCTTATGCAAATATAGGCGTTCCAAGCAGTACTTGGCTAAAGGAAAACAGTACTTCTTTTTTAGATAATTTTGTCACATAAGAAGTGGTGAATAAATCTGATTTCTCGACTTCGTTTGCGCATTGGCGTGGCCAATGGTTTTGCGTGGAAATAGGTTTCTCAGGAGTTGTTTTTGTAGCTTCATCTGCAGAAATCTTTTGGGCTTCGCTTCCCTTTCCTATTTAAAAGTTCACTACTTTTAAAGCAGTGATTTGAGAAGGCGTGAAACGAAAGCAAAACCTGATGCGCTATAGGACTCCTATCTCCCATTTCCCAATAACCCGACAACCCACCACATACACGTTCAGTTCTATGATCCCTTCTAAAACTTGTATTCAAAATGGATGTGAACAAAAATCAAGGTAAGTGTACTGCAGGTGGTGGGGTTGCTGTGCGACAACACGAACAGACAGACATGGCTGCATCGACACGTTCAGTTCTATGATCCCGACTAATACTTTTATACAAAATGGATGTGGTGGGTTGTCGGGTTTTTTTGGAAAATGGAAATGGGAGTCCTATACCGCATAAGGTTTTGCTTTCGTTTCACGAAACATACATTTAAAGTGTATTTAAACGACTCGTTTTGAATCATTGGAGACCCGACAACGTTTTTTACGTTTTTAACGTGTTTTTTATGTCATATTACTTCTTTTTGTTTGACATTTTGGGTAAAAATAGTTGTGCCAAATGGCATGGTTTTGTAGAGCATCATATTCACTTCTTTTAAAAAAACAAAATGTAAGAGCCATTGGTAATAACACCCTTACGAATTCTGCCCAGCATGTCGCGATAAGATCATCATTATTAGTAATTCATCATAAGCAAATAGGTCCTAAATGTTTAATGATTTTATCTTCGGACATTCCTGGTTTCTATCCGAGCCAACCATCTTCTGTATAACTTGTGTTTCGAATTTCAGAAAGACGTAATTAAATGAATATAAGATAAACATTTGATATCATGGATACTTCAACGACGATCATTAAAACCATGTCTTCCTGTTCAATTCGCTATTTTTTCATTACTTTATCAGGTAAGGGACGGTACTTGAATGTTGACACTCTGTACATGCATTCTATACACACCCTGTACATGGATTCTGTGCTAGTTACAATGGATTAGAGCTACGTCTTTCAGTTCCATTCGCAAAAATTGATCTGATAGGATTTGGTACTTTACATGGATTCTGTGGTAGTTTCAATGGTAATTTTTATTGAGTTGGCTGCAGAATTGAAAATGGTCATGTATACGTACCCTACTCTGTCGTACTGCATACTAAATAACAAAATGACTAAGTAACTGGATTGGAGCCATGTCTATTTGTCCCATTCGTGATTTTTTCATTACTTTATCTGGTAAAGGTCGTTAATCGAATGTTGCGGTTCCTGTTCGCAACATCCCGTAGTAGCCCTGTACATGGATTCCGTGCTGGTTACAATGAACTAGTGCAGGGCATGCTTTTATATGGCTTTATATTCATTGCTTTTCAAAAAACATAATGTAGGAGCCATAGGCAGTTCTCGGCCGTGGTACCTTCTCGATAATGGCATCATCCATTTTATACCAAACGTTCTTTTTGATATTCTTTTTTAAAATAGCCGTATATTGACCGTAATTTAATGTTTGTCCATGATGGAAAATAGCACTTGTCATTCTGTACGATGCTGCGCTTATTTGATGAACTTCAGATTGAACATTTTTAATAGCGTATTTTTTAATTTTCTCTACCAACTTAGTATTAGCATTATACCACCATTATACCGCTACAAGCAAGCGGATAGTTAAAATTTTTCCCGCGATAATATTGTACGTTTGGTAAATGGAATTTTTGCTCTTGCACTGACAACATGTAGCATCTTCTAATTTTAGAGGTTTATGTCCATTTTCCAGCAAATCCTAATATGTTAGGTTTTTTTTTTTGGACACCTCCAAATTGAATTTAAGACTAAAATGTTTACCTAAACATTTGTAAGTTGTAACCAAAATTTGTAAAATGTCAAATACTAGAATACTATTTTATTAATTATCGAAAATTTGAAAATCTGAGACTGGAAACTAGGCACACTGACAGCACACATTTACACAGAGCTTTATCGGTGTGAGATGCGTCCAGTAAATAAGCCTTAGGCGAAGCGCTTGGGGGAGAGGACCCGAAAAGCGCATTCGACCGAACGCTTAGATTTATTATTTAAAATTTTCGCAAAAGAGAGCTGCTTTTTGGCAAGCTGTGAAAAGTTTGTAGGACGTATTATTCCAGATATTAACAAAAATCTGAAAATGTTGAAGTTTTACCCATAAGCTTTTTTATAGAGCAGTTTTAGATCAACAAAATCTTCTATATATAAATACGCTAAGCGATTCAGTGTGGTACTGATTACTGCGCAATAACGCAACGTTTTCAGGTGAAACCTATACCATTCGAAAGAAAAAAGAAAGTTCCAAATGACAAGTTTTCCTATTGGGAAGTTAGCTATTATGCGGGCAAAAATTACTTTTATGCCCATAACTCCAGTATTCTTGGGTCAATGTCGTTGAATTTTGTAAAATAGATCAAAAATACATTTATAAAAGTCTGTGGTTTCGAGTTGTTAAATACATTGCACAAATCTATAATACTCTTTTACACTTTGTGTACAGGGTTTAATGATTATGGTTTGCAGAATATAAGTGTCAGCTGGATATGTTGCGTTTGTAAAAAATGTACTGTGTACGTTAGAAAAATAATAAAAAAAATAAACGATCAAGAAAGATGCTTCGCTGGTTGTGCTCAGCCCTTGCCACACGTATCACGACACGGCGCAGGAGTAACGTTCATTTACTCCTTCATCTTAATAAATTCATTTCACTTATAACTACTTTACTCTTACCACATATATAGTAAATATTAATTCACCATACACACCTCTTGTCTATATCTTTGATCATCCTTCCTCTTCCCTACCTATACTGCCGAATTTACCTGACGTGTTGCTGAACCCCACAGTCAAATTATAAAAAACTATTGCTTGGTCTCCGACAGTGGTGTCCCATTGTACCCATGCGTCCACATTAATACAATTTTTGTATCGATGCGTTAAGGGATATGGTAACTGCACTACGGGGGTGGGGGGACGATTTTTATTTTACATAAAATAAGCCTAACATGAGACCACTTAACAAATTTGGTGGCTCCAACATAAATATTAACCTTAAAATTGCTATAAAAGTGAAATTTTGTTTGAAGTTTATAGGGGGATTGGTCGGCAAAATCCTCGACTGAACCCTCCCCGAGGGTGTCGACTGGAAATGACGCTTCAGTAGTTCCGTTCTGGAACGGGTGTTAGCTAAGTCAGTTGATTGGAACCGTATGCGTTGGCTCTTTAATAGCCTGGCATATTTCTGGGAAAGATCTCTGATATGGTCTGAGGTAAGGGCTGGACTAAGGTGTCATGCGACCCGTGCCGAGAGCCAGCCTGGCTGGGGGCCCTTTCAAAATAGCCCAGTCTCTTACGGAGCATCCGGATACTTGGCGCCCTCCGGATTAACTAGCCTTACCTGCGCAATGCGAACTTCTGCGCAGGTGGACCACCCCTTCTCCGCCACTCGTGGGAATCAAAATTATGAATCCAAATTATATCTTGAAAAAAAAGGAGGGCGACACTCCTAAAACGTCGAACGGGAGCAATCCCAAACATACAGCGAAGGCAGTGGCTTAAAAGCCTGGCTAAAGCTCGCTTGTGGCTGCGAAGATGGCCTTCGGGCCCACCAGCTCAGTCTGTAGCGCTGGGGCGAACTTAAGGTTCCATCCCGGACTTGGTGTGGTCGGCACAAATTTGGATGCACCTGTCATCGGGGATGCATAGCAAAGCGGAAATGCGGCGGGCCCTTCTCTAGTGATAGGTGCTCCGGACGAAATGCCGTCGACCAGCGCTCAGGCACAAAAATATTCTTACGCGGAGAGAAGACGTGCTAAGCATATCTTGACGCGCCAAAATACCTCCCATTCAGAGGGGTGGCAAGGACGGGTCGAGTGGGCCAAGGCTGTGCTGCCCAACTTCAACCTGCTAAACCAACACCTGCACGGGAGAACGCACAGCCTAAGGCAGCGCTCCCAGAAAGTGCAGGAACCTGTAACGAAGAGATCTAAGGTCCAACAGAATAGATCCTTCGCTGACATTTCCAAAGAAAGGATACTTATTGGCGTGATCCACCAGGGAAATGGAGATGGCAGGATTCCAAGGACCTAGTGGCGCTGGGTGGAAGCAGCCATGGCCATCAAATGCTTTGAGATGTTGGAAAAAATCCCGGCCCCCACCAGTCTGTAAAGATTTGGGGTGGTACCAGGGAAATGTTAAAGTCATTGATTGTGACGACGAGCGCTCGGTACAGCTGTACAAGGAGGCTGTATCGAGCCTAAGCGAGGTTTATCCGGGAGAGAAGCTAGTCGCTGTAGACTGGTGTGACGTGCCCAGTAAACCCAGAGCAAGAATTTGGTTCCCCTCCACTTTTAAGGAGCTGGAACAAATTCAGAAAATGATCCAGCGTTGCAATCCTCACCTTCCGACTAGTGATTGGAGGGTGGTGAAGATTGAGAGCTAGGAGGGTCCGACTAGTCAGGCAGTGATGACCTTAAATAAAGAGTTACTGTCTCCTTTAGAAACAGCCCAAGGGAAGCTTAACTTTGGGTTCTGCCCTGCTATTATTAAAGTATACAAGTCGGATGCTGCATCTGGGAAAGGCTCTGCCGACAAGCCAGTCGAACAGAACCTTTCCTCGGGAATCGAGGCTCCCGATTTAAATGGGTATACGTCGGACACATCAGCCCTCGCAAAGGGTATCTTGGCACTCACGCACGACGATGAGGAGTCCCTGGGGGACTTATTATCGGATGATGAGGATGCTGATGAGACTGTGGTGGAGCGTTTTTCTCCAGATGTCCCTAAGACTTCTGCAGATAAACCTCCAGCACAGTAAAGCAGCCTCGGCTGCACTTTTACTCTGCCTGGCTGGGGGCGCAGCAAACATAGTCCTGGTACAGGAACCTTGGATAGTGGGCGACAAGGTTTGCGGCCTAGGCTAAAAAGAATTTAAACTGATCTTTGCCACAAACAAAGGTAAAATTCGTACTTGTATACTTGCTAAAAAGAACCTCAGCATATTTTTGCTACATAGTTACAGTAATGGCGATAACACGGCAGCGAGTCTGGAGTTCCAGTCAACGACAATAAGACTGCTGTCATCTTATATGGCCCACGATCAGCACCCTAGCCGCCTTCCTGGACATTGAGGGCGCTTTCAATAATGTTGTCCCTCAGGCAATAACGGGAGCACTCACGGAATCGGGAGTTGATGACCAACTGGTGAGACTGATCAGTCAATTGCTCACATGCAGGACCGTTCGGTCATCTCTGGGTCCATCAACTTTCTCCAGGTACGTGAGCAGAGGTACTCCTCAGGGAGGGAGGGAGACTTCTATGGAAGTTGGCAATTAACAAACAATTATGCGACATAGAAGGAGGTGGCTGCCAGGTTATTGCCTATGCGGATGACGTTATGATTAGTTTCACTGGAAAATTTCCTCAAACATTATGTGACCTTATGACGGGTAAACTAAAACAGCTGTCCGAATGGGCAGCTAGTAGTGGATTAAGTATAAATCCGGAAAAAACAGACCTTGTACTCTTCACGAAGAAATACAAAATTCCACGGCTTGTTCCTCCCAAGCTAAATGATTCCAACCTATGTTTCAGTAATAGTACAAAATATTTGGGGATAGTACTAGACAGGAAGTTGGACTGGAACCTAAACACTCTTGAGCGCACCAAAAAGGCAGCGATAGCACTATATGCCTGCAAGAAAACCATAGGCCCAAAGTGGGGCATATCTCCCAAAATAGTTCTATAGCTCTATTCAGCGATAATAAGACCCATCCTCCTATATGAAGTTCTAGTGTGGTGGCCAGCATCCACTCTAAGGCAACTCAATAAAATACAACGGGTGGCCAAGTTGTGCATCACAGGGGCGGCTTTTGGCACGCCAAACGCGGCCCTTGATGCTATTTTAAACATTAAACCTTTGAATCTCGCAGGAGAGGAGTCTGCTCTATTGTCGGCAATACGCTTGAGAGCTTCAAACATATAGAACAATTGTAGCTTCGGTCACTCCTCCATACTAACGAGAAACATGTCCGTCCCACTTAAAACTGACTACTGTGTACCGGTAGAATTTTCCCGTACACCCTTTAACACTCTCATCCCAGGTAGAGATGAGTGGTCCCTTGGTACTCCCGGATGCCTCCAACGTCTTTACTGACGGATGCAAGTTCTTTTCGGAGGAATTAAATATAAGACACAGTTTTAGACTTCCGGATCACTGCAGTATGTTCCAGGCGGAAGTTATTGCAATAAATAGGGCACTAAACTCGGGTAGCACTTTGAGAAATGTTAACATATACAGCAGCCATTAAATCAATTAGTTCAATGTCGTCAAATTCGATATCTGTAACAAACTGTCGCATGTCTCTGCACGAGATGCCCCAACAGTTCGTTATAAGCCTGATATGGGTACCAGGACATCGGGGCATCGAGGGTAACTGCATAGCTGACGAGCTTGCCAGACAGAGTACTACCGCTCTGTCTCCCACATGTAAGCTTAATATTAGAAATTGCTTCGATCATAAATCCATGGAAAAGTGGATTAATGTGACTAATTGCCGGGTAGCCAAACAAACTTAGCCTAAAATAAGTAAAAAACGTACAGTGGAACTCTGCTCTCTGAACAGGGAGAGGTGTTCTATCGTTGTACGTGCCATCACGCGACACTGGCTGATCGGCGCTCATGCAGCCCGGCTCCGGGTCCCTTTTAATGATTTCTGCAGGAGCTGCTGGGACGAAGAAGAGGTTGAAACGGTAGAGCATTTCTTCTGCTCTTGTCCGGCTCTCTGCAGGCGTAGATTTGAACATTTAGGCAGTTACTTCCTAGGTATTGTACCATTGGACCATTGCAAGTCTGTCCGAAACGAGACCCAAAAAGATTGCAGATTTTATTGCTGCATCGGGATGGTCTCCTTTCTGATTCTGCTTTTGGGGAAGGAGTGAAAATAAGATCCTACGGTAGCACAACGGGCCGAGACATGGCCTAAGTGTGCCAGGCGGTTAGCCTGGCAGCCGTTCTAACCTTACCTAACCTAGGGGGATTGGCAAATTATTATCTATATATTTTAATCACATGCACTGTAAAAGTATGCATAACTGTGCCAAGTTTTGATCGGATAGGTTTTATGGTACGGGTGTAAGTCACAAAATTCTGTAACGGGGAAACTTGATCTTCTCCCGGAAAATTTATTATAATAATATTTCGGTGTAATTTTTTTGCTCAAACCTTATAGATCTCTGAGAAACAGAGTACAACAAGAACAGACGGACATGGCTATATGGACTCTACTATTGTTCCTGGTCATTTTTTCCTATCGACTTTTTAGTCTACCAAGGCTCCTTTCGCCTGTTACTTGCATTGCACAAATCTATAATACCCTCATACACTTTGTGTACAGACGCAAATAGCCGTAAACCCCTTCATCGTGTCTGCAAAACACCGGTTATTGCCGGACACAATAATATAGGGAGAGTAAAATCCCGTGGAGACCGGGTTGCTATGCTAAAAATTAATGCTCAACCAAAACATTATTTTTTCGGTTTCTTTTCAGAAAAAATCTTTTATGTACACGTTTGCGTCCTGCTTATGAAACTTCTCGCAAAACAGAGGGTATAGGGTGTAGGGTTTGGGACCCGGTGCTTAAAAACCTACCCCCAATGAAAGACCGAAAAGCCTCGGATAGGAATGCCCCCAAGGCTGAAGACCCACGCAAATGGTTAAAGGACTATGATTTGAGGGTATGCACCTGAATGTCCGGACCCTACAATGGGATGGCGCCTCTACCCAATAGGCGGATGCTCTCAGGACTTGCAGAGAAGATATTACCGCCATACAGGAGATGCGATGGACAGGACAGGGCTGCTGCGAGAAAGAAGACTGTGCCATCTACTGCAGCTGCCATGCGAAGCAGCACGAATTTGGGTGCGGATTTGTTGTTGGCCGGAATTTTGCTCACGCCCCGACCGAGGACAAGGACGATGCAAACAAAGATGCGTTCTATGATAGATTGGAGTCTGTCTATCCAGATTTGCAATCAGCGACCCAAAATTTACCGGAAAAGGTATGTTTTAGTCGTAGGCCTTTCATTGAGGTCAAATTTGTTGCATATTTAATATCTTCCGAGCTAAAAAAGATACCACTCTAAATAAATCGATTTAAAGTAAAAAATATACGCATCCCAAAATAATTATTTTACATTTTTCAAAAGTAGTGGCGCCTTTGAAAATTTTATTTGAATATTACACCATCTTCTATCTTTAGATAATACTAAAATTCAATTTTTAAAATACTCTTATTAAAAGCTAATGCTGTAAGCTTCAAAAAAAAAAAAATTGAATCGATTAGCTTAGTTAAACCGGAGATTTCGAATTTGAAGTACATGTCCTGCAGAAAATCGGTCTAATAGTAACAGCTTCAACTGGTTGTAATTGCAGTTGTAGTCAAGTAGTAGCGGACTGGTTTAAAAAAGTATTATGGCGGGATAGGAGAAAACAGTTACGGAGAGCGCGCTGTACTCGGCGCTCTCGCTGTGCATTTGTGTTCGCTCAATTTCTCTGAAAGAGTCTTAGCACGTTGTGTTTTTCAGCTCTTTTTACCTGTTGTTGTTTCTGTAAATTGAAGAAATTTGTGTATACACACGAAAAAGAACAAAAAGAATGCGGCTGCAAAAAATATGCGTCATTAAGTGTCAGTGCAACGTGCGAAATTGGTAAGTGCTGGTAGTATTTTGTGTTTTTAACTCAACATTAATTTATTATATAATGAGATGAATTTGGAATGCTGGAGTGTTTTCAGAGAATAAGGTAAGCCACAAATACATACACCCTGCAGGAAAGTATACCAGTTAGGGACCACTTTTGAACCAGAAAAAAAGGAATGATTTTAAGGTCCTTAACTAAAGTTTTTGTTTGAAGCCAAGTGGTATGTTTAACACGGGGCTGTCATAGGAACTGGTTGCGTTGGGGGTGTATTTGCGCTATGGAAGCATACTAGTACGAAATAAATTACTTTTAAAGGCCCGTAGGCAGCAGTGTAAAACCGCGTGAAAGAAAACAAAACTTCATATAAAAAAAATGCTCTCGAAGATCTTAGCGTCAAGAACTTTGCTAGTAGTACGCAGCTGCAATATTTCCCCTTTTTTTAAGGGTTGACGTGTAGATGGCGCTAGCTATTCTTTTTGCGCGCAAAAACAAATACATTAATGTGCTGCAACTTATTTTGCTAGCAAAACCCATGGCGCGTAGACAAAATAGATGCACAAATTTTTCGAAGGAGCAGAAAATTTAATTTCGGTTTAGTTTACTTTTATTATTTTTAATATATTAAAATGTAGAAAAAAAACTAAGGAAGTAAAAGCAAGTAAATACAAATTTTTTGGAAAATGTCTGGGCTGGCCTAACAATATTTTTTATTAGCACTATTTAAATAAAAGCGGCAAATTATAACACCACTATTGATATACTATATTGGATCATTTGGCCGAATGCAAACCGAAGTTTGGAGAGTGGAAACGCACGGCTCAGCAGCCAACGCATACGATGCGCATCTGTAAATTCCATGTAGCAACAACAATTAGCGAGAGGCTCGAATTAAGATAACAATAAGTAAGATAGATAAGCAAAAAAAGCTGATTTTTATATTGACTTTTTGGCAGCATCTATTGCTAATTGCGTCATCTACATGTAAATTGCCCATACTATTTGGTCACAAACTCTGCCCATACAATTTGTTTTCGCGCACGAAATAAGTAGCTACTGCTGCGTACGGGCCTTTAACCAGGAAAAGTTTTTCGGTGTGCCTGCATAGCGAACATGCTGGATCTTTTTTACACTGTGACAATAAAAACGTTTGTTTGTGTGTTGAAGTTAAAAAAAATACAGCTTATTTAACTACAAATAAAAAAAAATGGATTCAAAGAATAATAATGTTCGTGTGCGCCTTGTGGTTTAATTTAATGTTCGCTCTCATATGACTCTTTTCGTAGTTCTTGTTCACGAGCTTGTTCATTGTTTACTTTTTGCGAACTTCTGGCCATAGCGTCATATAGGCATACCGTAATAATTTAAAAAGGTGTTTGCACTTAAACATATTCATTTGCTCTGTCACAGTAGTGTGCCCCCAATGTAAACACTTTCCACGCGTGACAGCCTGTATGACACTATGACATTGTGAAATGTGCTTGGCAACTCTATTTTGGAGTGAATGAACTTTCTGGCAGCACTGAAATGGATGGCAGCTTCCGGTTTGTGTTAGTGAAAAAGTAGCGCTTCTGTTTCGCAACATCGTTCATAGAGTTTAATAAGATTTGCAGTTTTTTCTGTTTCATAAATTAAAATGAGTGAAATGGTACAATGTCCATATAATAAGAAGCACCTCGTGCTACCCCATCGATTGGCTATGCACCTGGTGCGCTGCAAACTCAATCATCCGCATATGAATATGGGCACTTGTCCTTTTATAAGTACCCATGTGATGCCAATTGAGCAATTAGCTGTAAGCTTTAATTGCATACAAATATATTTATATTTAATGTTAATTCTTTGTTGTATGTATGTTGCAGAAACATATAGCCGAATGTCCAAGCCGTAACGAATTGGTAGCATTCATGTTGGCGGATAATGGGACCACAAACGGAATGGCTTCGCAAAAGCCACTGGTTGAATCGACTGAAGAATGGGACGTCTTCCCAGACGTAGGAGGCTATGATCCCAAGGCGAAAGTCAAGAAGGTCATGACACCTCACATGGTACAAGGCGAACAGCCAAAGAAAAGACGCGAATTTCGTGAAAAGCCGCGTCAAAATAATTTTTATCGTCACAACAATAAAAAAAAGTTGGTTTCACAGAATGACGAAAATTCCGAGTCTCTCGAGAATGACTCAAAAACTCAAAAAGAATATAAGTAATGTACTTTTTTTATAATTAATCAAAATGTCTATTTCAATTAAAAGCAAATAAGATATGACGCCTAGCTTCGTAATTTAGCTAGTAGTGCGTTTTAATTGACTTGGACAATATGAATAAATATAAAGCACATCTTTCAAAAGATCACTTCAAATTTATTGGGCATATATGCGGTTGAGAAAAATGCACTACATTTTATAAGAAATCTTTATGACAACTATGTATATAATTTCGCTAACTTTTGCACTTTTAGCTGGAGCGTCCGATCTGATCGAGCCATATACCGTTATTAAGGTATTATTGCGTAGATTCACCTTTTCATTTTTGGCTATTGGTTTGGGTTTGTTCCTTAGCTCTATCGGGGTCTCGGGAAGACATAGAGCCCCAATAATTTCAGATATATAATCTAGGCGTGAATACAAGTCCAACAAGGCTAAAATGAAGTAAATCAGAAGCTATAGCCTTTTAAAAATTTTGGCGAAATCTGAAATGCCAAATAATGTTTCTGTTTGTCGTGAATTTTTTTTATCGTATCGTTCTGCAATTTTGTACATTGATAACTGGCAAACGTTTCATGTATAGTTTTCCCCACTTTCCCCCCTTTAAGAAGCTATGAGTAAAATAACGTAATTTTATAAAATAATTGTATAATTATATTTTCATATTTTTTTCATTACTATATTATATTGCTTAGATTTGTACACCATTCAAATCTTCATAGAACGACGTTTCCGAAAAGTTACGTGGTCAAAAAATTTATTCATCATGGTTGATTAATTGACCAGTTATATTTCATTAAACCCAAATATCGATTTTTCAGCGTTTAAATTTAAGCCCCTATCGGTGTTATTTTGTCTTTAATAGTGTGCGTGAGCCTTTAAAAACTGAGGTGCATTCATTTAATCACATTTTTTGTTTTACCAACTTTATAACATTGCATTAAATTACAGATTATTCGAATCCTAATTGACGCACAGTGGATCCAACTGACTTCTTTTTCAAAAAAATCATATCTTTCGAAGGAGCACAGATATTTTCAATATTTAAAATGTATGTAACATAGAATTTCTTAAGCTTCTGCGATACACTGCGATAAATATGCTGTGAAGAGAGGGAGCTTCAAAAAGCTGTATTGCATTTTTTCATGCGAATGCAAGAATAAGACATTTGCAGTATTAATATCAAACTTTAGTACCGTTTTTTGAGGCTCCTTCTATACGCAGCTTATTTATCGCATTGTATCGCAGAAGCTTAACCCTTTTAGGACCGAATTAAAGTGGGTGGAGCTAAAGAATATTTGAAGCCGTCCTATTTTAGCATACGAAATTTTTTGTTAATATAAGGATATCGCCCAGGCAAGATTGACTTTAAAAAATTCTTTAAGAACAGATTAACATTTCTTGATCAAAAATTTCCATTTTAACAAGAAACTTTCCTTTTTTGATTAATTTAGAAGATTTTTTTTGGTTATCTGAAAAATTGGTTTTTTACAACGGCACGTGAAATCACAACAAAAACATCGTCCACACCCGAAACTTTCCAAAAGTGAATACATTGTAAATACATAAGAATACACAAAAATGATCAAACAATCAGGCAAAATCAAAACAGATTCAAAAAAAATCTACCTATCGGGTTTTTCGGCATTGGAAGGCAATGTTGCCTATAGGCAACAACGGTCCTGAAAGGATTAAGTAATTCTTTGTTATATGCACTTTAAATTTTGAAAATATCTTTACTCCCCCAAAAGTTATGATTTTTGCAGAAAAAGAAGTCAGTTGGAGTTTCTAAAAAATTACGGGTACAATATAATATGTAAATTGATTGCAGAGATATTTGACATTAACCTTAGAATTTCAAAAGTGGAATTTTTAATTCTTTGCCTTTCTCTGCTTTCAACTAATACGCAAATACTTGGGTAATAAAGTGAGGGAGAACTGCAGGTATTATTATTTCATGGTAGCAGCATCCCTGCAGGAAATCGGTCTACTAGTAACAGCTTGAACTGGTTGTAATTGCAGTTGTAGTCAAGTAGTAGCGGACTGGTTAAAAAAAGTATTATGGCGGGATAGGAGAAAACAGAAAAACGGAGAGCGCGCTGTACTCGGCCCTCTCACTGTTTGTTTGTGTTCGCTAAATTTTTCTGAAAGATTCTTAGCCCGTTGTGTTATTCAGCTTTTTGCCTGTTGTTGTTGGTGTAAATTGAAGAAATTTGTGTATCCACAAGAAAAATAACAAATAAATTTGACGCAGATAGTCGGGACGGTGCCTGACCGTGAAATACCCTGTACACTTTTTCTTTATAAACACTAAATACGGTAAAATGGGAACGGAAGTATCCGTTTTTATATCTCCTTTCATAAGATCGATATGCCTGTAGATATTTTCCTATTGGGAAGTTCCAATTGACAAGTTTTCCTATTGGGAAGTTGGTTATTATAGGGGAAAAAATTACTTTTATAGCCATAACTCCAGTATTCTTGGGCCAATGTCTTTGAATTTTGTAACATAGATCAAAAATATTTTTATAAATGTCTGTGACAATTTTCAAATCAATATATTGGGTGGTGTGGCACAAATTGAAGTAAATCGATTGCGTGCGAAGGGGGGGTGGATACTGTTTTAACGATTAGGATCACACGAGTCTCAACACCAAAGTTTGTAACTTTAGCTCACATGTATCCAAATCCCCATGTAGTGGAGTTTTGAAGCAGTTCATTGGAGAGGGGGGGGGGGGGGAGGTTGGGAGTGAAATTTTCATATCTTGAACTATAACTTTTGATGTATTTATCTGATTTCGATCAGATGATATTGACTTCATTGGTCGTACTATTACTATTGAAAGAGAGTTTTCTTTGATTGATGTTGACAATTACACTTTTGATGTTGTCACAACCGTCACAATAATGTCAGCAAAGAGATCAAGGTCTCAGTAGGCAAATGAGTAGAAGAGACCACTCTCACTCTCGCCAGACGACACTAACACTCTAAAAGACGCTCATCTTTACCTTTTTCGGCGCTTAAGCATTTAATTCAGGTGACCTAGGAATGTTTGAGCAGAAACTACTTCCTTAGATTTTTGGCTCTTTACGCGTTAAAGATAACGTCAAGCGAATTAACAGCCAGCGGCTCCGCTGGCTTGGTCATGTTGGGCATATGGATGAAGAAGCTGCAGAGAAAAGGGCTTCAATGCGTTTGTTGAAGGAAGGCAAAGGGACAAGCCGCGTCTCTGTTGGAAGGAACAGGTAGTGAGCACACTAATTGCCTTTTGTATGACCGCGATTGGGGATCAATCCCACTTATAGGCCTTTGGCCAGTCAAGCATAAGAATGATTATTATTGATAATATTGAATATTGCGGTGTAAGCAGAGAAGACGGTACTATTTAAGAATACTTTATAAGTCGGCAGAGAGAAGTTATGAATGTGTTGAGAAAATACGCATGTATGATGTATTCACGAACGTTTTATCAGTTTCTATCGGCAATTGTCATTGTTCAGAATTTAAGTTGCTGCAATAGAATTTTTGAGTCAACAGAGAAAAGTTGTCAATATGTTACATGCACGTACACGAATATTTTCGCCACTTAATTTCTCTGCTCACTTTGCCGACCATGGTTCTACTATTTGGTTGGAAACAAAACATTTTGTTGAATTGTGAATGAAGTGCTGCATAAGTTGTCGAAAATTATGCTTTAAGTACACAACCTATTTTTAAGCAGTGTACTGAAAACAGGGTTGATTGAAAACATTAACTACACTATGCAACGAGTTTGAACTCAATGAAAGGCTTATGGCTAAAACATACCATTTTCTGATAATTTGGGGAAGTAGATTCCGAAAGCGGCATCAGTTATGGGTTTTTTAGCACCGTTTTCAATTTTTACTTTTCCGCAAAAAGTATTGCGATTGGCCAAAAAACTAAAATCTCTAATTTTATGTTTTTCGGCGATTCAACTGCACTCTGACAACTTTTCCGACCAATTGGCGATGTTTTTGTGTTCGTGAGTTGTCGTAGTCTTTGTCGATGTAGTACATGTAGTTTTATTCAAATAACTTTAGTAATTTCGGCTTTAGCAAGCTAAATGTTTTTCTATCGTGTTGGGCATGTCTTCAAAGAGTTTCCTATTGAATTTGATCACTCTAGTCGCTAGAATTGGGTCGCCAGAGGAATAATAAGAGTAAATAATTTTCAAAATTTTTTTTGCACTGCAACCTGCAAAAAAATTCTTGGATCTTTGGGCCACATATTTTAATTCGAATTTCCTTCAGACTGCCAAACTTTTCTTTCAGCAGACCAAAGCATTTCTCCACTCTAACTAGATATTGGCTGTGGCGCCTTATAAATTGCATCCGCTTGGCAGCATATTGGAATTGATGCGAAAAGGTGTAATTACACACGCCGAGGCGCCCGCAATCCATTGTTCTCCGCTAACAAAACTTATCTTTGTTTTTGTGTATTTGGCAGTTTTTAAATATTTTTGCATCGTGGTAGCTGCCTGGATTGCCCACAACCGCATCTCTAATCCGGAGCTTATGGTCGCATGCAACCTGCAGCTTTATGGCGTAATTCTTGTATCTAGAGAAATAAGCTTCGCGATTCATACTGGGCGTTCCATCTATATACCCGATGCAATTCGGAAGCTCCAGAAAAGTTGTTTCGACAATTTCTTCCCGCTCACTTGCTTTTAACCAGCTTAGATAATGTGGCAGTTTTCGTAAAATAGCGGTAAATACCCTCTGGGTGATTTCGCCTAAGGTGCCGCCGTCTCCGAATCCAAATATTGTACTTATTTTTTTAACAGAAGCACCTTCGCCAGACGACCCTCGACGGTAAAGCACCATTGTAATTTGCAAAGCAACTCGTCTAAACAGCAAAGAATATTATTACGCCAAGCAATAGACTTTGGCAGACTGAAAGCATCTCCTCGACGACAAGAGTAGATGGCAACAGCGTCATCCATCAGGTCATCCAATGTGTCGTCAATTTTAGCATCGGCCTCCTGGCCAAATGCACTGTCTACATAGAAACAAACGTAGAGGAATTCGATCACAAGCAATTGCATATGTATGCATATTCCTACCTCTAATGACCCCAGTTTCCTCTAATGCATCATTGATTTTAAAATCCAAAATATCAGTTTACGCTGGTTTGGTTTTACAAACCAACAAACAGCTGACTGTCATCCGCTCATCTTTAGTATTTCGGTTTTTCATTAATCTTTTTTATATGAGCCATGAAGTTAATATCCAAAAATTAAATCTGGAATAGTACGCAAAATTCGAAAATAAAAAATTTTCAACTGCTTTGATCTAAGCGTTCGGTCGAATGCGCTTATCGGGTCGTCTCCACCAAGCGCTTCGCCTAAGGCTTATTTACTGGACAAATCTCACACCGATAGAGCTCTGTGTAAATGTGTGCTGTCAGTGTGCCTAGTTTCCAGTCTCAGATTTTCAAATTTTCGATAATTAATAAAATAGTAGGCAAGTATTTTACATTTTACATTTTACAAATTTTGTTTGGAACTCTACAATTTTTAAGTAACATTTTAGTCTTAAATTCAATCTGGAGGTGTTCACATCGAGGAAAAATAATTTAATAATAAAAAAAAGCAAAAATGTGAAAAAAAAAAATTTTTAATTGTGAACTGAATTTTTGTGAAGTAAGTATTTTTTTTTTTAATGTAAAAGGGTATTATAGATTCGAGCACTGTATGTAACAGGCAGAAGGAGACGTGGCAGATTAAAGAATCCATGGGCAAAACTGACCAGAACCAATAGTCGAGTCGATATAGCCATGTCCATGTTTTTTTGCGACTCTTCCTTTAGTTGCATTTCGCGGAGTGTAGGTAATAAACAAAATCAATATCAACTGTCAAATTTAAGTAATATATTTCAGATACGCAAGCATTATATTCGATAAATACCCTTAGCTGAAGGCTAGAAAAGAAAAAATTTCTGATTCAACAAAATGAATGGACAAGATTTCTTTCTCAATGAATTTCCAAAGGAATTACCACCTGTTATTCATATCGATTTTCTACAATCAATACATTATTTGTTTAGAAATAATTATAAAAACAGAATCGAACAACTATTTCACACCACAACCGGCGACTTATCGGAAACATCCCGAGAATATTCAGGCAATTCCCGAAGGCAAACAGCATATTCAATTTATATTTATCCGGTCGTTGGATATGTTGCTATTACGATGGCAAGAATGTGTTCGTTGATGATTCCTCGAATTCAAAGGAGTTTTGAATGCAACTGTGAGATTTTACATTGAACGTCTCTTTCCTTTCATCGACATAGAAAATGTGAAAATTCCTAAAGTCCAACAACAAACTAATGGACAAGATTGTGGATTTTTTGCAATCGCACTTGCAGTTTCAATTTTATATAATCTCGCTCCTGAAAAAATAAGATATAATACTGACGCAATGCTTCAAAATTTGCAGACAATTTTAGATACACGAAGACTCAAACATTTTCCTTATGTAATCGGACAAGAATATAATGTCAATCCCTTGCAAACAACTTTATTTGGACGTCATGATGCTACACGAAAACGTTTGGGTGAACAGACTGAAAAAACTATTCCAAATAAGCGCCGGAAATTTCCTGAGAATCAAACCATTAATACACAATGTAATTTGACAGATTTATTTATGCCTGCTCTGGATGTAGATTTGTTTTCCATTCCGCTTGCTTGTAGCCAAGTATAACGCTAATACCACGTTGGTAGGGAAAACTAAAAAATACGCCATTAAAAATGTTCAATCCGAAGAGTTCATCAAATAAGCGCAGCATCGTACAGAATGAGAAGTGCTACTTTCCATCATGGACAAGCATTGAATTACGGTCATTATACGGCTATTTTAAAAAAGAATATCAAAAATAAGAGCGTTTGGTATAAAATGGATGATGCCATTATCGAGAAGGTACCATGGAGTCGTTGAAGTATCCATGATATCAAATGATTATCTTAAATGCATTTAATTAGAAACCAGCCTACGTAGGAATGTCGGAAGATGAAATCATTAAACATTCAGGACCTATTTGCTTATGATGAAAAATTTTTTTGATGAACTTCAGATTAATAGCGTATTTTTTAATTTTCTCTACCAACTTAGTATTACCATTATACTTGGCTACAAGCAAACGGAATGGAACACATATCTACATCCAGACCAGAAATAAATAAATCTGTCAAATTACATTGTGTATCAATGGTTTGATTTTCAGGCAATTTCCGGCGTTTATTTGGAATCGTTTATTTAGCCTGTTCACCCATGTGTTTTCGTGTAGCATCATGACGTCCAAATAAAGCTGTTTGCAAGGGAATGACATTATATTCTTGTCCCCTTACATAAGGAAAATGTTCGATTCTTCGTGTATCAAAAATTGTCTGCAAATGTTGACGCATTGCGTCAGTATTATATCTAATTTTTTCAGGAGCGAGATTATATACAATTGAAACTGCAAATGCGATTGCATTTAATTAGTCCTTTAATATACACTTATTTTTTAAGTTCTATTGTATTAGTTTGCCTGGTAGCAGAGACAAATTAAAATTGTAATTTTGTGATTAACATGACAACTTTCGGTGTGTTTTTTATGCTTTTAATATAAATAAATAAACAAAAGACTGTCGAGGGGTAGATACGACTCACAACAACAAAACGCACACACGCCTGACTTAGGTGTGTGCGATACAAGAACAACAACGACAACGACAATTTTGTAAGGTGGCAACGCGCAGCTGCTCCTGTACCCAATGGAAAAGAGATGGAGAATGTTGTGGGTGGTTGGCAAATTGGGCAACAAGGTTACAGACAGCACAGCAGCTGATGCGATAGAAATATGGAAATAGCCACGACAGAGTAATGCCGGGTTTACACTGGGGCACACAGCGTCACACATTGCTGTCAACGTGTAGGCACTGATACTAAATGTCACGAACGAATACATTCTTAGTGCGAAAACAAGTAATCGTTTGGTGTCATACGCTCCGTGTGACAGTAGCTGGCGCATTTTGGACAACAAAATGTGCCACCGCAGTGTAAAACAGCATTGTCATAAAAATGGTTCAAATAAACAATTTATCGGTGTGCCTGCATATCGAGCAGCTGCTCCTGTACCCAATGAAAAAGAGATGGAGAATGTTGTGGGTGGTTGGCAAATTGGGCAACAAGGTTACAGACAGCACAGCAGCTGATGCGATAGAAATATGGAAATAGCCACGACAGAGTAATGCCGGGTTTACACTGGGGCACACAGCGTCACACATTGCTGTCAACGTGTAGGCACTGATACTAAATGTCATGAACGAATACATTCTCAGTGCGAAAACAAGTAATCGTTTGGTGTCATACGCTCTGTGTGACAGTAGCTGGCGCATTTTGGACAACAAAATGTGCCACCGCAGTGTAAAACAGCAGTGTCATAAAAATGGTTCAAATAAACCATTTATCGGTGTGCCTGCAAATCGAGCATGATGGTTCTTTTTTAACAACAACGTTTGTGTGTTGAATTTAAAAACAAATACAACTTATTTACATACAAATTTAAAATTTTTTAATTTATTAATAATAAAAAGGATTCAAAGAATAATAATATTCGTGTGCGCCGTGTGGTAATAATAATGACATGCACATTAAATGTTCGCTATCGTATGACTCTTTTCGTAGTTTTTGTTCACGAGCTAGTTCATTGTTTACTTTTTGCGAACTTTTGGCCATAGCGTCATACAGTCATACTGTCATAATGTAAAAAGGTTTTTACACCTAAACATATTCATTTGCTCTGTCACAGCCGTGTGACTCATAATTTGTATGCCCCCAATGTAAACACTTTCCACGTGTGACATCCATGTCATACACTGTATGACACTATGACAGTGTGAAATGTGCTTGGCAACTCTATTTTGCAGTGAATGTAAAGAAAGCAACTTTCTGGCAGCACTGAAATGGATGGCAGCTTCCGTTATGTGTTGAAAAATCAGCGCTTCTGTTTCGCAACATCGTTCATAGAGTTATTAAGTTTTGCAGTTTTTTCTGTTTTATAAATTAAAATGAGTGATATGGTACAATGTCCATATAATAAGAAGCACCTCGTGCTACCCCATCGATTGGCTATGCACCTGGTGCGCTGCAAACTCAATCATCCGCATATGATTATGGGCACTTGTCCTTTTATAAGTACCCATGTGATGCCAATTGAGCAATTAGCTGTAAGCTTTAATTGCATACAAATATATTTATATTTAATGTTAATTCTTTGTTGTATGTATGTTGCAGAAACATATAGCCGAATGTCCAAGCCGTAACGAATTGGTAGCATTCATGTTGGCGGATAATGGGACCACAAACGGAATGGCTTCGCAAAAGCCACTGGTTGAATCGACTGAAGAATGGGACGTCTTCCCAGACGTAGGAGGCTATGATCCCAAGGCGAAAGTCAAGAAGGTCATGACACCTCACATGGTACAAGGCGAACAGCCAAAGAAAAGACGCGAATTTCGCGAAAAGCCGCGTCAAGATAATTTTTATCGTCAGAACAATAAAAAAAAGTTGGTTTCACAGAATGACGAAAATTCCGAGTCTGTCGAGAATGACTCAAAAACTCAAAAAGAATATAAATAATGTAATAATGTATTAATCAAAATGTCTATTTCAATTAAAAGCAAATAAGATATGACGCCTACCTTCGTACTTTAGCTAGTAGTGCGTTTTAATTGACTTGGACAATATGAATAAATATAAAGCACATCTTTCAAAAGATCACTTAAAATTTATTGGGCATATATGCGGTTGAGAAAAATGTACTACATTTTATAAGAACGGTGTGACGTATTGCGCGCGACTAAGCAGTGCTGCAGCTCACAACTATGTATATAATTTCGCTAACTTTTGTTAAATGAAAAAAAAATTATAAATTTTATAATACAATTTGAAATAATTACAGCATTAAATGATTATAAATAAAGTCAAAATAAATGGATAAAATATAATCTTAATAGAATACTGTACTTGTTTTATTCACGGGCGGAATACATTGAATTTTTATCGATATGAAAGATACTAGGAGCATTCCACAAGCACCAGAAGTGGTTTTTAAACATACACACACAATGGTATGCATCCATGACCCAATTACTAGTTATATGCCACTCGCAACCAGTTCCTATGACAGCCCTGTGTTAAACATACCAATTGGCTTCAAGCAGAAATGTTAGTATTGAACCATAATTACATTCTCTTTTTCTGGTTTAAAAGTGATTTCGTACTAGTATGGTTTCATAGCGCAAATACACCCTCAACTGGTAGGTTGCCATTGGCCATTTACTAGTTTCATACCACTCGCAACCAGTTCGTATGACACCTCCGTGTTAAACACTTATTTAACACATACCACTTGAAGTCAAACAAAAACACAAGGAATGGGCCACTCATGCTCTTTTTCTGGTTGAAAAGTGGTATTAGCATTACTCTCGCAACTGCAGTAGCGACGGCCTTAGCTAACACTTCGGATGTGTCTATGTAAATAGCGATTTAAAATAATAAGTAAATTTAATAATAATAATGAATCTATAAATTTATTATTATTGAGTGGAGTGCATTAAAAATATACTTAAATAAATTTATAGCGACACCAAAACTGTTTATTCCGCGGTACGTATCGATTGATTATATATACATACATATTTATGTATACATACATATGTACATCAAAACTTTAAACTTTGCAACTTTGCATACGGAGGACAAGCCGCTCCGGGAAGTATTTCCAATTAATTCAGAGGAATTCCTGGCGAATCTGGAGACGTCGATATTCGCATTCGTTTCCTGGCGCTACCAAATTAATCCTTTTTTCATTAATAGACAAAAATCATAAAGTCTATTTTGCGCCCAAATAGCATTAAAAAAGATTTGAAGCAAATTTTGGGTGATGCATTGATAACGGAGTACAATCTAGGCGATGTGAATAGAAAAAAGTCCCTGTAATCGTCGAGTAATTTTTATGTCGTCGGAGCGCGGAGGAGCTGGTGCGAAAAACAATTTATTTGCGTAAAAAAAAGTTTTTTTCAAGTCGCAGTCTGTGATTCGTACGCCAGTGATGT
This sequence comes from Chymomyza caudatula, assembly GCA_035041775.1. NCBI lineage: Eukaryota > Metazoa > Arthropoda > Insecta > Diptera > Drosophilidae > Chymomyza > Chymomyza caudatula. Next base: position 907,889 of record JAWNKW010000186.1, on the reverse strand, counting down.
CACTGGCAATCGCTTCGGTGCCTGGCTACCCTGGTAGTCCAAAGAGTATCGATTCTAATTCTAATTCTTAGAATCGAAACTCTTTGTGGTAGTCCATAAGCCCTCGATGAATTGTCGGCTATTGCGGGGTAGTTGGCATGTCTAGGTTTTATCAAAACAAAACGAATAGCTGATTGGCTGCATTTTTTAAACGAAGAGGATATTTGCGCGTTATTGTAAAATTAAAGTTTAAGGGTATTTACGGTTAAGGTACCAAAAGGTGTACCAACGATTTAAAAAAAAAAATGATGCAGATGGATTTGTAGGTGGAAAAAATTGTTCGATCTGAAATTGTTAGTAGAATTTTTTTTTCCACTTTATAAATAGATCTGCATCATTATTTTTTATTTAAAAATCGTTGAGGGCACTTTTGTTATCTTAACCGGCTGTACCCTTGCAATATTTTCCAATTATATCTATTTAAAAAATTTTACCAAAAGATGCGAATTTTCCCGGAAAAGTGTAAGGTAAAATACGAGTTTGTCAAATTATGTTGATATCTTCGCGGTTTACACCCACACCATAAAAGCTATACAATTGAAATTTGGCACAGTTATGCAAACTGATATTGTGCATATGTTAGGTAAAAATTATCAACATCGAATTAAAAATTTAAGAGATAAAGATAATAAAGTTCCAATTTTAGACCGCTCCTCCTACAAACTGCTACAAAATTTCACTTTTTATAGAAATGTTAATATTATAGTTAGAGAAATGGGTACTGGGTATTTGTATCTACATTAATTATCACTCTTTTTATAATTTCTTTCCTTGGTTTTAATTATACGCAACCGCCAGCTTCTGTGACCTCTTGTTTCACGTGGAATAAATATATATCGGATAAAGTTTTACAAACCACGCCACGCGAAAACAATTTTCCAAGCTCGGGCTTTGTCCCCTACTCTGTTCTATATTTTGTTTGTTTTTTGCTGGGACTTTTTCTCCCGAATTAATTGCCATTTTGCTGCGGGAAATATGGTAGTTCTTTTGCAGTAACTAGTATTCGCGTTGTCGTCGACAAGAAGAGCGAAGAAAACTCGAAATAACAACGTTTGTATGTACAATGTAGTTTCTACTGTACATTTATTACTTAAATTCAATTTTTACCGGTCTAAAACGCAACGTATCAAGGTGAAAAGTTTAATCGGCAAACCGCAATCATTTTATCTTTCGAATGGAATAGGTTTCACCTAAAAAAGACACGTTATTTAGAAGCAATCGGTATATAGATTTGGCCGCGCAGAATTCAAATCTAGCCACCAGTTTGCTCCATCATATTTTTGAGATATTATAAAAAACATGCAATCACTCAAATTTTTCGAAATTCGAATTACAGTCATGCACGCAGTCTACGTTGAATTCAAATCTTTTCGCTTTCAAAAAACTGTTTTTTGAAGATACCCCACAAATATCGATATACCTGTAAATAGGCAGATACTAAAAATACCGGTTTGGGATATGCTTACAACCTACTGAGCTCACCCATTCTCATAACATTCTGTGCGTTTTAATGTTATATCTTTGTTTTAACTGAAAAATCATGCTGTCGATGTTAGCCTTGAAAACTCAGTATAAAAGAAGACATGATTTTGGAATCGAGTTTCAAAAGTTTCACTAAGTTACTCAAAATTAACACCTATCTACACACTTGTTTTTTGTGCACATCCCACAAAAATTTTGTCGAATCACAGAGGTTACCTTGTTGAATAAAGTTTATGAACGTTTTTTACTTCTATATATTTCTGCTTGATGTGTATATGTGATCGTGTGGGTACGTTTCTATGCGAGATTTATACATACTTGTTCTGTGAGTAAGCCATTCGGACAATCTTTAAGGAATCCTTTGTGCCTGCGTTAATTTTATAGAATAAAATTTCAATTATGCATGAATGTAAACATATGGGCGTAAATAAGGTAAACGAGCCAATTGTTTTCGATTTCTTCGATTTTTACATTCGATGGGGAGATAGTAATTTTCACTATTTTTAAAGTTTTTTTTTTTAAATTTAAAATCAAAAATTTATTCTTAATCTGTCAAACATAAAATGTATTTTATTTTAAGCGCTTAACCCTAATCTCATTCCGTGTGTATAACGACACAAAAAAAATTAATAGTTTAATTTTTTCAGTTTTTTTAAACAATCTTCATGACAATTCCTGAAACATTGATAAAATAAAAAAACATTTTCATGTAGAGATATTCGTTAATTAACGTTGTATATCTTCATGAGTGACTTTTCACACAAATGGGGTTTCTATGTATTTTGCATTACAAACATTCCCGTACTGTAGGGTACATGGTAGCCATGGTAGTGAATAATGAAGCGGTAAAGCGTTAATTTTTCGATCTGAAATTTTTTGTAGAATTTTTTTTAAACCAAATCGATCTGCATAATTAGTTTTTAAAAATCGCTGGGGGCACTTTATGGTACCTTAACCGGCTATATCCTTTGCTTAAATTACACTATGCAACAAATTTGGCCTCAATTAAAGTCCTATGGCTAAAATCAAGATGAATTGTGACTCGAATTGAAGGTAATTTAATATTAAATGCCTCTCAGATGATTTTGTTTTAAGTTGATTCGATTGCCAGCAACAGGGCAATGAACTCAAAATTTTTTTTCAATAATTAAAAATGCTTCTTTTTTTTATTCCAAATGAGTTAAATCAAAAACTACAAAAAATTTAAATAGTCGTTAAACTGATTCTTTGCGAATATTTCAACATCAATTTAAGCAAAATGGGTATCGAAATGGCGAAGTTATTAGGGAATGTCGAGAATTTTTTTGAATCTCCGTAAAAAAAGGAAAACAAAAATCCAGGAGTAAAACATACCTTTCTGCAAATTTGGGGTCGCTGATTCAAATCCGGAAAAATGTTGCTATTTCAAAATTCGAAACACAGATTTTACAGATTTCGAAAGAGGCGATGTCAGCTCATATTACTCGGAGGGCTTACTGCCTATCGAGATGAAGAGTAACTTGAATTAAAGGCATTTAAGTGTCGCTTCAATGGTCTTCAAAAAATTTTAGCCTATCTTATCTCGATTGTGGGTTACAAGGCACAGAACTTAAAAAAACAAAACAAAATAAAAATTTTCATTTCTTTTACTTTTCTAAAGATTTTCGCCTTGTAACTCGTAATCGACTTAAGGTAGACCAAAACTATTTGAAACTGAATAAATCAATAGTTAATTTACTATAATTAAATTAAAGTTCATATCGATCGGTAGTAAGGCTCCCGAGTAATAAGATATTTGCTGACTTCGCAACTATCGAATTTTTTCAAATAGCGATAATTCAAAAACGCTGCTATAAACTACAAAATGGATTTCGGATTCGAAATAAAAACTATTCAAATGAGAGTGATCATAGTTGCAACTTTTGATCAAGATAATTCAACTAATTTTGGAAATAAATGTATGAACAAAACATTTTTGGTTTAAAAGTTATAACCATGCAAAGTCAAGTATACTATTCATGTAAAACAAGCAAAGTTTGTTAATTTTGATAAAAGCAGATAAAAAAGTCAATTCTTTCTTCGTTGGGTTAAAATTTAAATTCTTTATCAAACCGAATTTATTTCAATCAAGTTGTCTTTATTAGTTTACAAAATATGGGCTTGTAAACTCAAAACAAATAAAATCGATAAAACTAATTTTATGTGATGAATTGTTGATGGCGTTCAACCTCGGCGGTGGGAAAGTTTGTTATGAAACATTCAATAATATTTATTTTATTATAGATGACCAAATGGTTTCTGGTAAACTGTTGCTGATAGACCGGTCAGAATTTTCGTAAAATCATAAACACAAAACTTTTTAGAAGCCCTAATGAATCCCATGTCGGCGTTAAATCATTTTGTGTCTTCAAAAGACAAAGTCTTGCAGAATTAGACGAAACAGAGGTAAATTTTAGAAAATATTCCCACATTCTAGATACTTTGTAAAGATAGCGAAAAAGAGGTTACGTGTGGGAAAGCACTTTTCACTCTTTGTGCTTTTATCACAACAACGGTCGGTTATAGAAAATATTGAAGTACATTTAATTTGTAGAGAATTTCACGCTCTACAACTATTTTGAAGACACAAAATGATCAAAAGGCAACGGGAAAAATGTACGTGGTGACAATTGGCTATCTCCCCGATCGAATAATATCGAATAGTAAAAATTTTGAAAATCCAAAGTGGCTCGTTTTATTAATTTTCGCCCTTATGTTTATTGAAAGGGAAATTAAGCATATTTATAATTGCAATTTACTTGCATGCATCTTACCATTGGCGTATTTCCTTTTCTGTAACTGTAATTAAAGAAAAACACAAAAAAGTTGAGTAATGAATTGGATAATAAAAAAAAAGGTATGGGTATATTAACACTAAGTTCACTTAAAATATATTATTTGTATACATTTAACATATACAAGAAATATTCTCAGTAAAGACATACTTTATTATAATCACATTGAACCAAAATAAAAGAAATTAAAAAAATTTGATGCAGACAGTCGAGACGGTGCCCGACAGTGGAATACCCTGTCCCCATTTTCTATATCAACACTAAATCCAACATACGGTTTACCGTATGGAAACGGAAGTATCATAAGATCCATAAGCCTGTAATCATTTTTCTATTGGTATGTTTCAATTGACAAGTTTTCCTATTGGGAAGTTGCTTATTATGAAGCAAAAGTGACTTTTATGCTCATAACTCCTGTATTCTTGAGCCAATGGCGTTGAATTTTGAATAATAGATCAAAAACATTGTTGCGCTAACAATATTTTTTATAAGCACTATTTAAAGAAAAGCGGGAAATAATAAAACCAATTATTATATTTCTTCTTCTTTTTAACTGGCCATAACAACCCGTTATCGGGTTACGGCCTGATGTAAATACATTCTTTCATTGGAATTGTGGTTTTACGTGGTGGGTTCCAAACCCTACACACAACCCTTTTAAGGCCTACTGGTTTCGAAAGAACCCCATTATTATATTTAGTATATGAATTTATTAATACTATTTATGTTGTATCTGTGATATATTTTGTGTTTTTTTATGTTTAGGTGTGCCCACCGGCTAAGTAACAACGAGTGCGTGCATTGGCAAAGAACTAATAAGATGAGTTTCCCAAATGCAGAGGAAAATCTGGCAGTGGACGCACAGGGTGCACTGAGGTTATAGAGGGAACACTTGCTTGGCTAATGCCGCTCCCGGAGTTAACCTGCCGACGTCCCCCATCGTAGATGACGGCGTAGTTATACCGTTAGTAAGGATCGCAATCGTACATTCAAACTTGTGAAATAGAATGTTATGCGAAAAGGTGAAGAACATTGGAACGCGAATGTATTCTATAAGGCTGCGCAGTAGCTTGCTTAAGCAGATGTTATCGATATCGTCGGTCGTACTAAGCAAGCAGTTACTGGAGCCTTAGCGGCTATTGAAAGAGAATCTGCCAGTGTGGGTCTGGTTGTAAATGAGGGCAAGGCGAAGTATATGCTTACTTCGAGTGGAGAGACACAGCGGTTGGACACAGATTGATGTTGAAAACTATACTTCTGATGTGGTTGAGGATTGAGTCTTCTTTGGCACCACTGTCACAATGAAAAACGATGTCAGCATAGAGGTCAAGCGGAGAATCACTCTCGCACGACGAAACTAATACTCTATAAAAAGCTCATTCTTTCCGTTTTGTTTTATGGCGCTGATGCATGGTTGACGACGCAGTCTGATGAAAATGCCCTCTAAGCGTTTAAACGGAAAGTATACCCCAAGAGTTTTGGCCTTCTACTCGTTGGCAACAACTACCGCATCCGATGGAACGACGAAATCTATGAGCTCTACGACATTGACTTAGCTAAACGAATTAAAATCAAGTGGCTCCGCTGGCTGTGCCAGAGATGAAGTAAACGAATGGAAGAAGAAGCTCCTGCGAGAAAGGTCTTCAATGCGGTAGTGGAATGGAGGTGATGAAAGGGAAGACCAGGTAGAGATCACACTAGCTACTTTTGGTATCACCAATTGGAAAAAAGCAGAGACGCTTGAAAGAGAGCTTTACATCAGGACGTTAAGTTAAGAAGAATACATGCATCGGATAGAGAAATATCCAAGGATTCCGAATATAATAAATTAATTCAATTTGGACAGTTGGTTTGGGTGCTGGAGCTGGAAATGAAGTTAATAATTGAGTTTGTTTTAAGGTAAACTATGCAACCGGTTATTATTTCCTTATTTCTATTGAACAACAAATTCAAAGACAATTAAAGAAAAAACACAAAAGACTTCGCAATTCATTTAAAATAGCCACCGAAAAGCTCGGTGACTCAACATTGACCTTATAGTCTCTGAGGAACAGAGTACAACAGCGACAGATGGACACGTCTATATTGACTCGACTATTGATACTTATCGTTTTTTTTTCCACCTTGCGCACAGGGTATAAAAACTAATGAAACAGATCAATTTATGGATGAAAAAAAAATTCTCCAAAAAAATTCTCACAGAAATTTGAGTTTCATTGGAAAAATGGGTACAGGGTATCCCACTGTCGGCCACCGTCCAAACAGTCTGCATACAATTTTGTGGAATTTTTTTTCTTAATCTGGATCTTTAAAGGCATTCAAGCTGTTATTTAGTATTTTAATACTGGACATACCAATATTTCCCCACACCATTGTTTAATAGGTATACGTTCTTTGATGTTTATGGGGCTCTCCATATATTACGTGTCTGTTCATTTTTTTACACCCCTTGTCACTAAGAATAGTCAGCAGGTCTACCAGGCTTATAACTGTTGAGCCATCCATAAAGACATAGCGACATTTTGCTACAGATGTCAGATTTGAACATTGTAAATATTTATATACTAATCTGAATCAATGATATAGTCTTCTATGATTAGTCACGATGCTTAATTTTATCAAAAGAAAACTCTACCTGGAACTGTTTTGAACGGCACCACCTCGAACGCGCTTTTGTAGCACAAAGTAAAGAGAGGATTCGGCTTTCTTTGCCCAAATATTAAATCCCTAATGTTAGAACTCGGATATGTTATGTTATGTGTTAATCTTCTTAATCTTTGACTTTTTCTTGAAAAAAAAAAAATCAATTTTAAAATAAAATAAAATAGTGATAAATTATGACGTCATCGCTAACTTGAATTCCCCATGCATATATAATATTTTCAATTAGGTAACCCCCTGATGACGTAATATATAGACGGTCCCAGCGCAATAGAATAAAACAGGGTATAATGAAATTTTTTGCTGAAAGGCATTTCCCCAAACAGAGAATTTTTGCATGACTGCGTAGTTTAAACCAACACTATACCCCACTAACAATTGTATTCCATTACTTATCGGTTATAAGCAATAAGACAGTGGCAGAATAGTATCCATGTGTGCAGAAGACGAAATCCTAACATCATCGGATGCACTAATGCTCCCCATACACACAGCAATTGGTTGGAAAACACACGGAGTAAAATCAAAATTATTGATTTCTTGAGACCGAAATGTACTGCGGCTTGCCGATCGATTGTTGTATGTATGGGCAAAACCAACGGATAGCGAAATCAACTTCTTAAAGAACGGGAGGTCATGTACCCCGGCAAACAAGAAGCACTCTTTAAACAGCAAGATGTCAAACTAGGGAGCCAGCGATGGCGTCAGAAGCATTGACTGCAGCAGAGCAAAGCTGCACCATAATATGTACATACATGTGCACTGTGACTGACGCAATCGCAGTACCAATGAATGTAGATACAAGAATAACGAGTGCTATGCTTGTGGTAGGATTGGGCATTTGGCCAAATCATCCATTGCCATTTGGTTTTAAAATGGTTTGACGAGAGTGCGTTCAGCAAGAAGCAACTCCGCAAGGGCACAATTCCCTGTGTTACTTATAAAGGAGATGAAGTATTAGCAATTGGTGATTACGATGCAATATGTTAGAAAAACTCAAATGGACACCCACCATCTCTTTGTTGATTATAAAGCAGCATTTGATCCCTGCAAAGTTGGTACGACTATGCAGAATGACGTTGAGCAACACGCGCAGCTCCGTCCAGGTAGGAAAGAGCTTCTCCGAACCCTTTGATACCATGCGACGTTTCAGACAAGGCGATGCCCTATCCTGCGACCTCTTCAACCTTTTGATGGAGAATGTGTTGCGAAAGGCCGAAGTGAATCGGAACGGGACTGTATTCTATAAGGGTGTCCAGTTGCTTGCATACGCAGATGATATCGATATTGTCGGTCGTACAAAGCGATCGGTTACCGGAACCTTAGCGGCTATTGAAAAGGAATCTGCCAGGGTGGGTCTGGTGGTAAATGAGAGTAAGACGAAGTATGTTTTCTTCGAGTAGAGATACACAGCGGTTGGACTCTCAGATTGATGTTGAGAACTATTCTTTTGATGTTGTCAAGGATTTCGTCTACCTTGGCACCACCGTCACAATGAAGAACGATGTCAGCATGGAGATCAAGCGGAGAATCACTCTTGCCAATAGGTGTTACTTTGGTCTCAGTAGGCAAATGAGTAATAGAGACCACTCCCGCCAGACGAAACTGACACTCTATAAGACGCTCATCCTTCCCGTTTTGCTTTATGGCGCTGAAGCAAGGGTGATGTCGCAGTCTGATGAAAATGCCCTAGGAGTGTTTGAGCGGAAAGTGCTCCGTAAGATCTTTGGCCCTCTACGCGTTGGCAACGATTACCGCATACGATGGAATGACGAACTCTATGAGCTCTACGACGACATTGACATAGTCAAGCAAATTAAGATCCAGCGGCTCCGCTGGCTAGGTCATGTTGAGCGTATGCATGAAGAAGCTCCTGTGAAAAGAGTCTTCAATACGGTTGTCGAAGGGAGCTTTACATCAGGCCGTAACCCGGTAACGGGTTGTTATGGCCAGTTAAGTAAGTAAGTATGTTAGTAAAACAAATTATCATTGTGGCTACAAATACAAACAATCCGTTGTTGTCAGGTAGATAGTCATTGAGAGCTTTTAATATTGAGTTAGTGCAGATGAACAACATAAACAGCAATGAAGATCAAGCGCAATTTTTGATCATTTTGAATCTGAATTTTGTAGATTTTTAAAAATGGCCGCTTACAGCTTTAATAAAGTCAGTTTGCAAATGTGCATTTTTTTTGTGAAAATTAAAAGTAGAGGTCTAGTTACGCAAAATGGTTCACGATGGCATACTTGTGATAGGGCGCCTGTTACACGAAGCGAGATTTTTAAGCGGGACCGTGTGATTTGTATCTCACACCTTTTGATGGCGCAGTAATAATGCCCGTAAGATGTTTCGCCTGTAACCCTATACGATTTGCTTCATATTAGAATGCATTTTAATATCGGGAAAAATTTTGCAATTGCAGTGGTGTAAAGTCAGCGAGTCAGTGATGTGCTGTACTCAAAGAGCATGAAATTAAATAGAGTGGAATCCATGTCATATCCGTCTGCCCGTGTTGGGCCAGCTTTCTCCGACGCTATAAGAGTTAGAGCAAAAATATTTGAACAAAAGATGCGCATTTTCTCAAAGCTGAGGGAGTTTGTCGAATCAAGACGATATCTTACTCCCTTCCCCCATGACAGATTTTCGCGGTTTACAGCCACACCATAAAATCTATCCATAATACAATACATGTTGTGTATTGTAAATTATTAAGATAGGATAGAAACATTAAGAGATAAACAAAAAAAAAATGCCAAATTTTAGACCCCTCCACCAACAAACTGCTGCAAACTTTAAATTTTAAAGAAAGGTTAATATTAAAGTTAGAGCCACAAAACCAAACAATGTTAACCTTTTTCCGAATCATTCTCTCTATCTCCGTAGTATACCTTTATCAAAGCATCGTTACGAAAATTTGCACAGAAATTTGATTTTCATGGGAAAAATGGGTTCAGGGTTTTTTTTTTGTTAAAGCCAATTATTTCTTAACTATAAAATATAACTTACTGAAATAAATTCTTTTTAATAAATAGTATAAAGAAATCATTTAAATCTTAAAGCAACGAAAAGGGATTTGGCTTTTTAATATGGTTTAAATTAAAAGTAACAATTACTTTTGTCACCAAACAGCAAAAATATCGCCCTTTTTTCATCACTTGATATATAAATAACAAAGGTAACAAATTAACAAGGTTCTGTTCAACACATTTTTTTTTTAAAATTAGGCGAATAAATTCTTTATCGAAATCTGCAGATATGATTACTTTCACTTGTATACTTTTCATTTTATAATTTGTTTTCAAAAAACCAATAAAAAAATTAAATTTGCTATAACATGTTGTCCAGTTAAAACATATTGTTGGTTATAAGCCAATATTTTTATTTGTTTACGTAGAAAAAAGCTATATAGTAGTAATTTACCCATATTTTACATATTTTTGATTTCAAAATTCTATTAATAATTAAAAATCGATCTTCCCAAAATTTAAAATTAATGACAGTTGTGATTATGAACCTTTTTCTAATAGACCATCGTAATATTAAGGCTGAGAGAGTTTGTTGAATCAAGTCTATATCTTATCCCCTTCCCACGTGACAGATTTTTGGTTTACAGCCGCTCCGTTTAATTTATGAACTCGAAACTCGACAGAGGTGTGCAACGTGCTTATGTGCATCTATGTTATAAAATTGATTCAATTCGGATATATACATTAAAAGTTAAAGTTGTTGCTGATTTCACCCCCATCGCACATAAACTGCTCCAAAATTCCCCTACATTTAGATATGGATATATGTGAGCTAGAGTTACAAAATTTGGTGTGGAGACTCGTGTAAGCCAAATCATTAAAACTGTACATGTCAATTGGAACTTCCCAATAGGAAAATGTTTACAGGCATATCGATCTTATGAAAAGAGACATAAAAGTTAATACTTCCGTTCCCATTTTACCGTATTTAGTGTTTTTAAAGAAAAAGGGTACAGGGTATTCCACAGTCAGGCACCGTCCCGACTGTCTGCATCAAATTTTTTATATCCTAACTTTTTGTAGAGTATGAAATTAAATGTTTTTGTTTATTTCTAATTGTAACATAAAGTAATCCGTTAAAACTGAAACAATTTTGTTATTTGTCTTTTGACGTCATGGACCGTACAGTATAGTCTTTGGCACACGATCACCTCGAGTTTGTTTGTTGTGCCCACAATCAAATCAAGCACAAAATTCCCAAAGTAGATAAATATTTCTGTGTTGGCGTGAAACTTGAAAATAGTATTTTTTGCTTATACAAGTTTGTTCTCGATATTTTCGGTGTTCGCTTGATTGATTTTAATCACACTTTTAGCAAGTATGTATAATCGATCCGGCTCGGTATGACCAATAACAATAGAACATACATATGTACTCTTTTATTATACACTGTATACGAAGTGTAAAAGGGTATTATAGATTTGTGCAATGTATGTAACAGGCGGAAAGAGGCGTGGCAGTCCATATGTTCCATGGGCAAAAATGGTCAGGAGCAATAATAGACATGTCCGTCTGTCTTTCCGTGTTATCGCAGAGAGAAATTACACTTGCGCTCATAATGCAAAATCTTCCTCTCAAAAACAACTAAAAAAAGGAAAATGTCTCACGTCACGTATAATAGTGTCTTTAATAAGAAAAATAAAAGAGATTTTTCAACAATAAAATTAGGAACATGAATAACTATATTTTAGTTAAATAAGTTTAATAAAAATTAGGACACTTTTCGCAGACTTTTGCGTTTTTGTGTTTATAGATGCAGAGGAAAACCACTTTTGTTTCTGTCCCTTGACGTATCTCACTCGTTGTTTACGATCCTATAGCCACACATGCGGTTGGCCAACCGATTGCCGTGCGTATGGGAGCGTAATACCGTACTGGCAAATAGCTTTTATTGTTTAAAGTGCTATTCAAAAACTAAAATAAGAAACAAATTGCTTTCCTTTTTTCTTTCCTCATATTGAAGACTTCCGTATATGATTTACGTTTCGGTAATGTATTGAGTGGAGGTAATTAAACTCGATCATCAGATTTTAGTCATAAATTCCGATTGACTAATATATTTTTTGCTATTGCTTAAACTTATTCTTAAATAAAAGTTGTGGCCAGATATTGGTATGCTAAGGATTAAAATACTAAACATCTAACACGTCCCTACTTTTATTATATTTATTTTAATTAATCTCCATTTGCTTGTTTTTGCTAATCATTTTCAAGTGCTTTGTCTTCCTTAATCTTTTACAACTTTTCCATGCCTGTAAAATCTGTCCGGAGGGTATCTCAACTTGGTGATCTCGAAAATGATGTCCTGCCCATCCATTTTGGGTTGCCCATTAGTATCGAGATCGTTGTCTCTTATTTGGTTCAAGTGCCTTTTGAATTCTCTTTTATTATGAGTTAGTATACAACAATAGGATCGAGCGACAAGCTGTGATGTCGTATATAGTCGTCTTTGTTCATCTTGCTCTGTTGGGAATTTTAGGGACTATACCCATCACTTTTTGACCACATAAAAACACTATATTACCCCTCGAATACACGTCCACTGAAACTAGTTTTTATCGTTCTACCTATAAAAAATTGTTGTAGACAGTCGGGACGGTGCCCGACAGTAGAATATACACTGAACCATTTTTCCCTAATAAACACTAATTCATACGGGTAAAATCGGAACGAAAGTATATTCTCTTATGTCTCTTATGTTAATGTGAATACAGTTTTAATGATTTGGCTTACACGAGTCTCCACACCAAATTTTGTAACTCTAGCTCACATGTATCCCATATCTGCAGGTATTGGAATTTTGAAGCAGTTTAATGGCGAAGGGGGTCGAAATCAAGGTTTTTTGTCTATAACTTTTGGTGTAATTATCCGATTTCAATAATTTTTATAGCATAGATGCACATAAGCACGACGCAAAGCTCTGTCGAGCTTCGAGTTGATTGTTTTAACGGAGCGTTTGTAAACCGTACTTGTACTTTTCCGGGAAAATTCGCATCTTTTGAAGACATTTTTTTGCTCTAACTCTTATAGTCTCTGAGAAACATGTTACAACACGGACAGACAGACAGACGGACGGACGGACATGGCTATATCGACTCGACTATTGATCCTGACCATTTTTGCACATGGAACATATGGTCTGCTACGCCTCCTTCTGCCTGTTACATACATTGCACAAATCTATAATACCCTTTTATACCTTGTGTACAGGGTATAAAAATGCTGATGACCAGCAGCTAGCTAGTCCAAATCAGTGATCGAGACTGCACGAAAATTGGGCACCCGTCGCAGTCGGTAAAATAATCATACCTGGACACAAGGCTTGTGTATTAGAGGGTATGACCCGTCTGCCGACGCTCATACATTTTTAAGGCACTATTTTTTATTCTGCTGCAAACGTCAAGGAGGGAGGTTGTGTCGTCGTACTTTACAGTGTATCGCAGAAGCTTAAGGAATTCTCTGTAACATGCATTTTAAGTCTTAAAAATATCTTTACTCCCTCCCTTTGCCGAAAAAGAAGTCAGTTGAGCCCTGCTATCATCGCTTACAAAACGGTGCGCTCGGGCAATTTCCACCTGGGTTCTTTAAATTTTGGGAGTCTGAAAGAGCTAGAGAGAGGGGGAGAGAATAAATAAACAAGACGTCGACTATATATCCCCAATGTGAATGCAAGGATTGCTTTATATTGTCATTGTTCATTTATTTAGTTAACTTTATCGGCCATCCTATCGGCTCAAGTTTTACACTTATAAATTAATTTAAATAATAAATAAATACGCTAGTCCAACAATTATTTATAAATTACAAATAAAACAAAGATCATACATCTGTATATGTAAAGATTTGGTGCAGACAGTCAGGACGGTGCCCGACAGTAGAATACCCTGTAGTACAGGGTACAGGGCCTGTACCCATTGTTCCCATGTAAATTAAATTTCTATGCAAACTTTGGTATCGTAGGGCGGATGATTCGGCAAAAGTTCAACATTGTTTGGTTTATAAGCCCAACATGATCTACATCTACATCTACATTCCAAATTTTGTGTCTTTGGCTTAAATATTAACATTTCTATAAAAAGTAAAAGTTTGTTGCAGTTTGTAGGAGGAGGGGTCTAAAATTGAAACTTTATTACCTATATCTCTAAAAGTTTCAATCGGATCGTGATAATTTTTGCACAACTTATGCACAATTTCAATTGGATAGCTTTTATGGTGTGGGTGTTAACCGCGAAAATCTGTCGCGGTGGAACGGAGTAACGTATCGTTATAAATCGATAAACTTGCACTTTTCCGGGAAAATGTGCATCATTTGGTAAAATTTTCTTTTTCTCTAACTCTTATAGTCTTTGAGAAACAAAGACCATCACGGACAGACAGACAGACGAACACGGCTATATCGACTCGACTATTGCTCCTGATCATTTTGAAACATATGGTTTGCCACGCCTCCTTCTGCCTATTACATACATTGCACAAATCTATAATATAAATAAAGTGTAAAGCACTGGGGTATCAAAAATAGATAGATTGATTACAAACAAATTGCACCTTGCAACTTACAAACGCTGCTGATTAAAATCAAAATGGCGCAAAGTTAATACAACTCAACATTAACACGTAATAACAAAAATTGCCAGACAGCTAAATGATACTATTCAAAGTATATTTTTAATGGTGCTTATAAAAACATGTTTAAGCAATAAGCAAATACCAAAATTCATTAATTAATGTACTACAAACAACAAATATTTTTATAGAGGTAAAATCTGCCAGAGAGAGAATTGGCCGCTTTGCATATATTTATCGAGCCGATTAAACATTACGTTTTCCAGCTGACGCACAAACAAAATTGTAACGCGGTTTCAATTCAATGACAACAAGAACACTGAGTGCCAGAGAACAAAAGCAGCATATACAGAATGCTTACCAACAAAATGTGGTACAGTTTGATCAAAACAAATTAAATATCTTTTCCATCTTTTGTATCCACTTGTTAAGGATGTGGACGTGAAGCAGCAAGTCAATCAGGTGGGATGGGAGTGGCAGCGAAAAAAGGTAAACAATTTTTTATACCCTGTACACAAAGTGTAAAAGGGTATTATAGGTTTGTGCAATGTATGTAACAGGCAGAAGGAGGCGTGGCAGACCATATGTTCCATGGGCAAAAATGGTCAGGAGCAATAGTCGAGTCGATATAGACATGTCCGTCTGTCCGTGTTGTCGCACCGTTCTCGGCGACTGTAAGAGATAGAGCAAACATTTTTTTTCCAAAAGATGCGCATTATACCTACATATTCAGTGAAAGTTTATGGAATTATGTCGATATCTCACCCCCTTCCTCCATGAAAGTTTTTGCGGTTTGAACCCACCCTATAAATGCAATCCAATTGAAACAGTTATGCACACTATTACTGCGCATGAGTAGTGTAAAAATGATTCATATCGGATAAGAACTTTAGAAGATATAGCTAATAATGTGCCAATTTTAGGCCCCCTCTCCTATGAACTGTAACAAAATTTCACTTTTTACAGAAATGTTAAAGTTAACATTTCTTTTAACCAAATGTGTACGTTATAAGCCTAACGTTATAACCAAACAATTTTGACCTTTTTCCGCATCATTCCGCCTACCCTCGTAGTACAGTTACCTTTATTACGCCCATACCCTTCAACGCATCGATACAAAAATATGCATGAAATTTGATTTTCATGGAAAAAATGGGTACAAGGTATTCCACTATCGGGCACCGTCCCGACTGTCTGCATCACATTTTTTAAGCTTTCATCAGATCCGATTTGGGTGATTTGTACATCTCACAGTCACAGTAAGACGGTGATTTATTGCAGCTAGCTAGTTGACTTAATAGTATGGAATTAAGTCGCAGAATCCTTTTATAGAGAAGGGAACACAAGTGTAAAAAGATAACTCAAATGTAAAGTCTGCAAAAACTTGTGACGAAACCGTAGGTAGTTTCATAATCATAATATATATGATATCATTTATGTGACTAGGCAAGTATATTGCACTATTTTCAATTGATAATGCAATTTTAAAGCACATTTTTAACCCTAGATGATTCTTCTTCGTCAAATCGACGACGAACAATTTTCAGTGATTTTTTTTTCTCATGTTAAAGCTGTTAAAGAGTGCAGAAGTTCAGTTGCGTACATTTTGGATAAGTATTAGTTTTTATTAAAAATTGCGTCGTCGATTCGACGAAGAAGAACCTTTGTGTAACTTTTTGGTTGGAACCAAAATCCGTACTTGATACGAGAAAAATGCCTACATTAGCCAAGTCACTTCTAAAATAACTATGAATGCCAAATTTGTGCATTCTATTCATTTTTAAAGTGTAAAATGACAAAATTATCTCGTGTTATATGCAAAAAATTGCTTGTGAAGAGCACAAAGTTGACCTTTGTACCTCTTTTATAAATAAACACACAATATTAATGAAACTAAGTTCTTTTATTAGTTTTAAGTATTATAATTAAGATTAAATCATAAAGATTACCTATAGTTTCACCCAACTTTCCTACGTTATTTCGAAAAGTAGTATCTTGAAAAGTAGAGAAAGAAGGTGAGGCTCTTACAATTGATATTTTTAGTTAATGTTGAAAGCAACCAGTTGAAATCATTGCTTAAGTAGATAAAAAAAATTAAACAACTAATACAATAAAACACAAAAGTAAAAATTTTTTCATGAAAAGCTTGAGTTGTAACTATTTAAAGTTTGCCGTAGTCGATGCATAGACCTGCATAGAGCAGTCCTGCAAAAAGCCCATTGTTTGCCTACTATTGTGGATGAAGACATATCTTTTTTCTCTGTTTTTCGAGCACAAAGAGAGCAGGCTACTTTCCAGCACATTTATGTATTCTGTATTATTTATTTTTGAGCTCGTAAACTTCAACTCGAGCACACCACACTTATTAAATGCGCTCCAGACCATTACTAACCCGCCACCAAAGTTGCCCCTAGAGAAAATAAGGGGCTCCTCAAGTCGCGCCAATATTGGCGATACCCATCAGGAAAAAATAACCTGTTTAAATGATTAACCTGTATTGATAAGTAAAATTGTGTTATCGGGTCCCAGCACGTTGCCAAGTTGCTTTCGGCGAAAAGGAGGCGCGCTGCTTTATGACGCTTTTGTAGGCATGGCACCTTCTTCTGATGTGTTTAAGGTACGCCAAACGGTCATTGCAGACTCTTTCTTACTGCAACAAGCAGCAAGTTGGGAGCAAGTTACTGTGGAATTGCTCGCTATATTTATAATGTGCTTTGAAAATACTTGCATTCTGCCCATAGCATAGGTTTTACCATAATTTTATAATTTTTTATAAAATTGGCAATAACATTTCTACTATGTGTCAGGGTATAAAAATAACCCTGTTAGAATTTGTAAAATTTACTTATGTTAATTATACCCTGTACACAAAGTGTAAAATCCAGAAGGAGGCGTGGCAAAAATGATCAGGAGCAATAGTCGAGTCGATATAGGGTATATCGATATATCCGTCTGTCCGTGTTGTCGCATCGTTCTCGGAGACTATAAGAGCAAAGCAAAATTTTTTACCAAAAGATCCGCATAAGCCCGGAAATGCGAGTTTGTCGTATTATGTCGATATCTTCCCACCTCCCCCCGTTGTGCACACTGTTACTGTCCATGTGTGGTGTGAAAATCATTAAGATCGGATAGAAACCCTAAAATATGTAGGTAGTAATAATATGCTATTTTTAGACCCCTCTTATAAACTGCAACAGAATTTCACTTTTAATAGAAATATTAATTTTAACATTTATGGTAACCAAATGTTGTACGTAGATTCCTGTTAGGCTTATAAACCAAACAATATTGACCTTTTTCCTCATCATCCCCCCTCCCCCCAGTAGAATAGTTACCGTTAATACGCCCATATCAATAAACGCGTCGATACGAAAATTTGGAAAAAAAATTTTGGTTTTCATGGAAAAAAAAGGTACAGGGTATCCCACTGTCGGCCACCGTCCCGACAGTCTGCTTTAAATTTTTTAAATTAAATTTATTTAATTTAATTAAATTATACCCTGTACACAAAGTGTAAAAGGGTATTATAGATTTGTGCAATGTATGTAACAGGCAGAAGTAGGCGTGGCAGACCATATGTTCCATGGGCAAAAATGGTCAGGAGCAATAGTCGAGTCGATTGCTATATCCGTCTGTCCGTCCTTCCGTATGAACGTCGAGTACGTCTGTCCGTTCTTCCCTTTGAACGTCGAGATCTCAGCCACCATAAAAGGTAGAGGGACAAAAATGTTACCAAAAGATGCGCATTTCATCAAAGCAGATGAAGTTTGTCGAATCATGTCGATAAGTTGCCCCCTTCCCCCGTGAGAGAATTTAGCGGTTTACACCCACACCACAAAAGTAATACAATTGAGACTTGGCACAGTTATGCGAAGTATTACTATGCATATGATGTACTTATAATAAAAAATGGATAGAAACTTTAAGAAATATAGGAAATAATGGTACATTTTTAGGCCCCTCTTCCTATAAACGTAATCAACATTTTACTTTTTAGAGCAATGTTAAGGTTAACATATACGTTAGAGCCACTAAATGTGGTACGAAGGCTCATGTTAAGCTTATAAGCCAAACATTGTTGGCATTTTTCCAGTCCAGTTACCTTAATAACGCCAATAACCTCGATATAATGTATATATAAATTTGCACAGAAATTCGATTATAAATAAATTCGATAATAATACTCCGCAGCACAGACACATATATGTATGTATTCAATACTCTTAAAGCTCAAACCCGATAGGTACACCCCCAACTACATATTTTTGTCTGAGTATACTACCAATTTCTTGTAAGTGTTGGATCTGGTTAAGATTGAGATCCTCATACTGGACCCTTCAAGCCCATAAATTTCCTAGAATAAAAATTTATTTGTATGCATTTGTTTGATAACTTTTAAGGTGCTGCTTTTTGAAAAAGAATCTTGTCAAAATTTTTTCATTATCATTAAATGCAAGGGATATAAAATCATTATACGATAGCAATTGGCCAGCCGAAACACTTAAAAAATTTAGATACTTACAATATGTGTCAGTTGTTAAACGATCGATGGTATCCTGTTTCAATTTCGAGCTCTTTTTTCCCATGTTGTCGTTGTTTGTTGCTGTGTTGTTTGTTGCGTTTGTTGCCTTATTTTTCTTGATTTTGTTTTTCTGTAACTATTTTCGCTGAGTTGTTTCCTTGACTTGACTGCTATAGCTTCTTAGATGCAAACTTTAAGTTTTTAGAACATTTTATAAATATTTTAATATATTATATGTATTATACATAACAGAACAGAAACAAAATTTTGTTTTAATAATAAACAAAACAACATGGCACAATTTATTATTTATTTTCGTTTTTTCATTTTTCTATTTATCATAATTTAGTTTAATTTTTGAATAGCTGAATGATATCTATATCTGGTAGACAACGAGTCAGGTGTTTATTCTACGAAATATTAGATATTTTAAATACTCTGTCTTCCTCTAAAAAAAGTTTACATCGACAATAAGAAATATGTTGGTAGAGGTAACTATATTAACATGTACTAGGGCTGCCTTTTATATTTTTAACCTAATAGTGAAGGAACGATGAAATGTAAAATGGTTTTATTATTTTTCAAAATATTTTCCATTAACAGGAATACACTTTTACATGCATAAAGGTACCTCTAAAATTAGCTTTTTGAATGCTTTTTGCTCTTCTGGGGTCAGGTTTACTCAAAATAAAATGAGATTTGTTGACTCCGAAAAGCTCTCTTTTGAAATAGTGATTATTCGAAAACTTTCTAGAAAATCCAAAATGGTAGCCTTATTTGAAATCTGTGACCCCAGATTAACACTAAAAGGTATGTTTTAGCCAAGGGCCTTTCATCAAGTGTTTGTTGTCTTCTTCTTCTTAACTGGCCATAAAAACCCGTTGCGGGGTTACGGCCGGATGTATTTCTTTCATTGGGATTGGGGTTTCATATGGTGATGCACAACCCTTTTAAGGCCTGGGGTGGCTCTACTGGTCTCGAAAGAATCCAGTGTCCCTATAAGTCGCCTCATACGACAAGCTTTGACCTGTCGAGGTGGTATTCTCTAACCCGTTCACCACACGGGGGTTTGTTGCCAAGTGCACAAAAATTGCACAAGTCAATTCCATTTTTCTTGCTCCGTGCTCCGTCAAATGCTCATGACCAAACACGAATTTCCTTAAAAAAAAAAACGATTAGTCATGCGTGAAAATTATGTTTGTAGTATGATAATTTTCGATCGGTGATAAATTCCGTTTATCATGTAAGGTAATATTGCGTGCGTAATTTGAAGTAATGAAAAAAACTACTTTTAAATGGAAATACCAACTGGGACGTAATCAATGTATACTTAAGAAGGGATGGGAATGCTGCCGACGACCCTTCTTAATTGAAGATCGGTTGAAATTCGAAAAAGAATGAAAAACAAAGAAGGCAGCAAAGTGACGTCGCCGGGACACCCGTACCTTATTAAGAATACATTGGATCTAATAGAGATACAAGTGACCAGGGTTGCCAATTTAGCTATTTTCCCGCTAGATCTAGCTTTTTTTTAAGGCTGATTGCGGAAAAAATTGAAAAGAACGGGCAGCGGGAATTCTAGCTTTTTTAAAAGCATGTTTAGCTTTTTTAGCTTTATTTCATGTAAACATACTGTGCTTATCAAAACTATAGGACACTTTTAAAAACTATTGATGGTATGAATTTGTTCTAAGTTACGAAAAAATAAATAATGAGTCAACAGTGAAAAAGTCCAGGTGTTTGATAAAGTACCGTTAGTCTTATTAAAATTTTTGGTTTTTGTGCTAAGCTGCAATCATACCAAAACTATAGGACACTTAGATATTTTTGGCAATAACACTATTTATATCAATATATCCATATAGATAGATAATGGTTAAAAACTTTAAAATATTAGAAATGATACCGCTTTAATGACATTTTAAACTGAAATTATCTTTTATGCAGGGAGTTTATTTATTTCCCAAGTTAAATTTGCACAACTTGTTTTATTCTCTTAAAAGTGCCCTTACGAATATTTTGATATTGGCAAAATTTAGGCTAGCAAGTGTGGCCTGATGTTTTCGGTAGGATTTAGGATACGTGGGAAGGCTGATCACTTCATAGAATCAACAGAGTATGTTTCTAGACATGCCTTTTTCAGCGGCTTGTGCATATAAGAGCACTATCAAACACACAATTATGATCCTTTTCTCGATATTCATTCTGGAATAGAAGGGATTTAACATCCTTACATAGTTCAAATTTTGCATCTTACGAAGTGCTGGTTACTGGTCAAATCAAAATCTGTCTCAGTTACATATGAAGCCTCAAAGGAACCATCTTAAATCTTTCTAATACCTAATACAAATCCAGCTTCTGCTTCATTTCATAAAAAAAATCTACGGTTTGGTACGAAAAATTCCGTTTGTGGATTTAGGATGAAGTTCCCAATAACTTTTTTCAACAAATTGAAGGTGCGTTGACTTGTAGAGCGGTAGTAAAGATGGGTCTTTCTTCACCATAGCTTGAACTATGTGTGCATAGTTTTAAGTTAGTTACACTAGTAAGAGCAGATTGTAGAGTGGTAGGTCCTATTGTATTGCTGCGTTTGTTGAATATTCGATGTCTTTTGGTTCCGAGAGCTTTAGTTTTAATTTTGAACTTCGATTTGTATCAAAAGAATTGAAATCAATCAAAAAGTTGATTATTAATTCCATGGCTATAACTGAAAGGGAAGATATAACTATGCCGGTTCTCTATCAGATAATCGTTTTAAACGCGATATTTTACAATAATTTTTATTTAATTTCACCGAATTATTAAAATATTCTTATTTCAATTCAAAAAAATCTAAATAGTGCATGTACGACGCACTTTTCGGCAAGTGTCCTATAGTTTTGATATGATTGCAGCTTAGCACAAAAATCCATATTTCTAGTAAAACCAACGGTGCTTTCACAGTTACGACCAAAATATCAAACACCCTGTCTTTTTCACTCTTGAATCCTTATATTTTCTTTCTTAACTTAGAACAAAGTCATAGCATCAATAGTTTTTATATAGCGAGTGTTTAAAGCCAAATTTCAAAAGTGTCGTATAGTTTTGATAAGCACTGTGTGACAATGAATTAAGTATAAATTCGTAAAATCAAGAAAAAAGATTGTAGTGCCTAGAGTTCTGCAATGCAGAAAAGAAACGGATGACGAGGTTGCCGACATCACCAACACCACCTACAGCGCTCTAAGTGATAGAATATTTCCATGGAACTGGACCACGCGATGATGGTATCCCTAAAAAATAAAGTGTTTCTATTCTTTATAAAAGGCGGTTCAGCGAAGCGGTTTAAGGATTGATTGAAACTGTAAGCATAATCTCCGAATTTTTGTGAAAGAACTAAATGTTAGCCAAAGATTTGACTAAAATACGAGTTCGTACAACTTTGTACGAATATATGCATCTAGAAATGATCTATAAAAGAAAGATTGAAATATTCGTCACCTTCAATGACAAATTAAATTAAATTATATTTGTGATGGATGAGAATGAACTTATCGACTGAAACCGGCCCATTTTCTGATGTAGCAGGAAGAGCACGAGATGTGCAGGATCAGCAAGGAGGCTCTTTCAAAAAGCCAAGATTCTAGAGTTACAGAGTTGAAAATCTTAACATACCAACGCTGGCTGCATTGGCTGACTGACCTGACTTTGTTATCGGCGAAAAGCCGTTTGAAGCAGTTCAGACATAGTCAATTTTAAAATGCATGACAAAGAAAATTCCTTAGGCGCCTGATACGCGAAGCAAGATTTTCAAGCGTCCTCGTTTGTAGGTGACATTTTTCCCTGTCATTTAAAAAAAAACATTTATTTATCTTTATTCGTTTACGAGATATGAATTAATGAAAAAAGGACTACCCAAATATTCATTTATCGATAACTCGATAAATAATCGGAAATTGGGAAAACAAAGTATGAGAGAAATTTTTCTTTTTCAATACACTACACATTTCATATAACTTTGAGTATGATTTCGACATGATGAATTTTAAGTGAGAAATTCTTACCCAATTACTAGTTTGTTCACTGGCCGTAAAGTTACCAAGTTACCGTCTGATGTAGAGCACTCTGCCAGGCGCTCCTGTGTTGGCCAAGCCAAAATAGTCAGTACGTCCACAACTAATTATGGAAGCGTACTGACTATTTTCGTTTTAAGTCTTTTTTATTGGGAAGCCTAGTAGGTAGCAAGTCCGCCGAAAGCTAACAAGTAAAAGAGTGACGCCTTTCATGAGTACTGAAACTACCGTAATCGTAAACAAGTATTTATATCCCGTTTTCATTTTGCACACTATATTTATCAATGGGGACTTTGTTTTTCTTATAGATATATCGATGATGATAAAAACTACATCCAGCATACGGTAAAATGAAAACGGATCCAGCTTTATGTCTCTTTTCAAAAGATCGATGTGACTAAACATTTTCCTATTGGGAAGTTCCAATTGACAAGTTTTCCTATTGGATTGGTTATTATGATGCGAAATTTACTTTTATGCCCATAACTTCAGTATTTTAAGGCCAATTGCTTCTATTGAAAAAAGGTGAATACTATTTTACCGATTAGGGTCACACGAGTCTCCACACTAAATTTTGTAACTCTAGTTCATGTGGTGGAATTTTGAAGCAGTTTATGGGCGAAGAGGGGTGAAATCAGCATATTTTTCACTATAACTTTTGATGTATTTATCCGATATCTATAATTTTTGAAATATAGATGCACATAACGCACATCTCTGAGGAGTTTCGAGAACGAAGCGGCTTTAAACCGCGAAAATCTGTCACGGGGGAAAAGTTCAAGATATCTATACCTTTGAACCACTACATCTATGGACGTGGGTTTTGTATCTAATTGAAAGGTAAAGAATGTTCTAACATTTCTTTTCCAGATCGAGTGACAAGACATAAGCAGAATCGAGTCACCGGGTACCGCGACATAGGCTGTTAATCCAATGCTATTTGGGTATTAGTTCGTATTTCCGCTGACTTGTGAAAGATTTTGCTTTGGTTGCCAAAGGGTATAGTCGGTTAAGGTATCAAAAAGTGCCCCCAAGGTATGAGCCGGAAAACTAGAGAGGCGGAAGAGAAGAGAAGTATCACTCGCATGAAGTGGCTGCTCTGGCGAAAATACTAGCTCTTAACAATTTGTAGTAGATTCCATAAGCACAGACGGCAGTGTTTAAAAAGAATCAAAATTTGCTAATAGCAAGAGGAGTATCGAGAGGAACTGCATCTTCATAGAATATTTAAAAAAAAATGTTGTGCTAAAATCCCAAAGTATGGTAACAAACAGTGGCGTATTTAAGGGGACAATAAGGGGATGAATCACCCCCATGACGATAGAAAAATATTTAGCTTGCTAAAGCCGAAATTACTAAAGTTATTTGAATAACACACTATATAGACGACTACGACAACGACAACACACGCACACAAAAACATCTCCAAATCGCCGGAAAAGTTGTCAGACTGCCTAAATCGTTGAAAAACATTAAATTAGATTTTAGTTTTTTGGCTAATCCCAATACTTTTTTGCGGAAAAGTAAAAAGTTAAACTTATCTGCATGAAAACGCTAGAGTTGCGCCCCTCTTCTATCTCTCTCTCTCTCTCTCTTTGCAACAGGAGCAACGCGTAACAGAAAACACACTAAACATATAAACTGTAAAATAAATAGAAATATCAAACGTGTAATCATTGAAACTCTATTTTATCAACATAAATCGAAGCTGGAAAGGAAACATAAACCTGGCCTAGAAACATGACCAACAAGTCTGATGACTTTCTGTGTAAATAGTCAAAGAGTTCGTTAAAGAGACAAAGCTAGAATATTATACTTCTTTATGCCGACGGCCCGCGCTGAAACAATAAGCGAAAAAATTTGACCTCAAACCCGTGACCTCATAGCCCTTCCTATTCCGGTAAATTGTCGGGCGCTACCAATCATGTAAGGCTTATAAACCATACATTACGTGTACCCACGTAGGTTTGATCCTGTTATTACGCCCATACCCCTCAATGCATCGATACAAAAATTTACACAGAAATTTGAATTTCACGGGAAAACTGGGTACTGATGGGTACCGTCCCAACTGTCAGCATAAGATTTGTATACCCTGGGGGAAGATGGCAACATATCGACATGATTCGACAAACTTCATCTGCTTTGATGAAATGCGCATCTTTTGGTAAAATTTTTGTGCCTCTACCTTTTATGGTGGCTGAGATCTCGACGTTCGTTCGAAAGGATGGACTCGACGTTCATACGGAAGGATGGACAGACGGACATGTCTATGTCGACTCAACTATTGTTCCTGATCATTTTTGTCTATGAAACAAATGGTCTACCACGCCTCCTTCTGCCTTTTACACTTATACAGGGTATAACATAATTAGGTAAATTTTACAAATTCTAACGGTGTTATTTTTATACCCTGTACACATAGTGTACAAGGGTGTTATAGATTTGTGCAATGTATGTAACAGGCAAATGAGCTATGGGAAAAAATTATCTTGATCTGCGTAGGGAAAATGCGCATCGCTTGGTAACATTTTTGTGGCTCTTACTCTTATAGTCTCCGAGAACGGTGCGACAACACGGACAGACAGATAGACGGACGGGTATATCTATATCAACTCGACTCTTACTTCTAATCATTTTTGCCCATGGAACGATTGTTTTGCATCCGTGCGTCACGTTCTTCGAATTATTCCGAAGCTCTCGAAGTTAAAGCTCTGACACGAAGTTGCCACAAACGCGACTCGCGCTGTTTGGATAATTCGTCAGCTCTCGATTGACGGCTTCTTGATCGGTCTACCTCAAGGCGAATTTGTAGTTCTTCTGATGTCTCTTTCACTCTGTTTGTTCGCGACTGTTGTCCTTTTAGAGTTGTCCTCCCGAATCGCATTTTTCACACTTTTCAACAATATTTTCACTTTAGGTATAAATGTCAAGAATTGTAAATGTTAAATATTTTTTGGTTACAATGGTGATATAAAATCTACAAACTCAATATGGAGGTAGTGGTAGTAGGCTTTGAGATTGTATGCCTTTTTTGTAGTTTAAGAAGAAGTTAAACAAAATTTTACGCCAATCAGTCGAGCCGTTTTCGAATAAAATGGACTCGAAAAAATTTTTTTTTTGCTGCCTTGGATATTTATTTAGTGTTTAGTTTATATTTGAAATATAGAAACATTGTGCGTCCTTAATCAAGTGGTTCAACAATTCTTACATTCTTCTCATCCACAATCTTACTGACTTGGAAAATGGTATAAATTATAACATATAGCTTGAGTCGTTTTTGAAGGATGACCTGCCTATGGATATAAAGGAGTAAAGTATTTGGTCCGTAGAAGAGCTAAAGGGAACCTGGTACTTTGAAAATTGGAAATTGAAAGTCGTATAACAAACGTAGAAGGCCAGATCTATGATATGGTAACGAATAAATGTTCTCAATTCAGAGCAAAGAAGGTGGAGGAAGACGTAAGGCATTAAAATACTAACACAGTGACCGAATATATGAAGAAGTGTTGTCTATTATTCGGGACGAATGTGGTCGCAATTTGGCCCTTTGTGTAAATACCAGGTGTTAGAATGAGTGTGTTTGATCCTTCCTAAGTCTTCTTAGCTGCTGAAGGATATATTTGTGGGTGTAAACATTTGTATTACTGGCAAAAAGTTAGCGATGACGTCATCTAATTAAGAACAAATATGGTGGTTTCATATTTATTTAGTAAATTTTATGATTACGTCATCATAATAATGAGATTCTTGGCGAATGTCCTGATTAGTTTGATCTGCACAATTTCGATGCTTGAGGGTGCTCGGTTTGCTATGGGACCTTCGCTGGGCTAATACGCCGCTGAATTTGTTGGCCACTTGCACCGTAACATGTATGTGTGTGTTTGTTTTGGAGTGTGTGAAATGTGCAGCACACTTTTCAGGTCAACACGCTTTTGATGACACACACACTCATACTAAGATGCTGCGAACAAAAGCGCATGAAACTGAAGCCAACACTACTGCCTCCCATACACACAGCAATTTGCTGCCCAACCGCGATATACATAAAACTTTGTTGTAGGACACACCCGCCGCAACGATGTTGTGGCAAGATGAGCGCGACCGCGAACCTTTTTACTTTGCTTTTAATTTAGGATGTGTTTTTTTTTCAAGAAGAGGACAATAATTTATAAAACATAAAGAAAGAGTGTTTTTGAAACAAGAATGAACTTAGCTAAATAAAAACAATAAGCTTCTGAAAGTATTAAAATAACTTTTACCTTTTCTGATGAAAATATTTTTATTTCTAAAATGTACAGACTTTATATTCCATAACTCCAGCATGCATTTATGATACTCAATCTTCGCATTTATTTCATAATGTGTTGCCTAGTGAGCAGAGGGAGTGATGCAAATGACTTTGAGTGGCCACGTTTCGACGCTGCGGTTGACGCGCGTTGCATAAAAATAAGTTTTTCAAGTCATTTTTGCAACAGACCGACAAGGACGAGGACTGCTACTGAGCGTTCGTTGCAGACAAAAAGATAGTTTATTTGAGCCGGGAGAAAGATAAAGATAGCAATCACACACAGAAAGATGTACAACAATTGTTCAAGATATAATAGCGACGATGGAGACATCGCAAAACTTATGGAAAATGAACCTTAATAAATGTGGAAACTCGCGTGAGCCTAATCATTAAAACTGTGGTCATTTTTTTTTTAAAGAAGATCCCCTTCCCACGCAATCGATTTAAAAATTGCCACAGACATTTGTGTTTTCGAAATTTAATAGCATTGGCCCAAGAATAGGCATAAAAGTAATTTTTTCCTTAATAATAACCAACTTCCCAATAGGAAATATTCTCAATTGGCACTTCCCAATACAAAAATGCTTACAGTCATATCGAACTTATGAAAATAGATATAAAAGTAGATACTAGAAAGCTGTACAAGCATATACAAATATTTTGATAGCCATCAGCTGAATTTTCAACTACATCCTAACCTTCTCTCTTGCATTTCAACATAAATACTTCATTGTCGAAAGTGCTTGGTAATAAAACAAATACTGCGCTAGCAAGTGACAAGCCAATAAAGGATAAAAGCAAAAGTAGACTGAACTGCGCAAGGCCGAAGTAAATAGGAACGGGACTATGTTCTATAAGTTTCCAGTTGCTTGCAAACGCAGATGATATCGATATCATTGGTCGTACAAAGCGAGCAGTTACTGGAGCCTTTGCGGCTATTGAAAGAGAATCTGCCAGGGTGGGTCTGGTGGTAAATGAGAGCAAGACGAAGTATATGCTTTCTTCGAGTAGAGATACACAGCGGTTGGACTCTGATGTTGTCAAGGATTTCGTCTACCTTGGCACCACCGTCACAATGAAGAACGATGTCAGCATGGAGATCAAGCGGAGAATCACTCTTGCCAATAGGTGTTACTTTGGTCTCAGTAGGCAAATGAGTAATAGAGACCACTCCCGCCAGACGAAACTGACGTCCTTCCCGTTTTGCTTTATGGCGCTGAAGCAAGGGTGATGTCGTAGTCTGATGAAAATGCCCTAGGAGTGTTTGAGCGGAAACTGCTCCGTAAGATCTTTGGCCCTCTACGCGTTGACAACGACTACCGCATACGATGGAACGATGAACTCTATGAGCTTTACGACGACACCGACATTTTCAGGCGAATTGGATGTATGGATGATAAAGCTCCTGCGAAAATGGTCTACAAAGCAACGGTCGAAGGGAAGCGACGAAAGGGAAGACCATGCCTCCGCTGGAAGGACCAGGTAGTGAGCACGCTAGCTACCTTTGGTATCACCAACTGGACCAAGCACGTGCAAAACAGAGACGCTTGGAGGAGATATTTGCATCAGGCCGTAACCCGGTAGCGGGTTGTTATGGCCAGTTAAGAAGAAAAGTAAATTGACGCAGCCAAAAAAAAGGAGGTAAAAAAAGGTATCTGAGCGCGCAAATGAGAACGCTTGCATGGTATAATAATTACAAGGTATGATCAAATTGCAGAATGAAATATATGCACACAAACAGTATAAGAGTAGACATTTAATCTTACCTTGATACTTGTTACCTTACCCTCGAACACCACCAAAATTGGTTTATTTTATAACTTGGCATAAGGTGTGGTGAGCGGGTTAGAAAACACTACCTCAGCAGTTCAAAGTTTGTCGTATGAGGCGACTAACAATGACACTGGATTCTTTCGAGACCAGTAGAGCCACCCCAGGCCTTAAAGATGTCTCGATGATTTTTATTTAATTTAGCGAGAAGCTCTCGGTCTCGGTCTCTCGTCAAGGTCCTAAAGTGCCTTCTATTGAGGCTTCTGACCAAAGCATTGGCCAGCCTGTTGACAATTCTCACCAGTCTCTCATCATGCGTCATAGTAGAATCCGAAATTTGGTAAGGAACCTTAGTAATTTGTAAATCATTATATGTGGTTCCAATTTGATGTGAAATAACTTAATGAATATAGAGAACCCCTAGCCATAGAAACTAGTTACTACTACTACTACATATATATCCCGATCCTTGCGTAACACCACGGAGACCGTCCATGGTTCCTTTCTCCCACTGCTGAGGAACCAACGGCACAATCAAGAGGGACGCAAAGTCACTGCAGTAAAGAACAACGCCTATAGAAGGACCCTCTAGTCGGCTGATAAGCGATATGCGCGAGACTACTAACGGGCGATGAGAATGATGGAGAGATGCCTTTTCAGACGCAAAAAATCCGAGCTGAAAAAGCGTGAGCGGGAGGAGAGCAATGGCGTTAGGAAATTCTTCCAAATAGTCAAGCGTCTGGCAGATGCAGAGGGAAATCTGGTAGAGGATGCACAGGGTGCACTGAGGTTGTGGAGAGAACACTTCTCTGGCTTGTTATCGGGCGATGATGAGGATAATGACGCTCCCAGAGTTAAACTTTCCGACATCCCCGATTAAAGATGACACCATATAAATACCGCCATTTAGCTATGACGAGGTCAGGGTTGCAATCAAGCGGCTCAAGAACAATAACGTTGCTTGCGTAGATGACTTGCCTGCTGAGTTGTTCAAGACTGGCGGCAATGAATTGGTAAGGTGCATTCTCTAGCTCTTTTGCAGAATATGACTAGATGAGAGCATGCCCGATGATTGGGACTTTGGTGTCTTCTGCCCTGTTCTCAAGAAGGGTAACCCCTTGGTGTGCGCTAACTACCGTGGTATCAGCATTCTTTCTTTTGCATATGAGGCCCTATCGAGCGTATTGTGTGAAGGAATTAAGCCATTTGCGAAAGAACTGATTGGACCTTATCAGTGTGGTTTTAGGCCTGCTATGTCCACCATTGATAAGATATTCATACTGCGTTCGTTGCCCTGTAACTCGAAATCGAACAAAAGTAGACCAAAACTGTCTTAAAAACATTGAACCGATATTTAATTTCCTTTAATTCGAAGTACAGTTCTTAACGATCAGTATTAAGGTTGTCGAGAAACATGAGATTTGCTGACTTCGCAATTCCCGAAATCTCAAATTTATTAAATAGCCATAATTCGAAAAAGGTGCATAGTGATTTATCATATCTAGTAAACGAATAGAGTTTACATTTATTTTTTTTAATAAAATAAATTTTTTTTTTTATGGTAAACTTTTTTTCAAGTACTTAAAAAAATGTTCTTTTAAAAGTGTTGTGGCGATGTTAATACCTCACTAAGTACTTAAATAAGCTTTAATTTTTTAAATGGAATGCAAATATGACGAAACTTGGTAAGAATATTTGTTTTCGCATTTTATGAGTCTTTTGTAAAATAATAAATTCCATGTGCTCAAGGTATTCAAGGTCAAAGGTCACGAAAAATCGTTTTTTTTTTCTTTAAATAGCTTTTTTTAGCGCTTTCAAATAAGTTAAAAGAGTTTTAGAGCGTTATTTGCGACCATTTTTTGCTCAATCAACTCCAACGAGATGGAGCGATAAAGGTGGAGAATTCTTTCCGGTTAAAAACTTTAAAAAAATGTATACAAACACTCGGGACGGTGCCCGACATGGAAACATAGATCAAAAACACTTTTATAAATATATGTGGCAATTTTCAAATCAGTATGTTGCGGGGTGCGGCAATAATTAAGGTAAATCGATTGCGATACAGCTCCACACCAAATTTTGCAACTCTAGCTCAAATGTATCCATATCTACATGTAGTGGAATTTTGGAGCAGTTTATGGGCGAAGGGTGCTAAAAATATAACTTTTGATGTATTTATCCGCTTTCGATCATTTTTAGTTATAGTTTTAAGTTTCGAGTTGATAGATTAAGCTGAGCGTCTGGGACAGATATCAACAGAATTCGATAAACGTTAACGGGAACAGAAAGAAGATTATTATCTAACCTAGTATATCATTAATTTTTCTAATTTAATTTTCTTTTGCTTTCAAGAATAGCCATTTAAATGCTACTAATATAATTTGTTATATACAATTATCTGATTTATACGCATTATTGCGTGTTTGCCAGACTTTTTTGTTTGCCCAATTATCAATAAATAATGAAAATTAAAAGCCACTTTGTAATATTGTGGCTTGTCACTTGTTTAGCTAAAATTATCATGAGCAATAAATAAGAGGTTTATGAAAGAGCAAAATGAAATGTTCTATGCGCACGAAATATGTCAACAAACATGAGCAAACAAACAAACAAACTCAAACCCGAACCCGAACACACACAAACAGAGGACAACAGCGTGTTGTAGGGGGTAAACGTATTTTTAGATAACGTACAAAAGTATGCAACAGCATTGTGTCATTGCAGCTGATATATACGGATATTATACGCTGTGGCACACTTTATATTTTAGTTCTTGTTTTTATGTTTATTTTGATTGCATGACATTTATATGCAATGTCAATGTGATACAGTCAAGCGCTGTATGATTGCTGCTATTGACGGATCCGGCTCATCCGCTGCCAAGCGAGTCAGTCACATCATCTGCCCATTCATTTAGTGAGACATTCAGACATTCAGACAGTCAGCCAGTCAGCCAGTCAGCCAGTCATTCGGTAAGTCAATCATTGAGCCCAACTTATTTTTGTTTACATAATCCTTGCACGTTGTCTTGCTGCATGACTGTGTCAGTGTCTCTATCACTGTCCGTGTCTGTGTGTGAGTCAACTATTTATGTGTGACTCTGTGGGGGTGGGAGAGGTAAAAGCTAAAGATGTAGCAGCATCTGGACCGCAAAACCTAAATTTGGGTCAAGTTTCGCAATCGTGAGAAATGCTATTTAGTATACAAATAAAATACATATATATGTATAAGTTAATATTTGTGTATTTGGCTGCCTAAATTAATCTTTTCGCGCACAAGAGTATGCAATATAAAATAAATAAACGCTTCATCTTTTCGTAGAACGCTTTTTATTTCTCTACTCACGCACACTCACTCATTCACTCACGCACAAGAGTGTACGATTTTCTTTTTTTGTTGCTATTGTTTTCACTTGATCAAATAACTTGCAAAAGGTATTTGGAAAAAAAAAATAAATATATATATTTATGTATTTTAAAACACTTGCTTACAATTTTTAAGACAGCTATAAAATAGCTTGTAAGATATCTGTCTAAAAATTATACACATATATACATATATGCGATTTTTATATTATTGTTGAATTAATTATTTTTTAACACTTGCTTAAAAATTTCATACATTTTTTTCTTTCGTTTTACGCTATTGCAAATCTTTTTTTAGTTTTAACTAACTTGTAATTAAGGCAATTCATAAAAAAATTCAAAAAAAAATATGTAACGAGTGATTATTTTTATTTCTTTTTATATTTATTATTATTTGTTGGATTTGTTGTTGTAACTGCTTGCAGTGTGTTCTTTTGTTGTAAACGATTTGTGGAACGCGCGTTTTGCGATGCGTTTGTTTGGCGGTCAAATCAACGACTGAAAACGTTCAGCGCACCATTCACGCGAGCAAGCCTCGAAAAATACCGTTTAATGGTGTACTACATTATTTGCGTGTGTGTGTGCGTGTGTGTGTGTGTGTGCGTGTGTGTGTGTGTGTGTGTGGGGAATTGACGACGACGCTGACAACGAATGTTACCAGCAACTGCCGCTATAGGTGTTTTTCATATTTATATTTATTTGCCTCAAGGCGTAGTTTTTTTTATTTGTTTATTATTTTTTTGCCCAACTTTTGTACTTGTTCTTTATTCAAATATTTTAGCAAAGAAAGAAAAGAAATCAGCGCCAAAAATATGCCAATGGATTACGTTTGCCACAAGTTTCTTTTATAGAGTTGTTGCCCTGCTGCTCTGCTTATATAACTCAGAGAGGAGGCAGCACAGAGCTGCGCAGGTAGTACAGTAACTCACCACGGCCTCGCTTAGGCAACTCTGCAAGCTGCCGTTTCTGCTCGGGAGCTTTTCCCCACACACGACGACGCCGACGACGACGCCGACGCCGACGCCTACGACGCGACGCCATGCCGACTGCTTTTATAACATTTGTCTGCATCTGCATGGTAAAATTTCGCATTGGTATGCGTGTTAAAAGCTGTCCGCAAATTCAAAAGAACTTACAACAAACAAACAAGGCCAACGCAAACTCAAATGGCCGCGAGCAAAGCTGGCAACAAGAAAAGAGTTGAAAAGCGTTGCCTATTGCTAGGAGGCGGGCAGCATGTCGGAATGTCTGATAGCTACTGCTGCAAACGCATCAAGAATGAACACAAAATACTTATTTACAATGTAACTTCATTAACAAACATTGAGTAGAATCATCTTCTTCTTAACTGGCCATAACAACCCGTGTTATCGGGTTACGGCCTGATGTAACTACATTCTTTCATTGGAACTGTGGTTTTACGTGGTGGGTCCCAAACCCTACGCACAACCCTTTTAAGGCCTACTGGTCTTGAAAGAACCCAGTGTCATTGTTAGTCGCCTCATACGACAAGCTTTGACCCGCTCACCACACGGGTCATTGAGTAGAATCTGTGTAGCGGAAAGTAGCAGCTGATTCTAGTCTTCTTCACTAGTCTTCAAAATTCAAACTTTTTGAATATTCAAGAATTCTATTTCCATCAACTTCTTCATTTTTCATCCGTTTTGCTTCAAACTTGTTCCAATTTATCCTTCTCGAAAAGGAGACTACTGATTCAAAAAAATGTAATGCAGGGAATACCCTGTACCCATTTTTCCCATGAAAGTCCAATTTCTGTGCAAATTTTTTTATCGAGGTTATGGGCGTTATTAAGGTGACCGGTTTGCGGTTGCTTGGGGGTTGATTCGGGATAATCTCAACATTGTTTGTTTTTATAAGCTTAACATGAGTCTTCGTGCCAAATTTGTGGCTCTACCATAAATGTTAACCTCAACATTGCTGTAAAAAGTAAAATGTTGTTTATAAGAGGAGGGGCCTAAAATTGCCACATTATAACCTATAGATTTTAAAGTTGCTATCTGATATGAATAATTTTTACACAGCACATGCACAGTAGCACTGAGCAACACAATTTTCAATTATGGGTGTAAACCGCGAAAATCTCTCACGTGGAAAGGAAGTAAGATGATTCGATAAATTGCATCTGCTTGACACAAATGCACATCTTTTGCTAAAAATTTTGATCCTCTTACTTTTATGTTGTCCGTGCCTCGACGTTCATACGGAAGGACGGGCAGACGGACATAGTCCAATCGCTACCCGAGCCAATGTTAAGACTTTTTGCCCGTGCAACTTATGATCTGCCACAAATCTATAATGCCGTTTTATACTTTGTGTACAGGATATAAAAAACCTTATTAAAACAAATATTTTGGCAACAAAAACTGAGTATAGATCGATATTGGGGGAAGGTAGTTTAAACATGGTCACCCATCAAAGTTCTTGAATATGAACTAGTGTTGAGTTGTGTTATCAGCATCAACAGATGACTTGATATAGCCATGTCCGACAGTTCGCGGGACGCTAAAAATTTAAGGGACATTTTTTCAGAAGAAGTACCTATATTGTATACATAGTCAGTACGCAGATAGAGCTTGCCTAATTGGGTTGCGTGACTAACACCCTTACTAATATAGCCATACAGCTGAAACTTGGTGAAGTTTAAACCTTTCTAACTGGGCACGTGAAGTGTATAATAGGCGAGACCACTCTTCGCTTACACCCACACCGTCAAAGCAATCCCATGAAAACTCTGTTTAGAAAGGCACGTTGTTTTGATTTTTACAGATATGTTAATATATAAGCTAGCGCTAACCAATTTAGATGTAGAATCGTGTTAGGCTTATAACTAAACAATGTTGACCTTTTGTTGAATCAACCTCCCACCCCTCGCAAAACAGTTACCTTGATTTCGCCTACACACGCGTATCGAAACAAACATTTGCCTATAAATTTGATTTTCATGCAAAAACGTGGTATAGGATATCCCACTGTTGGGCACCGTCCCCACTGTTTGGAGACGATATTACGGACGATTGTTCCTATGGTATATATATGTATTAATGACGCATTTCGGATGCGTTATACTCTACTTATTCCCAAAATGTAATCCACAACAAACACTCCAACCCGAAAGACGCAGAAAAAGAAGTAGAAGGTATATACCCCCATACACACAGAAAACATCGGTTGGCCAATCCGCTGTGTAAAATCAAAATATTTTGATTTTCCTGCGACCAAAAGGTACTTCGGTTGGGTAACCGTTTGCTGTGTGTATGGGAGACTTTACGGTGCTCAAAGCTGCGCACAAATAACTTTTACTCGAACGAACTCATGTATGACGCTCAGTTAGCTTCAAATAAAATTTTCGCCAGTCTATAATGACTGCTCCCTATGAACGTTGGGGGAGTTGGGGACACGCACAAGACTTTATCAGTCAAAAATAATCAGAAATTCTTTGAATGAAATTCGAGTGGTAACATACACATTCGGGGCAAACTATTGCCCAAATAAATAGTGGCGTAAACTACCGGAATGACCGGATGACTGACGGAATGCTAGGAGCTGACGTACACGCCGCCCTCACACACGCATACTCACACATAAACATAACAAGAACATTTGTTAGTGCTTTTCTTATTATGACGTAACCGTTGCTGTCGCTGTCGACGTCGGCGTCGGCGTCAGCGTCAGCGTCATCGCCACGTGGCTGGCTGGAAAACTTGTTTTGCTTGTACTCAGCAGTTGTTATTGTAGTCGTTATTGATGTTGTTGTAAAACGCAAAAATTTAAATTTTATTGCTGTTACAGTTGACGCTCACAAAAATAGGACCCATTGGTTCCAGAGTAGTTCTAATTTCTAAAAAGTTATAATTTGTGAGTTTTTTTTAATGGAAAAAGTAAAAACAACATTTTTACTTTAACGGCAGCATTAAGTGTGGTATTTTAAAACCACCAATTAATCAAATTATTGGCGCATTCGATAGTAATATTATATGAAACATTATGTGCTCCTCCTTCGAAGCCGTCGCTGCCATATGAAGGATGGCACTGTGTCCACTATTTTAACGAGGATGTTGTCATCGTGTCTCGTTGTTGTGCTAACGGTAATTCGATGTCCCTATCATATTCGACAAAGTACCAGCTTAGAAATGTCCAATTTTACAAAGAATTTCGAACTAAACTTGCAGATGCGTCATCTCAAGGTTCCTTTACCAAAAGATTCGCACCCCAAATATGTGCAGATCAGACCCATCACCAACCAGCTGGGCAAGCAGCTTGTTTCTATTAATTTCGCTGTCCTTGGGCAAAAGTACCTGAAAGTTTGGTTGCAAAAATTACGAAACTATTTTGACATCGTGTCTTTGGAGCCTCTTAATTGGTGCATGGACAGAAAAATTGCCAAACAATAAAGATACCTTCGTGGTAAATTATTTGCCTAAAAGATGGTCTTAGCAAAACTGGAAAAGACGTATTAGTTTATTTACCTCAACAATAAACATTTTATGAATTCTTTGTTGTAGCGCTTGTAGCCAAATTTTTTTTATGGGAACGATTTTTTTTGGTCCTGCAAAAAAGTATGCAATAGCGTTTTGTAGCTTTTGTAGTTTTAGTAGTAAAACTTAGCATGTAGTTTAAGTAGTAGATTTACAATTTTATAAGTTTTAATAACTAGCTTACAGTGTTTTCGTTTTTTGCGAGTCTCTTGCTGCGAATGTTGTTAAAAAAAGAAAAAAAGAAACTTAACTATCTAAATCAGGGTGACTGTGCTGCCCATTTCTCCACTTTCTCCCGCCCCTTTGTGGGAAAGTAGCCATTTTTTTGGGTCTCCATTTTTTTTTTGTCTACACTGAGCTAAGTGGCCCCGTCCGAAAGACCGGCTATTTCTTCTTGATTTTGGTGTCGAACCGACCAGGTCGATTTTGCTCGGCATAATAGCGAAATGAAAACACATATTCTTTTTTTTAACCTGTCGTGGATGGGGTGAGTTTTACACAAAATAGGTTGGCCCAACAAAAAAAGAAAAAGTGCGTTTGTTTCTCTCTTTGCCTAGAGGAGGGAACACCCAAGGATATTTCCAAAGTTTTTTATTGTTCGTCGCCGATGGTGCCATATCCAACATTTTAAAATAGGGTATGTTTGTCTTGGGAATTTTTTTTCTCTTTTCTCTGGCCCAAAATAATTGGCTAATTGATTTGAAGCCGAAATCCCTCACCAAGATCAGAGCTTTGGCTCTCGTTGCCGTTCGAAAACTGTGTTTTTTGTTGTTGCTCTGTTTGGTGTAAGCTCTTTCCAGCTTTTGTTTCGCCGAAAGATCTTTCGTCGCGGAAGGAAGGCCCAGAGTGAGTAAAGTAAGAAAAACCGTTACTTTATATACTCTTTCCTTGTCTACCTTTATTTTGTGCTTGCTTTTAACATTACTTTTTTTTAACCATTTATATTTTTTATAAACTCCAGATAATTTTGTAACTTTGCCTATTTTCATTATTTTATAGTTTTTTTGTAAAAATACTAAGGCTATTTGTGGTTAAGTATATGGTTAAGCATAAATTTTAATTGCTATGTTTTAAATGGATTCCGAGGCCAGCGTTGAAATGGAATTTACTTAGGTGATTTTTTTGTTGGGATCACTGGATTATTTTTGGAGAATAGTGATCACGTTAGGGTGGGCTTACACTGCTGTTGTACCATGGCACTGCATCACCTAGGGTTACTCCACTTTTCTTTTCCGTCTGTCCGTTTCGGCTGTCTACTGCCAATAACTTTTATTCTTTCCGCACGCGAATTTCCGGTAATAGGAATTATTATTATTGCTAGCGAGCAGGTAGCACTGCAGGTACCTTTTATTAACTCATCTCCACTCTCCCTTACTGCCGCCTATAGCCGGTGCTCCAGCGCGTGCGGGTACGATGACAGCAGCTCGCCTCTAGGTAACATGTTACATCTTTTATGAAAAATTCGATGCAGACAGTCGGGACAATGGCCGACCATGTACCCTGTACCCTTTTTGGAGCGTTAAAAGTGGAGAATTCTTTCCAGTTATAAACTTAAAAAAAATTTATACAAACAGTCGGGACGGTGTCCGTACCCTGTACCCTATCTCCCCCATAAACACTAAATTCAGCATACGGTAACATGGGAACGAAAGTATTTACTTTTATGTCTCTTTTCACAATACGACTGTAAGAATTTTCCTCTTGGAAAGAGGAAAACGCTTTTACAAATATCTTTGGCAATTTTCAAATCAATATATTGCGGGACGCGGCAATAATTAAGGTCAGTCGATTGCGTGGACAGAGTAGAAAAGGGTGAATACAGTTTTAATGATTAAGCGCACAAGAGTCTTCACACCAAATTTTGTAACTCTAGCTGACATGTTTCCATATCTACATGTTGTAGAACTTTGGAAAAGCTTATAGGCAATGTTGAGGGAAATCAGCATATTTTTGACTAAAACTTTTGGTGTATTTATCTGATTTCGATCAGTTTTATAACATAGATGCCAAGTTTCGAGTTGATAGATTCAACGGTGCAGATAACCCGCGAAATTCTGCTTGGGGAAAACGGGAGCAGATAGCAACCGAATTCGATAAGCTTTATCATTCCCGGATTACATGCATCTTTTGGTAAAATTTTGTACATACAGGCGGACGGGCGGACAGACGGACATGGTCGCACAATCGCTAAGATTGGTCTAAATGCCTTTTAATATCTTTCGATCCAAAAATATACTTCTCTAAATTTAAAAAAAAGCATTCTACAGTATTTATTTTATATGTTCCAAGATTTGATTTAAATGTTAAACCTTCTATTATCTTTAGGTAATTTAGTAAATATAAATTTTTAATGTATTTGTATTATTATTTAAAATTGAATTGGCTTGGTTAAACCTATTATATTGTAATTTATGTACATGATTATTTTGCACTTTTCCGAATTTCAAAATGATATAGCTCCAAAAACAAATTTTTTCATGACAAACCCCTATACACGTGTAAACTAATTTTTCACACAGAATTTTTTTGGCGAATTAAAATTCTGATTTCAATAAAGGTGTTCGATTTGAAAAAAAATTTGATGCAGACAGTCGGGACGGTGCCCGACAGTGGAATACCCTGTACCCACATTTTCCATGAAAATCAAACTTCTGTGTAAATTTTTGTATCGATGCGTTGTGGGATATGTGCGTAATTGCGGTAACTGTTCTACGGGGGGAGGGGGGATGATTAGGAAAAATATCAACATTTTTGCATAACGTATAATATTTGGTTAACATAAATGTTAACTTTAACATTTCTGTAAGAAGTGAAATTCTGTTGCAGTTCATAGGAGAGGGGGCCTTAAATTGGCACATTATTAACTATATCTTCTAAAGTTCTTATTCGATATGAATCATTTTTACACTGCACACGCATAGTAATAGTTTGCATAACTGTGTCAAGTTTCAATTGGATAGCCTTTATGGCGTGGGTTAAAACCGCGAAAATATGTCACGGTGGTGAGATATCGACATAATTCGACAAAATAGGTACATTGCGCATTTTTTGATAAACAAATTTTTGCTCTTGCACAGACAGACAGATGGACATGTCTATATCGACTCGACTATTGCTCCTGACCATTTTTGCCCATGGAACATGTAGTCTGAAACGCCTCCTTCTGCATGTTACATACAATGCACAAACTTAAATACCCTTTTACACTTTGTGTACAGGGTATAATTACTCTTATATAGTATATAAATCCATATGCATATGTTCTACGTACGTCAACGCAGAAAATAACCATAAAGGGTCTAGCCGGTTAAGGTACCAAAAACTGCCCCCAGCGATTTTTAAAAACTAATTATGCAGATTTTTACATGGGAAAAAAAATTCTAGAGAAATTTTCAGATCTAAAAATTGATGCGTTACCGCTTAATTAAAATAACGTGTTTTTCATTTTTTGAATTATTGCGACTAAACTACTAAATATTTTTGAACCAAAATTTCCACGATAATACTTATTAATAAGGGCAATGAAAAGAATTTTTTTATTTTATTTTTAAGTCATTACTTTTTCTTAAAAAAAAGCGACTTGAATATTGCTCCTGATCATTTTTGGCAATGGTACATATGGTCTGCCACGCCTTCTTCTGCCTGTTACATACATTGCACAAATCTATAATACCCTTTCGGGCAGACAGACATGGTCTAATCGATACTCGATTAAATACTGATTTTTACCCATTGAACTTTTACACTGCTCAAATCTATAATACCCTTGTACATTATGTGAACAGGGTATAAAAACGAAATTGCATTGTAACTCAAGGTTGTGCCATCTAAATAAGTAATTATGTAATAAAATGTATTCCCGCGGGATTTCCCCCTAGTTCTTATTGCTCTTTACTCTTGTTACTATTGCTGAGTTTTATGCACGCCGCACAGTGGAGCCAATTGACTTATTTTTCGGCAAAAATTATATCTTTACAGGAAGATAAGATATTTAAAAAATTTAAAATGCATTTAACAGAGGGTTTCTTAAGCTTCTGCGATACACTGCGGTAAAGGTTCTAGGAGCAGAGGGAGCTTCAAAAAACGGTTATAAAGTTCGATATTGTATGCTGCAAATGTTTTATCTTTGTATATCATGAAGAACTTCCATGTTCTAACATTTAACGATTTTTTGAGCAATATAATACATATTTTTCGGCAGTCACAACGCGCTGCAGCTCGTCATTTAGTCTCGCAAATGAGAATGGAACAATGAGAGTTTTGCCCGTAGGGGGGGCTATGGAAGAACATCACTGCTCAAGTTTTGATTTTTGCCGAAAAAGAAGTCAGTTGGCTCCACTGTGCGCTGTTTAGTTTACGACCTGGGCCTAATGAATTTGCTGTTTGTCCGTTGGCATTTATTTGTATACTTTAGCCAAAAAAAATTACCTCACAATATTTATGCAACTTGGTTTGGGGAAGGTTCGTATGTAACTGCTACTAGCCTTAGCCGCACTAAACTTACTTTTAACCGTATTCCGAAAAGTGTCTGCCCAAAAACAAGGGTCATTCATCTAATACTTTAATAACTCCAGGAAACACAAAAATATTCTACGCTGACACAAGCGTTGTCTGGTATATTCGATCTTATTTCTAAAACGGGTTTGCTCCTTATCGACTAGGTAATAGGCAATTGTCAACAGATGCGTGGATAGCCAAAAGAATGCATTTGGGTGTATGCAAGAAAGCCAAATCCTTTTTTGTCGCGATAATAATGAAATTTCTTTTTAAGCAAAATTCAATTCAGTACCTTTATCTTTATTAGTTTGGAAAATATGGGATTAAAAAAAATATACATATATATAAAAAACCCTTCGAAACAGTTCTATAAAATGTGTAATATTGAATATTCACTATATTTGAAAAATCTTTTGGTCATCCGAAAAATATTTGTATTAATATAACTTCTGAATGCATTAAAGAAACAAAGATGCGTGGAAGGGTATGGGCGTAATAACGGTAACTGTACTACGTAGGTAGGGGCATGGTGCGGAAAAAGGTCAAAATTGTTTGGTTTATAAACCTAACGCACCACATTTGGTTAACATAAATGTTAACTTTAACATTTCTGTAAAAAGTGAAATTCTGTTACAGTTCTTAGGAGAGGGGGCCTAAAATTGGCACATTAATAGCTATATCTTCTAAAGTTCTTACCCGATATGAATCATTTTTACACTATACATGCACAGTAATAGTCTTCAGTGGGTTAAAACCGCGAAAATCTGTCACGGGGGAAGAGAAGAAGAGATATCGTCTTAATTCGACAAGCATGCACTGAATAGGTATAATGCGCATCTTTTGGTGAAAATTGTTACTCTAGCTCACACAACACGGACAAACAGACGGACGGACATGTCTATATCGACTCGACTATTGCACCTGACCATTTTTGCCCAAGGAACATATGGTCTGCCACGCCTCCTTCTGCCTGTTACATACATTGCACAAATCTAGAATACCCTTTTACACTTTGTCTACAGGGTATAAAAATAGCATGAAATTTGATTTGCATGGAAAAAATGGGTACAGGGTATTCCAATGTCGGGCACCGTCCCGACTGTCTGCGTCAAATTTTTCTTGTATACATTTGTAGATGCGACTGAAAAAAATGATCGAAACAACAACAATGCAGTTGTTCGCCTTCCCCTAGGAAAAAAGAGGATATTCGTGTAATTTAAATAGAAAAGAGAAAATACTCTTATATTAACTTGTTTTTATTTTTAAAGGCTATTATTTTGTGATGAGTGGGGGAGGGAGGAGGGAGGGGGGTTCTAATGCGTTATTCTAGCTGTAACATTCGCTCAAAAAGACCTCATTTTAATTTATAGAAAATGCCGATCGATATTTTCAACTATCAATATCGAAAATATCGAGTAGCGGCAATATCCATAGTTTTCCAGCTCTAATACGAAGGCTAATAGCGAGTTTCAGATGATGTGTCTAGCTGGGAATGCAAATTCTGTAAAATTGGTCGAGATTGTCGGAGAACCTCGAAGTGTTTGGACAAACGAAGGCACATACATATGTGTAAGCTATAAACCAGAAGTGCGTATTTATTATTTATCTGCTTTAATAGAATCGCCATTGCCTTTGCGAAGTGGACGTTGTCCGAAACAATTGATGACTTCTTCAAAGAAAATTTCCGCACGAGAAGGCAATTGTTTAACACGCTTGTAGATCGCCTAGTGGGGCTAAGGAAAGAGGACTCTGCGTTTCGTTCAGCAATTCCTCTTGATAAGCGTGTTGCCATTGCTATGTATTCCTTGGGTTTGCCTGCAGACGAAAGAAGTCATAAGGGAACTCAGGGACGATTACATGCCACCAAACTTCATTACCCAGGAAAAAATAAGGGAATGTGTTCAAGGTTTCGAAGCGCACTGAGTAAACACTACTTCATTCCAATAACTACACGAATAAAGTGTTTTTAATTTCTGTAAAAATAATATATAT
Source organism: Chymomyza caudatula (assembly GCA_035041775.1). Lineage (NCBI taxonomy): Eukaryota > Metazoa > Arthropoda > Insecta > Diptera > Drosophilidae > Chymomyza > Chymomyza caudatula. Next base: position 864,316 of record JAWNKW010000186.1, on the reverse strand, counting down.
TTATGTTACTCATTTCATGAGTTTTCCAATAGCTACTAATATAAATATATTTGCAGTTTTTATTTCATGATTACTACTTATACTACTACTTGGAACACATAATCTCGAGCATGTGCTGTTGGAAATAGGCCAAATCTTTGGTCATCTCCTCCATCGCTATCGTCTTCCACTCTTCAACGGCCAATTTCTGGATATCCACGTCCAGTGCTGTTAATTTATTTATTTTATTTTTTAAAGGGCGATGTTTCTTCTGCGCTCTCCCCAGTTATAGCCTAGTACGCAGCAGGCTAAAATATTTTTACACGAAATGCGCAATATATTCCTGTTGTCGTGGATTGTAAATAAAAAAGGGTGGCCATATAGCTGAAAAAAGGAAAAATCACATGGTAACCCTATTTTGTCAGCTGTTTTATGTTGTTGTGTATATTGTGATAAAAAAAGCGCGAATATTATAAAGAGACGCATCGAATAAACAAAGTGAAAAATGGACCAAAAATTAAAATTAATTTTGGCTCTAACAGCTTATGTTGTGATCAAAGAGAAGGAAAACGCGGCTAAACGCAAAAGGCGTGAGCGTCGCAAATGTTGGGTGAATCCCTATTTGCGAGAAAGAGGAGTTAAAAAAAAGTTGGCAGCGCAGTTTGCAGTGCTGCGTACCAAAGAATGAAATTTCGCCATAAAAAATTCCTACGTAGTTTTTTTTATATGAAGTTTGGCAGCACAAAATAAATTCCATTCAACTGCGTACTAGGCTTATGTTAGAAAAATCTGCAATAGTCGAACAAAAGTTATATTTTTGGTAAGCATTTGTCTAGTTACTGACCTAAAATAAATGATCTGTACATTCCACAATTGACTCCTCTAAGTTAACTGTTTTGGAGGACTTAAATATGTCCTGCATTTTTGTGAAATATGTCCATGTCGATGGCCTGCTCTCAGTATCCCAATTTTGTGACTTCATCTCTGAAATGCAAAAACGAAAATACAAATTTGTATACACATTTGTACATATATTTTTTGGACATGTTGTCCATTTTTGACTTTACTTCGATTAAAGTGGGCCCATAATATTTTAAGGTCTCAGCCATCTCCTTGTGGATGTGGGTATTTTTAGGTATAGCACGCAAGTCCCCTATGCGTTCTTGCCACTGGTCCAGCAAGCTGTAAGTAGCTTCTACGAACCACACAAAACACATGTTGTTGGCTACACTTTATTTACTTTTTGGAATATACATAATTAAAGTATTATTTCGTATTTACAATAAATTTTTGTACTACATTTCATGTTTTAATTAATATACTTACCTTTACGGCAATATCCATTTTATTTCTTTCTTGTTACCATTGGGGTAAATACTGCGATAACTCAAAAACTCCAGAAATGAAGTAGTAAAATCGAGTAAATGTGATTGAACTCGTTACTTTAAAATAAAATGTCATATTTTGAGTAGTGATGTAAATCCAGACTAAAACATCGATGTTTACTATCGCAGAGTCCATCGAAATGGACATCGATGTTGGTCGATGCATCGAACTAAAAACATCAATGGTTTTTCGATGTTTGGTATTTGAAACGTTTACTTGTTATTATGGAAGGAAACTTCGTTGTATAATACAAAATATGTGAAACTAGAGGTATGTGAACAACAGAAGACTTCTATATACAATACTATATACAGAGATCAAATAGATCTACGCCTAAATTGTGAAAACATAACAGTATTGATAAACGTTCCGGCAGGGGTTTGCCGGCTTTTGAGAATAACCTTTAACATTATTTGTAAAACTGAGAATAAGCCTTACTTTGGCATAATCTTTAAATAATGCTAGCGAACAGGCACTGTGTTTGCTAGCTAGCTAAACTAAATGTGCACCGTTGAAGATGTTTTCCATACCAGTATTGGAACTTCAAGCAGCGGTTCTTGGTACACGTTTAAGAAATGTAATCTTGGAAAGCCATGACGTGAAAGTCCAGCGTTGTCTGATGTGGTCAGACTCGCGGTTATTGCTTGGCTTCGGTCTGAATCAATGGAATAAAATGATTGGCATTGGGTACCAGACCCGTTGAATTCTTTAGACGTGGCTAGAAAAACACACAAGGGTATGAAATATGAGTCTCAGAACCTTTGGAAAACTGGACCATGGATTTTACTCGAAGGGGAGTATTTATGGCCAAAGCAGGAAGAAACCTGTTGGTCAGACGACTTACACGATGGGAGGAAAGTTATTTTGACTGTATTGATAGAACCAATCATCTACTTGGAAAGATTATCAAGGTTTTTGAGCTAAAAGTGAACAATGGGTTGGATTTGTCATACGGCTGCAAAGAACTTAGAGCAAGAACAGCTGTAGTTATCACCTCTATTGAACACATAGGATCTGAAGGTGGTCTATGAAAGACTTGACTATGCAACAGTATTACCGAAAAGAGCTCGTCAATAAATATAATTAGCCAAAGAAAAGTCTTTGGCGAACTTGATCGTACAGTGGTAATTGTCAACGAGATCCGAGGCAAGTTTTGGATAGTTGGCTCGAGAAGCATAGTAAGACGCGCGTTACAATATGGCCTATCTATACTCTATATTTTATAATAGTAGAAATTTTAAACGATAAAGTTCCTTGTATTTTATTTTTATTTTTTTAAATAAATTGTCACATACGCTCACACCACGCAACGATACAGCTCTCCGCTCTCTCAACGACTATTGATTTTGTATGTAATGTAGTCGATGGGTAGGCTACGGTGGGAAAATGTAAGTCGCGCTAAAGCAGAGTGTCAGTTTTTCAAAAATAAGTACGCCAAATATTGATGGGACAGTTGCCAGTGGATAGAGTTACACGATATAAACGTGCTTCAATTTTACTGGACTCGCCCATTTTGGACATTTTATCGTAACTGTTGGACGTCCGAAGAACTAGTTGGGTATTTCTGAGGGGACCTATCTGAAGGCGACCGGACGGGTCGCAGGTTGCGGATAGCGAACGGCCTCACCGGGAGGTTATCTGCGAATAAGCGTGATTTCTTTCAAATAAGCAGTCCCGGACAGGCAGCGGGTGCACAAAAGACCGCTGCACTGACGAGGTGTTGTGGGAGTAGTTGCCTCTTTTTAGTTGCCGCTCAGTTAGTTTGCCTTTGACATTTGTGGTGAGTGCAGATGACATGCAATTTTATTTATTTATGTCTTATTTTTATATATACATATATGCGTGTTTTTTTTTAGCATAACTTATTATTATTACTTGTTTAGATGTAAAACAAGAATAAAACAGCGTTTTAGCTTATTTTAACTGCAGCGAGGCAACAACACAAAGTACAATTTTCGCTCACAAAAATCGTGTCAACGACAGCGGCAACCAATGCGGCTACCACAGTGGCAACCGTAAGAAGAAGAGTTGTCGCACCTTATACTTATTCCACTATGGTGTAGAGTAGGATTGTTAATATTTTAAAATATATCGTGTTTCGATATATCGAAATTGTTCTATTTAGAATATCGCAGTATCGATAATATCAATTTTAAAATATCGATATATCGATTTATTGCCAAAAATTTGCGTTCAGCGATGTTACAAAGACGGAATTTTTAACATTTTCATGTAAGGACCTACTTTTGTTGTCTAGAACAAGTTCCACAGCAGATGCGACCATTTCTGACGATGCAGAGCCGACTGGTGGTGTCAATTATTTTAGAGCAAGTTTTGATATATGATTTTCATTCCTTTAACCTGCCCTTTCTCTTAGCAGTTGCACTTTAGCTAAGTTCTCCGCCGATTTGCTCATATTTCTGTTTTGGATCAGGTGATTGTGAATATTCCACAATCTTCTGTTTGACGAATTTCCACTGACTTTCACTATTTTTCCGCACAATGTGACACAGAATTTTAATCTAATTTAACTGGTTCATATTTCATGTATCCAAATAAATTACACCTTTCAATTTTTTCGGCACCCTCTTGCTATTTGTTGGAAAAATACATAGAAGAAGATATTTGATATTTGACACACAAATTATCGATATGTGATACTATCGTCCTCGAAAAAATCGATCCGATATTATCGTATCAAAAATTAACTATATCGCAAATATCGATATAATATCAAAAATCCTAGTGTAGAGTACCTAGAAAATGGGATATCGATTTCCCCTTTTTTATAACCCGATTACCGGATATCGATTTTTTTATTGCGTGAGATAAACCACCATATTCGGTTTGTTATTATTTTTTCAAGAAATTTTGATAGGCAAGAATTTATGGAAGAGGGCGATATGTGTTTATTTTTGTTATAACTTGTATGATATTTTGTTGTATAGGTATAATAAGCGGACTTTGACAGATGGGTGTAGATTTTTAGGTTTTTAATGTTTTTTACGCTATTTCTACTAACTTTAAAGCGTTTAGCTAATTTTCTGTACGAAATTCCATTCTTAGTACAGCAACTGTGCAGAATTTGTTTGCGTACTTGCTTTTCGATTCGACGAATATTCATATATCGAATATTCATTTGAAAGTGTGCAGTTTCTTTTCCGTACATTCCTTATTGGAATTTTTTTTGCTCCTTTTTCTGGTCACATGTTAAATACTTTGCGTCACTTTCCAAAAACTGGCATTGCATGCTCAATGTTGAACAGCATTCAGATTGTTGTTTTGAATTGGTGTCTAGCTTTGATAAAACAAGTTCAATTATGATGCTATTCATTATATCAGCTTTTGATCCTAATGAGAAAAGAGAACTACGAATAGCTAATACAGTACCAAGAATCTTTCTGAGTGACCTGCTTTTGAGACATTGGTTCTATGTTGAACATATTAGTGATATGCTCTAAGAAAATTAAAACCTTTTTATCGTGCCCTTAATTGTTGAATGGCTTTAGGACAATTTGATTCTGCCACAGTCCAGGTCCAGACAATCAATTGAGTAAATAGCTGAACTTGTCCAACAGTGCAATTGATGGTTCATCATGCACCATGTTTGCAAATGATGAAATAAATCGCTTATAATCGCCATATTTTCAAGATTTTCGATTTGCATACGGATACGGATATGACTTGCTTGCTTGAGATAAGATTTCGAAGTTGCAATCTACACGTCACCCCGTGTGGTAAGCGGGTTAGAGAATACCACCTCAGCAGGTCAAAGCTTGTCGTATGAGGCGACTAATAATGGCACTGGGTTCTTTCGAGACCAGTAGGGACCCAGCACGAAAAACTACAAATCCAATGAAGGAATGTATTTACATCAAGCCGTAACCGTATAACACGGGTTGTTATGGCCAGTTAAGAAGAATCTACACTCTAAGACTTGTTCACTGACTTTATCCACTTCTTGCTCACTTTTTAACAACAAATTCTTGTTTTCGTTTCTCATTATTCACTTTGGTTTTGGTTCAGTTGGCAAATTAAATTTTATAATTGACCGCAGTTGAGTGATTCATATATTGAACCAAAAACTAATGTGATTTTAAAAAATATGAGTGATTTTTTTTTTTGATTTAATAAAGATGAAGCCATAATGAATAGGTGGAAGAAGTATGAAGATATGTAGATAACGTTTTATGTATGTATGTGAGTGTACTGACTCTTAAAATGACAATTTAAAATTTTGAAGAGCCCCTTGCTTTGGTGTCCCTACTTATAAATAAACAGTTGGTAACCAACTCAGGCTTTTCCGCACGTTCATCAAAACAACCGAAATTAGCTAGAAGATATTTAAACAAAAAAATAATAATTTTGAAAATTATTTACTCTTATTATTCTTCTGGCGACGCAACTATAGTGACTAGAGTGCTAAAATTCAATAGGAAACTCTTTGTAGACATGCCCAAATTACTAAAGTTATTTGAATAACACACTGCATCGACCACGCACGCACACAAAAACATCTCCAAATCGCCGGAAAAGTTGTCAGAGTCGAAAAACATAAAATTAGAGATATTAGTTTTTTGGCCAATCCCAATACTTTTTTGTGGAAAACTAAAATCTACTACTAAAACTAAACGTTTAACAGACGAAATTTTCCTTGCATACTTTTGGGCCTGACATTACAATTTCGATTTATATGTGACAAGCTCCGCTAAAAGGCTTCTGAATGTTTCCCTTCCTGGACTCAGTGGTTCACCACAACGGCAGTAGACTTAAAGTTAATAGGTATCAGAAGCCAAAAGCATCAGGACGAATATTAAATTATTATCCCAAACATCCGAGGAATATGATTATAAACACAGCAAAAAACCTCGCAAAACGTATTATGGACAACAGCGACTCTGTTTTTCACGCAGATAACAAAATGAAAATCAAACAACTTTTGAAGAAAAATGACTTTTCGAAACGTGTAATAAAGACAATAATAAACAACATTGGACGAAATACAAATAGAATGGAACAAAACAAATAAACAAGACAAGTCATATAGGTCAGTGGTATATATATTCCGAACCTCTCAGACAGACTTGCAAAAACAGATATTTATGACAGGGACAATATCACAATAGGACATAAACCTATGAACACTATGGCTTCAATATTCTGAAACACGAAAAGTAAAACTGACAAAAATGACCTAAATTACAAAATATCATGCGCGCACTGGAGACGTTCCATACGTATAAGGTATATGTTGGAATAACAAAATCAAAACATAGGACAAGACTATCTAGACATAAAGAACATAAGTCTAATAAATAGACAACAAACAGCGCTATCAGCCCACTGTGCGGAGTACAAACACTTTCCTGATTTTAATGCAAGAAAAACAGATAGTGAGAACTGCGCTCACCTTCTCAGACATTTACTTGACAAACATAAATAAGTTTAATTTAAAGATCCGCAGCTAAATGTTTTGTCAAAATGTATATATACATATATATATTTTACATGTTGTTGTGATATCCCCTGAGAACGTCCTCCGCAGTCAGAAATATTGGGATATAAAAATTTAAAAACAAAAAAAAATGGAAGTTTAACTTCTTGTTTTGGGCCTTGCGCCGGCAAAAAATACATCTTTACTTTTTCATTATGATTAATTATGCATATTTCAGCCTATAACATTTATAGATCTTCAACGAAGATGCCACAAGACTTTCGGTTGAGCCGTTTTCGAGTAAAATGGATTCAGACATACATACACTTGGTCGCAGGATTGTGCGTACAGTGCAAAAAAATTAGAACATTCAACTTTGCCTCTATTTATTTCAATTTATAGGGCATGTACAGCATAATTTTTTTTTATTTCATAGAGGGATTAATTTACTTTTTAAAACTTCTTATTCCATCAAGTTTGCAAATTATTAACTATTTAATGAACCTACCTAAATATGGACCCGAAAAATTCGGCGTACTGAAAGTTTTTATATAATTAAATACTTAATGGAGGTAACTTGTAGGAAGTCCATCACGCTGCAGCACCTTCTTAAGTCGCTTAGGCATCAAGCATCATTTTAATACCCTGTAAACAAAGTGTAAAAGGTCTAAGGCTGGTTTTCACAGCTTGCCGAAATGCTGACTATTTTTTTTATCAAATTTTTAAATAAATAATTTTCAAGAACCTTTAAAAATGTGCTTTAAAATTCCATTATCAATGAAAAATATTGCAATATACAGTGTTTTTTATCTCGTCACATGTTTTTTACTTCGAAGATGTTGTTTTTATATAATAATACAATGATTCCCTTAAAAAAAAAACATTCTTCTTATAACAAAATATTTACAAACTTCAAACATAGCCTCTAAATAATTCTAGGTGCCCTTAATAATATATTGTCCTCTCAACAGATTTCTAAACTACTATTTAGGGGTAGGAACCAAAATAACCCTAAGGCTGAAACTATGTTCGCTTAACCCGATTTGTATATTTTACAGTCATAGAGAAAACAGCCCAAAACCAAAACAAACCTCAGATCAACATCTTCGTTCTATCTCATGCTCCCTGTAGTTACAATAAAGCGAACGCATGAAATTCCTAGCGAACCTAATTCTATTAGTACCACTCAACCATCTGAATCTCCTCCAAAGGTTTAGATGTCCAACATTATGACCCTAATATATAGTGCTGCTGTTGTTGCTACTGGGAAAAAAATAACGATTTAATGATATGACACCATAATTAAAATTTGGATGCCTACTGCATACAGTATACAATCTTAATACGGTTGCATGTACCTTACGCTCGTTCCGGATGAACTTTACAAATTTACTTGTCAAAATCCTAACTTAATTATATGTCTCAGCTTCCACTTCATGCAGCATTTCTTGAACACTGGGAATTCCTGAGACCCACAATCGCATTCCATTGTATATAGAAGAGTATTAAAAGATTTTTGTAAAAAAAATCGTGATTGTGTTATTTTTTTCTTAAAAAATATTTTAATTTTTAATTTTTTTTTAATTTGAATTGTTAACATATCTGAGCGGTAAGTAAACAATCTCTTAAAGGTCACAGAAATTGAAATATAAAAATTTGGTGCAGACTGTCGGAACTGTGCCTGACAGTGGAATACCCTTTACCCATTTTTTCCATAAAAATCAAATTTCATGCAAATTTTTGTATCGATGGAAGGGTATGGACGTAATAACGGTAAAGGTACTACGGAGGTAGGGTGGATGGTGCGGAAAAAGGTCAAAATTGTTTATATATAAACCTAACGTACCACATTTGGTTAACCTGAGTTAACTTTAACATTTCTGTAAAAAGTGAAATTCTGTTGCAGTTCATTGGAGAGCTATATCTTCTAAAGTTCACATCCGATATGAATCATTTTTACACTACACAAACACAGTAATAGTGTGCATAGATGTGCCAAGTTTCAATTGGATAGGTTTTATGGTGTGGGCTAAAATGATCTACCTCGCCTCCTTCTGCCTGTTACATACATTGCCCAAATCTTTAATACCCTTTAACACTTTGGGCAGAGGGTATAATTACGGAGGTTATGCACTTATAATTCACAACTAGTTTAAACATTTCTTTAATAAAGATGAAAGTAATTTTCTCTCGTATATTAATTCTTTTTTATATTTTACTAAATATACTTCTATTTTTAGTAAAAAAAATTATTAGCTACTTATTACATAGGTTCTCAAATATCGCCAAACATGTGTTTTGTCTGTCCAAGATTCTCTGCTGAAAGGGAAGAGCTAACCCATTGAGTGGCAATCATGAGATTTGACAACTTGATTGCTATAAGCAACATGGCAGCAGCGATATTAAAATTCCTGCGTCGCGATGAACGTGGCCTTGATGCCTTCTCCCCCTCGGGAAGTAATACTTAGCGGTCGTACCTTGAGAGCGAAATGAGGAATAGGTGGTAGGTTTATTGGGTAAGCGCTAACGCAAGTCCCAAACTTTTTGACAATAGACGGTTTAGACCCATACCATAAAAGCCATCCAAATGAAACAGATATGCACACTGTTACTGTAGATGTGTGGTGTAAAAATCATTATGTTCGGATAGAAACTTTAAAAGACTACAGAATTTCCCTTTGGGTGGGTCCCAAACGCTACGCACAACCCTTAAGTGCATCGATAAAAAAATTTGCATAGAAATTCGTGTTTCATGGGAAAAATGGATACAGGATATCCCACTGTCGAGCACCGTCCCGACTGTCTGCATCAATTTTTTGTTTAAATTTGATAGTTGAAGTGTTAGTTTATCAAATAAAGAAATCTTACTTTATAGTAAAGCAAATCAAGTTAAAAAACTGAATGCATTAATTCGGGGCAGTGCCCGACAATTGGATACCCTGAACACTATAAAAAGTAAATTAAAAAAACGTGGCATCTACTTTTATGCATACACGATATGCCTAAGCATTATCATAACTTCAGTAATCTTGGGCAAGTAATGTTAAATTTCAAAATATAGATCGAGAATGCTTTTATAAATATCTGTGGATATTTTCATTAATTCGGGTAGCGATTGGGCCTTGTTCAACGAACTGTTTGTATGAGTCGCTAGATCTGCGAAACCTTAAGAGCTAGCGATACAACATTCTCCGAATTTTTTACTGAGGTCAGTGGCGCAAAAAATTAAATAAATGATATTGTGAAATTAGCATATTTTTGACTATAACTTTTGATGTATTTATCCGATTTCGATAATTTTGCAACATAGGTGCACATAAACGCGACGCACACGTTTGTCGAGTTTCGAAATGATAGACTGATCGGAGCGGTTGTACACCGCGCAAATCTCTCACGGGGGAAGGGGGTGAGATATCGACATAATTCGACAAACTTGTACTGAATAGGTATTTAGATTAGATTTGTGGTGGGTGCGATGGCTCATCAGAGAAAGATGAGACCATCCCTAGCACTCAGGCAGCCTTGCCCATTGTGCCATACCCGACAGAGGAAGTTAGGGGATAGAGAGACAATTAAAATAAGAAAAAGAAAGAAGTTGAGGACAGAGTAGGCTTGTTGAGTAGGCTCCCTATTGTCACAATCTTCCCGACTTCCGTAGGAAGTCAAGAAGACTATGCAAGGGGAGAGTAAACACCTCGCTCATATTGAGTGTATCGCTTCCCAAAATACGTATCCGAGTTCTTGCAAAGGCCGGACAGTGACACAGAAAGTGCTCCGTGGAGTCGGCTTCCTCAAGACAGGCTGCGCAGGTTGGGTCGTCAACGAGGCCCATGTTGGCCAGATGTTGGCCAAATGTATTGTGACCCGTGATTAATCCAACCAGGGCTCTTAGAACTGTCCTCTTCTGACGAAGAAGATATCTGGAAGCCCTTGGATTGGGTTCTTTCACGAATTTCTTTGTTACGCGACATCCAATGATGGATATCCAGCGTTCCTTACAGACATTGTCTGTATAGGCTGCTATCCATCCACCCAATTCAGCTGCCTTGACAGGAATAATTGGCTCAGGCCCTATTGGCTGTGACGCCGAGCCTTTATTTGCCAGTTCATCCGCCATTTCGTTGCCCTGGATACCTCGGTGTCCAGGAACCCAGTATAGACTGACTTTGTTGTGACGTGAAATCATGTTAAGTCTGGTCTTACATTCGCTGACCATGATCGACGTTGTGCGAGGATTCTCCAGGGGCTTGAGTACAGCCTGACTAGCACTACAAATCCCTACAGTTACCCCACTCAATTTTCTCTCATGGATCCAGCTCGCGACATTTAGAATTGCGTAGATTTCTGTTTGGAAAACCGACGGCAATTTACCTGTTGCGCATGAGTAGCTTGAGTTTTCATCAAGATACCAACCAGCACCACCCATCTTTCGTTTTGGAACCCTCTGTGTAAAAAACATAAGTATTTCCCCTTAGTAAAGTTCCTGGAGTGCTCCAGGATTCTCTTGGCGGAAACACCACTTCGTATCTGCGGGCAAAACTCACACTTGATACGACACTATCAGCAGGCATCGAGAAAAGCGGGCACTCTGCTAAAGCGGCACTAAACTTACTGGCTATAAGTGTGTGACCAAATCCCAGTTTCTTTCGTCCAGACTCCATTGTTGTAGAGTCTGCTAGACGCTTTCATAGCCTCTTGCCTTAAAAATACGTCAAGAGGGGTTAGATTTAACAGTGCATTAAGAGCATCACTTGATGTCGTGCTCATAGCGCCGGTTATCCCTAAGCAGGCATGCCTTTGCAGTCTGGTTAGAAGAGTGACGCTGGACTGAACCAATGTTCTCTTCCACCATACCACTGAGGCGTATAATACTACGGGCCTGATTAGAGCTATGTACAACCAATGAACAGAGCTCGGCTTCAAACCCCAGGTTTTACCGTCTGCACTGCCAGAAGGCTCTGAGAGCTCGCTCGGTCTTTCGTTCAATATGCACTTTCCAGGTCAGCTTAGTATCAAGGGTCACCCCGAGATACTTCACCTCGCTGGCCAGTGCCAGAGTCACACCTTTTAGCGTTGGAAGGATCATTCCGTCCGTCCTACGCTTCTGAGTAAAAAGAACAAGGGTAGTCTTACTCGGGTTTACGGTTAGACTTTGTGTGTTGCACCAGGAGTCAATCCTATTCAATACAGCCTGCATTGTGGTGCAAACTGTATGAAGAGATCTACCAGATGCCAGCACGCACACATCATCAGCATTAGCTTGTATGTGTACGCCCATATTTTGAATCTCCTGCAGGAGCTGGTCCACAACCAAGCACCAAAGAAGAGGAGACAGGACTCCCCCTTGGGGGCATCCTCGCTCTACCTCCACTGTGACCTTGCCTATATCACCATTCCCAGCAGTGAGACGTCTGTCAGAGAGCATGCGTCGAATCCACCTGCATGAGGTTTCATCGATGCCATGTTGCTCAGCTGCGAAGCACATCGAGTCAAAAGTAGCATTGTCAAAGGCTCCCTCAATGTCTACAAATACGCCTAGAGTATATTTTCCCTTCTCCAGGCCTTCCTCGATTTTGCAAGCAATATCGTGAAGAGCTGATTCACAGGACTTTCCACTCTGATAGGCATGTTGCTGACTATTGAGCGGGCTTCGGACTAATGCTCTTGACCGAATGTCTTTTTCAATTAAGCGCTCTAGACCCTTTAGAAAGAAGGATGTCAGACTGATGGGTCTAAAGCTTTTCGACAGAGAGTAATCTTCCCTACTTGGTTTCGGGATAAAAACAACATGCACACGTCTCCAAGAGGTCGGTACGTAGCCAAACGCTAGACATGCTCGAAAGATCCTTTTCAGTGCCTTAACGAGCCTGTCCCCGCCTCTCTTTAACATAATTGGGTACACGCCGTCGGGCCCTGGGGACTTAAAGTTTGCGAAAGAGGATAAGAAGAACCTTATCGACTCTTCCGAGACTATCCGTGCGGCAGTATATCAGTTAAATCGACTGGGTACCACACCAGGACTCGGTTCCACTGAGGTGCCACTAAGAGTGGATATCCTGCAGCCCGGAAAGTGGGCCACAAGGAGTTCCTTATAGGTTTCCGAGTCATTGGTTGTGTATGTCCCATCAGATCTTCGAATCGAGTCAAGCCGAGCGGCTCGGTCCTTCTGGAGGACCTTGCACAGACGGGCAATGTCTCTGGTTTCGCTGATCTCACTGCAAAAATTCCGACAAGAGTTCAACTTCTCCCTTCTCACTGTTCTCTTATATTCCTTTTGCAGAGTGTTATATGCCGCCCAGTCACCCTCATTTCGAGTCCGAAGGGCTCTATTGAGAGATTTTGTGGATTGCTTTCGAAGTTTTGTAAGTTCCGCGTTCCACCATGGGACTGCGTAACCTTGTCTTCTTCGTCTTATTGGGCACACTGACTCGTAGCTTTCTGTCAAGACGCGTTCCATAGACTGGACCGCAATCTCAATGTCCGCTATGTTCCGCGGCCGACGAATTTCAGGAATATTCTGATGCAGGAGCATTTCGAACTCATCCCAATTCGCCTTTCTTGGATTCCTTCCTTCAGGGACTACCATTTGGTAAATCCCTAATCGGAATTGGATGTATCGATGAACAGACAACGATACCTCCTCTAGCACACGCTAAGATTTGATGAGACCGTTCATTCTCTGGTTAGAGACTGTCAGATCAATCACTTTTTGTCGCCTGGATGTTACAAAAGTCGGGCTGGTGCCAACATTTTATACCGCCAGGTTAGAGGATAGTAAGAAGTCTAAAAGTTGAGAGCATGTGCGCATTCCGTACCTTGTCCTTGTTCCCACCGTCAAAGAACAACCACCTGAGCTTGATGGTGATTCTTTGATGGTCCTACAGGAATATACAGACCATAGAGCCGTATTCAGGCCCGGGTTCATGGTACGAAGGAGGGAAAGGTATTCCTGTGAACGCCTAGGCGTCCCCGGGCACCAAACTCCCACCTTGACCAGCTGAAGCTCCGAGGTGCAGGTTGCGACAAACTTGCACCCTTCGCTTACTGGTAATTGAGCAACCGAAGTTTTCAGCCACTTCAAAGAGCACTCATTCGAACAGGTTATTCGATAAGAGTAAACGTCCTTCTGAACACCTTCGAAGCTGAGTGCTACTCTCGCAACACTCATTGCCTTCCACATATGCTGCTCGACACTCTCATGCTGATTTTTAGTCAACTGAGATTGTCCTTTATCTACTAAGCTACTACCACTTTCTGATGGTTTCTTCGGAGGCTCCATCCCAGCAGCAGACTGGATTGTGCGGGAGGTTGACGGAGCATTGCAGGTTGTTTCCTTCCTACCCTGCTTCGCCGACTCCCATTTTCCGGTCTCTGCCGTGCCCGTCGCCAACACTGACGTTACGCTGGTGTTACCACAACTAATTGCAAGAAGCTGTCGCTTCTGCAATCGGATGGCACTGACTCTGAGAAACAGGTTCACTGGAGTCATTCCCTAGTAGTTCCACTGGCGTTCCAGTCTCCCCTTTCCCTTTCGCCGAAGCTAAGGCAGGCTGGTTCAAAGAGGGCGAGTTGGAGTCGGATTTGGTAACCTTTCTCCTCTTCGCCAACTTCTTACCAGCCCCTTGAGGGTTCTGGATTGAGGACAATGGGGAAGAGCACAGACCAGCGGAGCTGTCCTGTGTGCGTTTTCTTTTCTCACTGCCCTCTACGGGGGTGGACGCCAACATTGCTGCAGCCGCTCTATTTGCAGCATGTCGGCGCTTTTTTAACTATCGCTTGGACAGCACTACTCCCGTTTCGCCGGCAGGGTTAGGTGCTGTTACTGTATGAGATCCCAGTACTCTGGGACCAACATTCATATCCCTCACCAACCCTTTGGGCTTAGCGGGTGCAGATGACGCAAAGACCTTAGCTTGCGCTTTGATCTCGTGCATCAACCGAGCACTCCCGCCAGTTTCCCGTGACAATGGTTCGGCACTTTCGCTGCTTGCACTGACCGACGCTAGACCGCCATGAGGTTGCGGACTCATTAGAGTATCGTGCATGGTTGGAGCCACATCCGACACATCCATTGGATCCACAGCCGCAGGTGCTGTATCTTTCAACAACAGGCACTCCAAGGAGCGGGTGAGAGAGCCTGTGTTCGATAAGACTCCAGAAGAGCACTCATCTACATTCACTACTGGTAAATTGCTTCCTCCGAAGTCCCAGGTACCAATTTCGGTCATGTTTTGGAATGGGTTTTGGGCCTGCACAGTGGTCTGGTACAACTACGGGGTGACCAAGGCCCGAGAGAAGATGTTTTCTGACTTCCCAGTCTGGGAAGCTGGTTAGTTGGTGGCGCCAGCGACTCGCCACGTTACCGCAAGGATCATTGACCATTGGGATTTATTGGCATACCGAGGTATCCACCCAAGACTCTCCCCATAGCAGCTCGCCGCTCGAATTAGCTACCACCACAAGAGTGAATGGCACCCAGGAGACAC
The DNA here is from genome assembly GCA_035041775.1 of Chymomyza caudatula. NCBI lineage: Eukaryota > Metazoa > Arthropoda > Insecta > Diptera > Drosophilidae > Chymomyza > Chymomyza caudatula. The sequence goes on along the minus strand of JAWNKW010000186.1, from coordinate 849,031 downwards.
CACGAGGAGGCCACTGACAAATCAGCAGGGCACTGCTAGACGGGTTCCCATGCCGCTAGGTGTGAATTACTCAGGATTGTGGGAGCCCAAAGCATTCCACGATTGCCTGATACGCACGACCTACGAGTCGACTTGAGATGACTAGCATCTCCAACATCCCCAAAAATACTGAATAGGTATAATGCGCATATTTTGGTGAAAAAATTGTTGCTCAAGCTCTTATGGTATCCGAGAACGGTGCGACAGCACGGAGAGACAGACATACGGACATGTCTATATCGAATCGACTATTGCTCCTGACCTTTTTTTCCCATGGAACATATGGTCTGCCACATACAGGGTATAATTATGTAGATCGGATAGAAAAGGTATACTAACTAACAATTGTATTCCATTACTTATCGGTTATAAGCAATAAGACAGTGGCAGAATAGTATCCATGTGTGCAGAAGACGAAATCCATACACACAGCAATTGGTTGGAAAACACACGGAATAAAATCAAAATTATTGATTTTTTGAGACAGAAATGTACTGCGGCTTGCCGATCGATTGTTGTATGTATGGGCAAAACCAACGGATAGCGAAATCAACTTCTTAAAGAACGGGAGGTCATGTACCACGGCAAACAAGAAGCACTCTTTAAACAGCAAGATGTCAAACTGGAGAGCCAGCGATGGCGTCAGAAGCAGTGACTGCAGCAGAGCAAAGCTGCACCATAATATGTACATACATGTGCACTGAGACTGACGCAATCGCAGTACCAATGAATGTAGATACAATAATAACGAGTGCTATGCTTGTGGTAGGATTGGGCATTTGGCCCAATCATCCATTGCCCTTTGATTTTACGGCTATGCAAAATGACGTTGAGCAACACGCGCAGCTCCGTCAAGGTAGGAAAGAGCTTCTCCGAGCTATTTGATACCAAGGGAGGCTTCAGACACCTCTTCAACCAATTGATGGAGAATGTGTTGCGAAAGGGCGAAGTGCTTCGGAACGGGACTGTATTCTATAAGGGTGTTCAGTTGCTTGCATACACAGATGAAATCGATATCGTCGGGCGTACAAAGTGAGCGGTTATCGGAGCCAATGCAGTTGTCGAAGGGAAGCGACGAAAGGACAGACCATGTCTCCGTTTGAAGGACCAGGTAGAGAGTACACTAGCTACCTTTGGTATAACGAATTGAACCAAGCAAAGCAGAGACGCCTGGAGGAGAGCTTTACGTTAGGCCGTAACCCGGTAAGGAGTATTTATGGCCAGTTAAGTAAATAATGTCGATTGTCTAGATCGAGATAGATTTAGAAATGGTCGTTACTGGTCGTTTTATGACACCGCAAAACGTCATCAGTTCACCTACGCGGACCTTGTCTTCGTTTCCCGGATAAACTTAATTGACTCGACCCAGACACCATTCACACGCAGACTTATTGTCCTCCTTGATCATTGACCATATCGCCGCACTGGAGGTTATCTTTTGTTAACTGCCACTTGATCCTCTTGTGTAACTTCGTTAGATACTCAGTTTTCCAACGGGCACAGAACTCCTGGTTAAGGGCCTTTAAGCGGTTCCAGCGATTCAGAATTGACATGGCGTTTTCGTTGATCTAAGGTTTCTCGCCGGGTAAGAGAGGTCCGCCAATCAGAAAGTGACCAGGAGTGAAAGCTAGGAGGTCTGTCGGATCTTCAGACATGGGAGAAATGGGCCTTGAGTTCGGCCATCCTCGTCTTGAAACTAAGCGAGCGAAAGCTGCCAAGACTTTTTCAGTCTTCAGGTCTGACGTAGCTTCGAGATGGATCGCTTTTGTTGTGAAGCACATGAAGACGCTCACGTATCCTTCTGTGGTAAGGCACCCTCGTCCCGTGTAGTTCTTTACCTCGAATTGGCCGGCAAAGTCTACGTCGGTGTGGGTGAAAGGTCGAGAGAAGGATGTTCTCTCTGGTGGGAGGCCTCCCATCAGCCATTCAATCTTAGAGTCGGTGGGACTGGGTCTCGCTTGCATTGTGCGACTAATCGGAGTGCGTATGCTGTCACACGCAGTGTTTTACTGAGGTCGGAATAAGAGTGTAGGAAGTCAGCATATCGTGATTTCGTCGCTGCGTGGCTCTTGATTTATCTGCTCCAGCTCTGTGTCCATGGACGGCTTTTCCGGAGTAAGCCATTGTCCTTGAGGGAGCCACAGCCATTTGGGTTCATGCCACCATAGATCGTTATCGATCAAGTCGTGGGAGGAGATGCCTCTGCTAGCCAAATCAGCTGGAGTATGTTCTGACCGGACATGGAACCATCTGTCGGGGCTGGTGGCTTCAGTGACCTTAATCACTCTGTTGGCCACGAATGTAGTCCATTTGCATGGTGGCTTCCCGAGCCAGGCCAGGACAACGGTCGAATCTGTCAAGTAAAAGGATTCGTAGTCACCTAGTGGAAGGTGGGGAAGGGTTGCGGTGCATATTTCTGCCAAAAGGACAGCACCGCTGAGCTCGAGTCGTGGAATGGACAATTTCTTGAACGGAGCGACCCGAGTCTTCGCTGAGAGGAGATGGACGGCACAACGATTGCTGCGAAAGTAAAGCGTGCTGAGATGCTTCACAGAAAGCATTTATCTGAAGGTTGGCCTGTGGAGTGTATTGCATCCATCTAGGGACCCGGATTTGATTCAGCGCGGGATAAGCTTGCAGGATATCGTGCCATTTTTGGAGGAGGTCAGCGGGCAATCCCGTAGCCAGATTTCATGCATAAAAACCTTTGCACGGACAATAAAAGGAGCCAGCCAAACTGCTGGATCAAAGAGCTTTGCATTCTGTGACAGGACTTCCCGTTTGGTGTAGGAGTATATCGGAATACCTGACAAGACATACTTCCGGTTGGAGGATCACTTCCTCAGCGGAAAGCCGGCTGAATAAAGAGAGTTGCGCGATCTCCGCCACTGCATCCTGCTTGGAATGAGCACCAGCCAAGACGTCATCGACATAAATATAGTTCCTGATGATCTCTCTGGCTATGGGAATGCTGGATCTTACATCCTCTGCGAGTTGCTGCAATACTTGTATTGCCAAGAACGGTGCACAGTTGACTTCAAAGGTGACTGTCGTAAGCTCGTAGTCGCACAGTTCACCTGAGTCATTGTGGGATAAAATTGTCTGGAATGGGTATGGTATGGGTAGGGTCCACACGGATTTGCCGACACATTTTCGTGATATCAGCATTAACACGAATTGGAAAAGACGCCACTTTAGGATCTGTAGCGTAAGGTCGTATTACAGAGCACGGCCTGCATGCATCGTGTCGTTTAAGCTTATACCATCCAGAGATTTGGTAAAAGCGTTCAACACGACGCGCGCTATCGTGGTGGTGCTCTCTGGCAAATAAAAGTGATTCGTATCATTTTTGGAAAGGATCTTTTTCATGTGGCCCATTGCAAGGTACTCCTGGATAACGGAGTAGTACTCTGCTGTTAATTGACGATCCTTCTTCAGCCGGGTTTCGTTCTTTAAGAACTGGTTGAAAGGCAGGGAAACCACGTAGCGTCCGTCGTGATCGTCGTTTGAAAAAAGATTCGTTTACAGGCAACATCATCGATATTTGAAGGCTTCTGTGGAATATTCTCCACCTCCCAAAATTTTGTGTTTCGTCGAGCTTCGGTTCTTCAAACAGAAAAAGTTTTGTTGAGAAGGACGAGACTGGGTGCCTTGGACTAGGATGGAGGGAAGGATATCTGCGCCGATGAGGACGTCCACTTGGGAACTTTTCTGAAACTGGGATCAGCCAGTTTAATTGCTGACAGATCTCTCAGCGCAGTACGTGCAATGGAGTTAGAGGGCAAATTCCCTGAGAGGCAGAACATAAGCTGATGCCTCAACTTAAAGCCCCAGCTTCTCTAAGGGTGCCAGTTTAAGATGGCAATTTTTTCGAGATTGGTCTGCGACTGCTTGGTTGAGGCTCAAAATTTGCGCTTGAACGTTTCGGGATGGCAGCTTTAAGGTGTTGAGGAGTCGTTCCGTGATGAACGTTCCTTCTGAGCCCGCATATATTAGTGCACGGGCTGTGAAACTCGATCCGAGGTGGCAAACGCTGACGAGCGTTGTTCCAAGAAGGACACCTTGTGCGTTGGATGCAAAGTAGTCCTGCACGTTCGTTTGCGGTGGATATTGAGTGGACTGTATATCTTGTGTAGAGGCCACTTGATTGGATTGAAGATGGAACACGTTGGTGGATTGCATGTTATGAAGAGGGAGTGGTGACGCCCTTTGCACGTATAACAACTGTGAGTACTAGTGCAATCTTTGAGGATGTGTCTTATGTCTTATTTAGACATAAGATCTTTTGCTAAATATACGCTTCTCTTTCGCTGATGGACATTTGCAGGAAACGTGGACATAGACGCACAGGGTGGTTCTCCTTGGAACACAATTTGCAATATTGAATTTAATTTACTGGGGTTCTGGATCCGATATAGTCTTGGATGGAGTTGCGCGCTAGCTGAAGGCCTGAGGTCATATAGATTGATACAAGCGTCCGATATCGCGCAATGAGAAATTCTTTGAGCTCTAGCCATGACGGTGGGCTCCCAATACGGACAGCGAAAGGGGAGTTTGGAAGAGCACAGGGACACAAGCAGGCAGTCCCAGTTCTCAGTTGAAATGTGAGAGTACTCGAGTGCCAACAAGCAGTTCTGGACTGTGCTTTGTAGCTCTTTTATCGCGAGTGGAGTGAGTCGTGCATTGTTAATATACACTGCTGTGAACAAGTCACGGAATGTTGGCCATCGCCTTAAGTCTCCGGAAAAAACTTCTGTATGGCAAGACAGGAGGGAGATACCGTGACTTATTGTGGGCGCGTGTGTTTGTTGCGGAGCGGACTGTGTGTTTCTAGCCGGCAAAATTTGAATGCGTTGGGTCAAAAGCGCTATGCACCGTTCGTACACTGAGTCCGATTGATCATATTTGCCACGAACGACTTGCAGGTCGCTTCCGGCCACTTGACCGTCCGGCTCGACAAAATGTTTTTGGATGGGCTTCTTTCAATTCTTTAATTCCTGGTTATACTGGTGGCATTTCCGTGTGACCGCTTAAGGAAATTGTGACGTTTGTTGTTGAATTTTGGTAAGTTAATAGTTGATTTTATACTAATGCAAGCGCAGCTTCACTGTTGGTGAAACAGTTTTGTACTTTTCAGCAAAAAAGTATTGCGATTGGCCAAAAAACTAAAATCTCTAATTTTATGTTTTTCGACGATTTAAGCACTCTGACAACTTTTCCGGCGATTTAGCTATGCTTTTGTGTTGGACATGTCTTCAAAGGGTTTCTTATTGAGTTTGATCACTCTAGTCGCTATAGTTGGCTCGCCAGAGGAATAATAAGAGAAAATAATTTAAAAAAGTTTGTTTTTTCAATAACTTTAGTAATTTCCACTTTACCAAGCTAAATATTTTCACATATCTTTTGTTTGTGATTTCAATTTTAATAACTAATTTATGATTTAGGGCCAAGAGTAGGAACTCCAAATAGAAAACATTGGCTATGGCTTTAATTGCAATTTAAATTTGAAATTCCACAAACAAATTCTAATAGCAACTGCGCGCGCAACCATAAACACAGCTGTTGTTGCAAATGTTATCTTATCAACATTAAAACGAAGCCGTTATGTTTCGAAGTGACACGGAAACCAGAACATTAATTCGTGGAATGACTTTGAACGTTCGAATGTCAAATCATTGTTTTTCAGACGGTTTTGAATCTTTGCTAACATTTCAACACTAATTTGAGCAAAATCAGTAGCGAAATGACTGTTATTAGGAAATATCGAAAAAACGACGAACATTTGTTCGTCAACATGTGTTGAATTTCCGTACAAAAAAAAAAACAGTGGAAAAATCATAGAGTAAAACATACCTTTTCTGGTAATTTTGTGGTCGTCGATTTCAAATCCAGAAACCGTTTTGAGGTATCTAGAACGGTTTTCGATTTATCGCTGTTTCAAAAATTCGAGTTATCGAAAGTTGCAAAGGCAGTTAATCTCGCATATCTCGGGAAACTTACTTCCGATTGAGATGAAATATAAATTGAATTGAAGGTAATTGACTATTGAAGTCCGCTCCAGATATTTTTGGTGTAGCTGGATTCGACTGCGAGTTCCAAGTTCCATTTTTTAAATATTTTGGAAATTAACACATTTTTTTTTTTGGTTTCAGTGCCTTGTAATCCACAATCGAATTAAGATAGACCAAAACTGTCAGAGCATCATTGAAGCGACACTTAAGTACCTTTAATTCATCTCGATCGGCATTAAGGCTTTCGAGTAATATGAGATTTGCTGACATAGCCATTTTCGAAATCTGTAAAATGAGTGAAATTTTAAATAGCGATATTTCTAGATAACGCAAAACGATTTCCGGATTTGAAATAAACGACCTTAAATTTACCGGATAAGGTGTGTTTTACTCTAGGTTTTTGTATAAAGTTAAATTTTTTTTTTTACGTAAATTCAAAAAAATGGTCAATCGTGGTATTTTTTCGATATTCCCTAATAACTTCTCCAATTTGCTACCGATTTTGCTCAAATTGGTGTTGAAATGATCGCAAAGAATCAATTTACCGAAAAATAAAAATTTATCGGAAAAAGTATGTTTTAGTCATAGGCCTTTCATTGCGGTCAAATTTGTTGCATAGTGTTATCAAGATGTTCTCAATGTTTGTCGTGATCTGTTCATGGTTAACAATACTGCTAAACGCAGTATACAATATATAAACGAATACAATAGGATTCTTATGAAAGACGAAGAACAACATTAATTTATCAATATCAATGAAGTTTGGGCAGACCTAAGCGTTATCCGATCGGAACCAAATTTTATGTTGGAGGTTTTTAGGCCAAATGGAAACTTTTTCCGCCCGGAAATCAATGCATTAAAAGTAATAAACGGTGTAATGTAGAGACTATACGCTGCTGTTATAAAAACGAAAGAAGGATATTTGAAGAGTTAAAAATTTAGAATTTCATGTAAGATCTTTGAATTCGAAATGAAAAGAATGCGGCCGGTGGTCCCTCAGCCTAAGACCAAAAACTGATGCACACAAGTCTCATGTACTTTAGTGCGGCCACGATGCACATTTACAAAAAAAAAGTGTTATACCTCTACATACGACCGGAGATACCTCTGCCTTGGGCTCTTGGTTGCATTTTGCGCCAATATTTTATTTCTCTCAAAAAACCACTCATTTGTTTGGAATTGGCGAGGTTATAACAAAAAAGAATAAAAAATTAATTTTTTTCCATTTTCGATTTTTATTAATTTTGCTTACTTAGGATGACTCACAACACCAAAAAATTATAGTGGCATCTCTGGTTTGAAGAAAAAACCCGTGACATAAGAAAAGATTTTGATTTGATCTTTTTTCCTTTGGTAACATAGCATTGTAGCATATTTTAAAATTGAATTTCTTTGAGGAAATGAAACAAGTTGTATAAAAGGCGAATTTAAAACATTTTGGAATTCCGAGCAATTTTACAATCTTGATCTACAAGTTCGTATTTGGAAAGTGAAAGTCATCCAATCCATTCGGTTATAACAATTAAAATATTGCATTTTCTATAAATTTTCAATTGAGGAATATCAAGTTAATGAGCAGCTGCTTCAACAGCTTTATACACTAGGTACTTTATAGTCACTATAACTATCATTACTATTTGCAATTAAATGTTGGTTTATTTGTTTCGCTAACTATTGCTTATATATTTTTTTGTTTATCAGTGTAATTTTCGTTTTTTTTAGTTTTTCGTGTTTCGTTTTCTAAAGCTTTCGATTGCCTTGTCATTAAAGAATTTTCTCGTTTTTTGTCATTTAAATAAAAACAAATGACTACGTTGCTTGTTGTGTTAATATATAATATTTAACTATATTACCTATATATAAACATAGATATACATATTATATATAATTATAACTTTCTGTGTACATGTACGTACTTATGTACACATATAAAGTTTAAAGCTTTTTGTGTGAAATGCCCCAAAAATTGTACGGACATTTTTATATGTTTTTTGTTTTGTGAAATAATAAAAAATATTTTAAATGTACAACATTTAATTATAAATAAATAAGAATGCATTTTTAAACTTAAGCTGCTAAATTTGCAATTAATACATACACACAAATCAATAATTAAAACGTACTATTATTACCCTTGCATTATGTAATTGTTCAATTGTTGGCACAAATATTTCGGGCACACGCGAGATAAAAACAAAACATAAAAATAATATTCTACCCAATTTGTGTTGCGAATAAATAATTCTTCCCGTTGTTGTAATTTTTTAATCTAACTAGGATTATTGTTGTGGGCTGGTTGGTTACTGTTTCTCCATCTTTTCCTGGGACTCTTGCTCCTCCTCATTATCTACACTTACAGTTTCAGCAATGTTTGTGTTGTCAACGGCACTGATTGTTGTAGGCATCGTAGCCTTGGGCGCAAAATATACTTCATAGTTGTAATATCAAAGCTCGTCGCTCGTGGGTGGGTGCTCTTCCACGTATTCCTTGGGAAAATATCCGACCTGAGGGAGAAGAGCAGATTAATTTGGGTGGTGTCAACAAGTGTCATTATTTAACCCTTCTGATATGTTTCAAATCCTACAGCTCTTTTTTGTATGTTAATACACTTAAAAGTATTACCACTAACCACCAATTCTATGGAAAGTGGTATTACACAATCATGTTCATAACCATCAGAATATGATGCTGGAACTTCATTGAAAATTTGTAAAAGGGTATTACAGATGTGTGCAATGTATGTAACATGCAGAAGGAGTCGTAGCAGACCATATGTTCCAAGAGTAAAAGTAATCGAGTCGATATAGCCATGTTTGTCTGTCCGTCCCTCCGTAAGAACGTCAAGATCTCTGAGATCATATTAGAGACATAAAAATTTAACCAAAAGATGAAGTTTGTTGAATATCACCCCTTACCCCGGTGAGAGTATATCGCAATTTATACACACACCATAAGAGCTATCTAATTGAAGCTTGGCACAGGTATGCTTATAATGTTACTGTGCATGTGTGGTTTTAAAATGATCGAGATTGGATAGAAACGTTAAAAGCTATCTACATATAAATACCTATGTATATAAGAATTGTGCATGAGAGTTTTTTTCAGCTATGTATCACAGTGATTTGCGCCTCTCTCTCTCTCTCTCTCTCTGTCAGACTCTCAAAAAATGTAATGCCCTGCGTCAGCAGATGGCGCACACCTTGTAATTCATATACCTTGGTACCGATTACTTCGCAAAAACGTAACAATTTCAGATGGAACCTATACCATTCGGAATCCACATAACAAACCTATTTTCCCTATAGACTTTCTTTTAATTGTATTGATCCGTTTCAAAATAGATAATATAGTTGAAAGCGGTAAGTATCTAATATATTCCGCAACGACGAGTATTCAGTAGCTGGCTGTTCAACGCTAGCATAATCGTTTTTATATAATTTTATCCAGCACTTTGGATATGCAAGGAATGAGGAATACGAGACGGTGTGAGTTAAGCAATTTTTTCTGCGCGTTTGGTTTAATTATGGGGACAATGTTGCTGACTTTAAATTGTTGAAGACTACACATGTGCAGTGACGATGTTGTAAAAATGATTGATTAACATTGTATAGCTTATTCGGTGACGTTCAGGGATTTTTCCTTTCAGTTGATTGGGTCTTGTCTGAATGTTTGGTGGAAGTTGAAGTATTTTAGCGTGATACTAAACCGCTGATCGCAATTCACTGGGGAATAGCCAGGGTGATATCTGTCTCTACCTTAACCAAGTTGACGCACAACCTCCAAGTAGTACCGTTTGCGAAAGAACTGATCGCAACATATAAGTGTGGTTTTAGGCCTGGTAAGTCCACCATAGACCAGATATTCAACCCGCCAAATCCTGGAAAAAACCTATGTTACTGCAATATTTTATAATTTGCATACGTTTTCGACATTAGAGTTATACCGCGAAGGTTTTTTTTTTTTTGGAATTACAATATGCATTGTTTACTCAAAATATTTATGTATAGATACTATTATGTTTTCCCGTTACTACAAGAGGAGGATGGCAGACGGGAAATTATGATTGCGAAGAAAAACTCTTTTATACATAGGAAAGAAATAAGGAATATTCACAATATCGAATTAATTCTCTGAAATTGCAATGATTCCAAGCCATGCTGAAAGTAATCGGTTAGCATAGTAAAACCCTTAAAGGGATTTGCATTCTCAAGCCAAATTTGTTTTCTAATGTCCTTTTGTATTTTTTTCATAGACAGTTTTACATTTTTGACTATATGCGCGTATTTACATCCATTTAATTAAAAAAAAAAAAACTTTTAATGAAATGTCTAAATGTCCAAATATCGCAACTTTAGAGTACTACGATTATACTTTAAATGTTAAGTTTAGATTTTTTAGTATTTATATTTATAAATCTATGCAAATTTGTTTTCAAAAAATTTAATATTTTCTTGATTTGCAACATACAAAATCCACACACCTTAAGTTTCACATTAACATTTTAAGCATTATAGTCAAATATGTAAGGCTTCCTAATATAAATACATAAAACGAATAAAATAAAATAAAAAATTTACTTGAGAACGTAAAATCCTTTGTTATTTTTACTATACTCAACTAGATCTTTCATCCAGAATGGGAATCATTATTAATCAAGACCATTATTCCGAAATTGTTGCACTGTGTAAAATATGGTTTACAAACCGTGTCCCCAATTTTGCCGCGCCACCAGCCCTTGCTATCACCATCCTTTCCAATGACCAGCACCTGACAATCGGTGCGTAATTGCAATTGATTGCTACCAGCTTTGGGTTCATAATCATACAGTGCTACGGCAAAAACCTCACGATAGGGCCACTGCAGCGATTGGTTGAGCCTGCAACAAACCTTAGTGAGCACAGGAAGCACTTAAAATAAGCTTATTGACTTACCCCGCAAAGTTCTCGCCAAGATCATTGCGTTCATAATAGGAAACCAGTTCGACAATTGTTTTAAAGTGCCGACGCGATGATAGACAGTATAACAAGGTCTCGCCATCGTTTTCTTGATTGATTTTCATATGCTTAATTACATGATCATCAGTTCTAATGAGAGATTATATTTAGCAGTTTTTTACATGACTAGCAGTTCCCAGGACTTACTTCAAACTCAGCGCATACATTGTTTCATGTGGTGTGGAGGCGCCTTGAGGGCGCACTCGTAGCAAGTAGGTGCCAATGCGTCGATTCTCTAAGCGACTGGCCGCTGTCTCACGATCCATATTGCCCACAAACCAATTAAATTCAGACAATTGACGATCGCAGACAGGCGGCGGAATGCTAATGGGATTCTGTTTACACCGACCGGTGGACGATATGCAGCCCTTGTGCACACTTATGTGGCATTCCTTGCAACGGTAGCCTTGGTGAATGCGGCCCTTGAGAAACTTAGAGCAGTGTCGACATGTGGTAGCCGTATCAAAGGTATAGATTTCCATTTTGTGATCCGTGTTGCGACAACCAGGCGGATCCAGACTTTCCCTGTACAAAAATATATGTAGGTTTAGGCATTACATAATTGTTAGTTGGATAGAAAGCAGATCTTTTACATGGCCTCTGTCAGTGCCTTCCGCCACTTGTCACGCTCATGCTCCGACTTCAAGTACAATGTAAATGCCGTCTTATTGGATTTGCGCGCCAGCAGCAACTGATACTTAAAGCGCGTATCACGGCCTAGCGTGCGCCTAGAATGATGTTGCTCAACGCGATAATCGGCTAGATTATGCGAGTCTCGATATGTATACTGCATGTCGCCGGTCTTAATATGCAGCGGCTTTACCAAAATGAGTATCTTATCAAAGACAAAGGCATAACGCAGCTTAGTCTTTTGATCTTCATGTGCTTTTATGTGTAAATCCCCATCTAGGAGTAGACGTCCATATTGTAAAAGATCATTACCATTTTGCAACAGATTCAGGTCAAAAATGCTGTCCTGTGGCAAAATAAAATTTAGTGAGTTTTGTATAGCCTTCGCCTAGACCGTTAAAAGGCTGACCTTGACTTTTTGTATGATGACTAAATGATCCGAATCGCGTTTGACTTCATTAATGTACTGCGAAACATCTATCATGGCATCTTTTGCGCGCTCCAATGAACGATAATCTTCGTGGTGCTGCAAAAAATCAATAAAATGTGGCATTAATTATTTTGTGAACTAATTATGTAATTAAGCTGTGCGGCAGCTTTCTAGAATGCATATCATATCACTGGATCGTGATATCATGCAACCAATTTATGATCATGCCATGTTTCGATCGGCTAGCTTTTATAGTTGGCTTTAAACAGCGAAATTCTGTCACGAGGATGGGGATAAGATATCGACATGATTCGAGGGAAAATGCGCTGCTTTTGGTAGTTTTTTTTTTGTGGCTCTAAAGTCTTCGAAATCTGGCGACTTACAAATTCGGACACAGGTCACAACTTCCGCATGTACCTATAACACCATTTTACACTATGTATTGAAAGGTTAATGAAAACAATACTACTAATAAACATACATATGAAGGTGCAGCTTTTGATCACAAATTGACTAACCCATTTAAAGTAAAACAACGATTAAGAAGTTATAAACAGGATAATTCGGGGTACTATTCAAGTGAGCCAAAATTGTGGCCTGTAGGATAAAATTAAATTATTTATCAAAGAGAATTTATTTTTGTCAGGTTTCTTTATTAGTTTAGAAAATATAGACTTGTAGCGCAGGGGCGCTATTCAAGTGAGCGGGTGTGTATGTATACATATAATTTAAACATTCTGGCTGTACATTTGATCAGGTCGAGTCGTATACTATAACTAACAAAAATAAAGTCTAAGAGTTCTAGCAGCTTGACTCGACGTATTTCAAAAATAGATAGAAAAATAGATGCGTATTTACAAGTGGTTCATTGCTTAATATTATAATTATTACTATTTTAGGAAATTTGGGATTATATGAGGTTTAGAAGATTGCAGTGCTTAAGGAGTTAAGTTAATGATTTTTTTTTGATTTTTTGAAATGTTGGGTTTTTGATTAGGTTTGATGGTGGGAATAGTGTCGACCTGGTACTTTCCAGTTTGTGGCAATCGTCTAGCAGGTGTTTTATTAATGCCTCTCTTCCGCATTGCGGGCAGGGGGGTGTGCAGGAAAAAAAAATGTGTTTCTGGTTGTATGAATTTTATACAAGGGTTAGAGCATTAGCTTACAATTCAAAGAGAGAAGGGAAGTGCACTTAAGTAGCTACCAAGGCCGTTTTTAAGTAATTTCTAATGCAAGAAAGGCAATGCATTTACTATTCATAACGAATGAGTCGGAAACCAGAACACCAAAACCATTCCATTCCGACGATCGGAATCAGAAACCAGAAAAGGCCTAATTGTAGTTTAAGCACATGAGTCTTAGGCATTTTTTTTTTTTTTTTTTTTATTGTTTTGTATGTATATAACTCCCATACAAAAATTGTTAATTGTGGAAATCCCCTATGCACGTAAGAACTAATTTTTCATAAAGAATTTTTGACAAAAATTTTAAAAATGTGACTTTTTTTCCCTAAATTCATTTGATTTGGAAAAGAATCGCCCATATAGGTTTAATTTCCATTCAAAAAAAAAAAAAAAAAAAACAAACTGTAGCTATTTTCTTTTTGTTTTGTATCTGTTGGGGACTCAGCAAAGTCAGAAACAAAAAAAAAGAGTACTTCATTTTGATAGAATCTGCTTTTTGTTGCCCAAGGTTAGATTAAGTAGTTTAATATCAAGATTTGCAAATTACCTGAGCTGTTTCCTTGACCAATTTATCTAGCAGCAGATGATACTTAAGTATGCGCTGCATAGGCACAGATAAAATATCGCGTAGCTGCAGCTTTCCCACGTTGTAGTCTCTCTCGCATTTCTATAAAAACTCATAACTAAATAGGTATAACAAAAGAATAATTGTGTAATATACCTGCACTAACTGATCTATTATTTGATTCTTTTTACAGACATCAGCCAAATAATCAATGGCATTCAAAAGGCTGGAGCAATATTCGCCATAGATCAGAAATGGCTCGCGAAAATCTAGGAAGACTTGGCCCATTTTAAGTTTGCTATTGGGAAGCAATGACTCACGCAGCTTGTCCAGAAATTTGGTGTGTATGTCGCCTAGTTCCTAAAAGCACATGAGAAAAAATTATTAAATTGTTATGGCGGCTGTTACACGAAGCGAGATTTTCAAGCGATTTTGTGTGATTTGTATCTCGCACCGTTTGATATCACCCATAAGTTGTCTCGCCTGCAACCCTGGCGACTTGCTTCACATTAGAATCCATTCTAATATCGAGCGAGATTTTGTGTGATATTTTTTCACTTTCTCACTTGAAAATCTCGCGCTTTGTGCAACGAGCAACTAAGCTTTTGTTAAAGTGTACTTACGCGTATGCGCGGAAATATTAGCTTTAGCTCGTCCTGATTGAGATGCCTTTCTAGCGGTTCCATAAATTTACTCTTTAAGGCATTAAGAACATCCAAATAATTTGATTCCGTGTCGATTAGCTCACGTATAACATAATCGCGCTGCTCGAAGCTTGTGGCCGATGTTGTCTGCAGAAATGTCGTTTAGAGTAGGGATTAGGAAAACTGAGCAGAATAGAGAATTTTTTGCCGTCATGCAGTTAAGCATATCTACATATCGAAATTTTTGGTGGACAGGCTTTGATTGGCTGTGATAACATGTAATCAAAAACACTACCTGGCTTCTACTCGTTCTATGCAATGCGCACAAATCTTGATAGACCTCTTCTTCTTTTGTGTTGGTGTGATCGTATACGGTTCCATTGCATGCAATATTGTCGGTGGTACTAAATATGAAAATTAAGAAAACCAAAAGCATACAAATAAATAATATAAAATCAAACTATGGCAATAAATGAAATCAAAATGGGTACGACTTATAAATGCTGAATTAGCAAAAGCTTTGAAACTATAGTTATGCCCTGTACTTAAAAATAGTTTAAAAGGGTATTAAATATTTGTGCAATGCATGTTATATGTAGCACTAATATGTATATCAAATAATAAAAAACATAATTTTCATGGCTAATGATATTAATGTATTCTACAAATAATCCGAAAAGTGCTTTCTTAAAAAGGGTCTCGCCAATTAAAGTGTCTATAAATGCACCAACGACTATTCAAAATTAATAACTAATGATGCAGATCGATTGGATGGTAGGTAATTTAAAAAATTTGTTTTTTTATTTATGTTTAATCATTACTTTTTCTTTAGAAACTTGATTAATTTTTTAAGTATGTTCTCCAAAAGTGACAAACACGATTGTTTTATATAACTCCTTTTTCACTTCTTTATGGGTAATTTCTCTTCAAATCGAACGGATTTAGGCAAAAAATTTAAAGTAACATTTTTTAAATTTTTGTCGAAAATTCTTTATGAAAAATTAATTCACGCGTGTAATGGTTTATGTTTCATAACATTTTTTTTATGGGAGTTATATCCCATCAAAATTAAAACAAAATAAACCTGGAAAAGTGCCACTCAGAATTGAAATCTAGATTAAAAAACCAATTAACTATCTTTAACAATTACTATCTTTAGTTTAAAAGTTGTCAAATTTAAAAAAAAAATAAAATAAAATAAAAATAAAAAAGGCCACAATTTTTTAAAAAAATTAAATAATCACGATTTTTTGCATCTCTTTCTACTTAAAGACGTATTTTATAGTGGTATCTTTTTTAGATCTGAATATATCTATAATTTATTAGCTCGCATCGTGATTTTTCGTTGCCTAATTCCGGGTTTACACTGGGACCCACAGCGTCACACTTTGCAGTCATACGGGAATACCTCAGTGTGAACAGCCAACCAGTTGGCACAGTTACTAAATGTCACACGAATGCATTCTCAGTGTGAACAAATGTAATCGTTTGGTGTCATACAGTTACAGTAGCTGGCGCATTTTGGAGAACAAAATGTTTCACCGCAGTGTAAAAAGCTGTGTCATAAAAATGGTAAAAAATAAACTATTTTTCGGTGTGCCTGGATATCGACAGCGTCATACAGTTATACTGTCATAATGTAAAAAGGTGTTGACACCTAAACATATTCATTTGCTCTGTCACAGTCGTGTGACTCATAATTTGTGTGCCTCCAATGTAAACACTTTCCACGTGTGACAGCCATTGGCGCACACAGGCCCACGTCACACTGTCTTAGTATCGTACAGTGTAAACCCGGCATAATGTTTTGTAGACAGAAAGCAAGTTTCTTTTAGTGCTTTCTCGTGCTCACACACGGAATCATCGAATGAAGATCATTCACATTTGCAAAGTAAAACCAATGCTGGCTTTACAAAAAAATTAAATCGAGTTAAGCCGGATATATGCAAATATGGCCTTTAACCAGAAAACATTTTGCGCAATTAAATTTTCGCAGTCCGGCAACTTTTAACTTTTCGAAGATAAGTTATGTATACTTGTAAATATTTATTCCGAACGCAATCAGTTTTCTTGTCCAAGCAGGCAACTTTTATAAAAATTGTTGAAAATAAATACATTCTTTGCCAATGAATACTGCATTACCTTTATAATACATAAACAATTTATATAAAAAATTGATATTTTGCTGATAAACAAAACTCTTATTAAGGTGTAATTTTCCATTTACTTTTCATTCCGACTGCTAAAAGGCTTTACTTTCCATAACGAATGGTTCGGAAACCAGAACACCAAAACCATTCCATTTCGACGTTCGGAAACCAGAAGAGGCCTGATTACCATATTTAATATGGGTAAGGTGGCAACTCTAATATCGATAAATACTGCAACGATAAAATATCTGCTGACAGCTGATTCAAAGTGTAAATTACACCCGACAAATAATATTCTGTAGATCTGGTCGAGTAGAACTCAAAACAAATGACTTTTTTTTTGGTGAGCTCCCGATTTTTTTTTTTTATTAACAAATAATCGTTTTTTATTACTTTACACATGAATCTTTTTGTTATTCCGCCATTTTTCAACAATTTTTTCCTTATTTAAAATGTGTTAGAAAGGGGAAAAAGATACGGTTCTAAATCTAGAAAAAGCTGGTATTTTTAATCTAAGTAGGGATTTTTTCAATGTAATTGAAAATTAAAAAAAAATAATAATAATTTTTCGAACGTTGACCAACATTTACAGCATATTTTTATGAAGAAGGATTATATATTAGTACCTTATTTCGAAAATACATTTAAATCAGAGTCAAATAAGGGTTTATCTGTGAAAATCGATCAAGAATTACACGAGTTGTGAATTAAAATAAAAATAAAAAAAATATCACATCGCCTGAAAAGTTCCCTGTCCGACACATAACATGTGTCACAAACTCAGAACCCATATTATTTTTAGATTTTACCAACCTGATAACTGTAAAAATTTTATGACAATCCGATCATTAGTTTTCAAGTTACAGTCGTTCTAGTTGTAGCTGCTTTTGTTGGCTCTAAAATATGCATTTTCCATTGTTTTTTCATTTTTTAAGTTGGTCAATTCTTGACATATTTTCATAAGGAAAACACTCGTTTGACTCAGAATTTGCTTTACTTAAAATATAAAAACATAACTCTCTTATTTTAAAATCCTCTGCAAATAGCTGCCAAAGTAAGAAAAATGTGTAATAATTGGGAAATTTACAGATTAAATTGCAAAAATCCCTACTTAGTTTCAAAAAGCCAGCACTCCATATAGATTTGGAAAGATACATTTTTCCTCTTTCTAAAACATATCAACTCTTTTGCGCGAAAAATCGTATGTTACATTTTATACGAAATTGACTTTTTGATGCAAAGTTCTTCTAAAGTCACTAACTCAGGTAAAATATTACAGCGATATTCACTATGGTTACGGAGATAATACAAAATTCATTTGATCGTATGTGGCAGATTTTTTTTTCTTGAGGGCAAAACTATCGTATGTGCCATAAAAAATGATTTGTCTGCAGTCTAGTCACTGATAAATAAAATTCAAAACGGTTTCCGGATTCGAAAACAGAGACCCAAAATTTACCGAATAAGGTATGTTTTAGCCTTAGCCCTTTCATTGAGGTCAACTATGTTGCATAGTGTTATTACGGACAAAAGAAAAGCAGAAAAATAATTATGTTCGTACTGCGACTTTTGTGCTAAGCAAAACTGGAAAAAAATTCCATGAGAGCTATGTTAACATATTTTTTAAATGCTTTGAATTAAAGTTAAATATTTAATTCCGGACCATACTATGATGCCTGTTGATATCGTACATAGCACTTTTGCTTTTGATAATTATTGTTTCATGTAAAATTATATTTAGTTGAAATAAGAAATCTAAAACAATTTAATTTTTCATAAATTAACTTGTAGTCAATTTCATGTTAGTTAATTTGAACTGTTTTAAAAGTTATTGTAAGTGCCAAAGTAAACGAAAAAACTTACAAAACTTTGTGAGCGAAATTATCGTACATTTTAAATTAGGTAGAGATGCTGCCAGCCAAAATTAAGAAAAGCAGAACAAACGCTTCTCTGTAAAGTTAAATTTTTGAAACATACGTTAATTTCGCGCAAAGGAATTGATATTATATTACGATAATCGATAGAAAAATGGGTGAGCAATAAATAGATTCATGTGTAAAGCCTAGTACGCAGTTGAGTGGAATTTATTTTGTGCTGCCAAACTTCATATAAAATAAACTGCGTAGGAATTTTTCATGGCGAAATTTCATTCTTTGGTACGCAGCACTGCCAACTGCTGGAACATTTGTGGAACTAATAAACAGCCGGTTTCGTGACGAAAGACGAGCGCGTTTGGTAATTCGTCTATATATGTATGTATATTGAGAAGTGCACACACAATTATAAATTATATTGAAATGATGCGATTGATAAATGATGATTTATTAAGAACGGCATTTATAAATATAATTGTGTTTGTTTAATTCACGAGTTTATTAATGATAAGGTATGCTTTATTTTGAATTGTATTTCTGTTGTTTATGTGTTGTGTTTTATGATGTTTTATGCGTTCTCCGACCAGTTAAAGTACGGCGCATAGGATGTGCATATGTAAATGCTATGTAGCAACAACAATCAGTCGAATTAAGATAACAATCACAATAAACACAACTAACATAAAACAGCTGACAAAATAGGGTTACCATGTGATTTTTCCTTTTTTCAGCTATATGGCCACCCTTTTTTATTTACAATCCACCACAACAGGAAATTATTGCGTATTTCGTGTAAAAATATTTTAGCTTGCTGCGAACTAGGCTTAAAGCAAAAAAAAACAGTTATTTGTCGTTAAAAATAAATGGAGGGTTCCCCAGAAAAAAATTAAATTTTTTACAATATCAGATCTACAACCTACGCTATGTTATTTGTCGGGTGTATTTAGTTTTTTTTTATTTTGTCGCAGAGTGTAATTTTGTTTAGGGCAAAGAGAAGGATCTTGAAATAGGAGCAAATGTCTCTTTAATGTATGCTAGCACATAAAAACATGGTAATGCTTCTTATTAAAAGTGACAAGTTGCCGTTCGAAGCGCAGTGCGCAAAGATTTGCTTTTTGTTTTTGGTCCTCCTTGCAAAGATTCCATTGGCAAGAATAAAACATTCAACAATGCATCTTTTTGCCTAGGAACAACCAGAAAACATTGGCTATAGCTTTGATAGCAATTTAAATTTGAAATTCAAAAAAAAAAAAAATTGAAATAATACCTGCTGTTGCTGCAATTGTTACCAAGTCAATATAAAAACGAAATCGTTTTGATTCGTTGTCACACGGAAACCAGGACACCAGGACACCACGACACGGAATGACATCGAATTTTCGTTTTATTTCGATTCGGAAACCAGAACAGGCCTGATTACTTAATAAGAAGTACACCGTTCTCTTCTATCATAACAACACATTTTCTCCATTGAATTATTAAAATGGGATTATATGATAATGGGTATAATAGAAAATAATATCATACCATTTACCGTATTCCCCCCGTACCCCTTGCGGTGAGCGGGTTAGAGAATACCACTTCAGCAGGTCAGCTTATCGTATGAGGCGACTTATAATAACACTGGATTCTTTCGAGACCAGCAAAACCACCCCCGGCCTTAAAAAGGTTGTGCGTAGGGTTTGGGACCCACCATGTAAAACCCTATTCCCAATGAAAGAAATACATCAGGACGTAACCCGGTAACGGGTTATGGTTAAGAAGAAGATTTACCGTATTCAGCGCAAATAGTTCATTTTAGATAAACGCTTCTAACGGATGACTTTTTAGCTGTTTGGTTTTTACTGAATATTTTTGACAGTTCATGAGGGATTCGTGACATGCATCAAAGTAAAAAATGCTCAGTTAGCATTACCATTTAACCAAGGACAGACGGTTGCCCGAACAACCTTTGCAAGTTATTGAATTATATTACCAAAAATCGTGCTCACGAAAAAATGTGTTTAGGGCAATTGTGACCAAATTTGGCATTAAACCACCGACTCGTTTGCGTAGAGTGTGCGATGAAAATACTGCTGACGTATCAACCGATGTTAATAAAGACCGTGAAATGTCCATCCGGCGTCATTCGCAGCAATTGGGTATGTGGTGAATGGGCCTTAGAAATGCTCGAATT
Organism: Chymomyza caudatula; assembly: GCA_035041775.1. Taxonomy (NCBI): domain Eukaryota; kingdom Metazoa; phylum Arthropoda; class Insecta; order Diptera; family Drosophilidae; genus Chymomyza; species Chymomyza caudatula. The sequence goes on along the minus strand of JAWNKW010000186.1, from coordinate 828,334 downwards.
GTGTTCAGCGACGAGGCACATTTCTGATTGAACGGCTAAGTTAATAAGCAAAATTTCCGTATATGGCCCGAGGAGAAACCAAAAGCATTGCATCATTGGGTCGTATTTAAAAAAAAATGATGATAGCAACAACGTTACGGTCAATGATGACTCGCTACTGTTTGACGATTTCTGACTTTTATTGCCCAAAATGGTTGAGCTTAACTTGGTCGACATGTGGTTTCTCTGTGGGACTCACAGCACGCGAAACCATGGGACCGTCTGTCGGTATGTCCGTATTGGGTTATATTTCTCAGGAAAAGAGCAAGTTTATCGAATCACGCCGATATCTCAGCCCGTTCCCCCGTGGCAGAACTTCGCGGTTTGCACCCACACCAATAAAGTTATCCGATTCAAACTTAAGAAATTATCAAGATCGGATAGAAACTTTAAGAGATATAGGTAATAAAGGTCCAATTTTTGACAACTCCTCCTACAAACTGCAACAAATTTTTACTTTTTATAGAAATGTTAATATTTAAGCCAGAACCACAAAATTTGGTATGCACACTCGTGTTAGAAAAAAAATTATTTTTATGACCCTTATTGATGGCTTATCATAGAAATTTTGCTTCAAAAATACTCAATTGTTTAGTCGCAATAAAATAAAAGTGAAAACACGTTTTTTAAATTGAGCGGTAAATCGTTGTTTTTAGACTGAAATTTTTTGTGGGATTTTTTTTTTAGCTACAAATCGAACTGCATCATTAGGTTTTAAAAGTCGCTGGGGCACTTACCTTAACCGTCAAGACCCTTTTAATGATTTAATTATTCAGGTGAGTTGACTGTTGCACTTAATCTGCGTACAAATATGCGCATCATCTGTTAAAATTAGGGGTCGCCCGCTCATATCGCCTCCGAAGTGTTGTTCATGCTGACAATTTTTTCACAAGGTACTTATTGCACTTTCTATCGGTTACCTACATTTTAAACCTCTTGACACTTGGATAAAGGGTATAGTTGCAGACCTTATTCAATAGTACTTATATAGTTTACAGAACATTTATGTAGGCATTGAATGACCTAGGCTTTAAGCCTCAATATGCCCAGATAGTATGTATTTTTAAATTACACTATGCAACAAATTTGACCTCAATGAAAGGCCTATGACTAAAACATACATTTTCCTGTAAATTTTGGGTCGCTGATTTTGAATCCGGAAACCAAGATATATGAGATTTGCTGACTTCGCAATTTTCAAAATCTCGAATTTTTTGAAATAGCGATAATTCGAAAACGGTGCTACAAAGTCCAAAATGGTTTCCGGATTCGAAATCAACGACCCAAAATTTACCGGAAAAGGTATACAAGTGTTATACAAGAATTCTACAGCAGCGACAAAGCATAAAAATGAAATCAAAAGAAACTTATAGGACAAATAACAGAGTTACTAGGGTTCAACATATAAGAGAACGGAGCTATGGGGATGTGAACGAAAATTACTCAATGCAACACATATAATGCAATACATAAAGCTGTGGTGCTGGCATTTAGATTAGTGATGGATGTTACACACACAAAGCACAGTTAGTATGAAAAGGGCAGCACACCTCTGGTTTGGCCTTGGACTGGAACGTGACATAGCATAAGTCTTCATAGACCTTCTCATCGTCTTCGCTGTAAATATCATTGATATAGGCATACTCATGCTCTGTGGCACTGGAGGAGCGATAATTATAGACAGCGGCTGCAGCGCGTTGCAAACGCTGGCTCTCGCTCACAAAGAGTGATGAGGCCGATAGGGAAGTTGAAGCATGTCGCATTGTATTGCCCGCGCCCACGGCGGCCGATGTGATAGGCCTAGATTGAATAAGTGCTTCTTTTTGATAGGCAGCACTTTCGGGAGTGGGAGTGACTGCGGTAGATGCGGCACCCTCAGGATCCGAGTTAACATCTAAGGATAAATCGAAGGACAGCGCGCCTAGGTCGCTGCTCGTTGCTTGCTTGTGGACGGATTGGTTGGCATCGATGAAAGTGTGATCGTTGCTGTCATTATCGACCGTCGAATCACACATATTGGATAAGGAGTCTTCGATGTAGTCGTCTATGTCCTCAGTGCCATTCTCAATGGTTATGTCGCTGTTCTCATCTTCGACAGATAGTGAGCCGCTTTGCGAGGAGCGATCATAGTATTCAGTGGCGTATATCCCGGAGGCATCCATGCTACCAGTCTTTCTCATATCACTGACGACGATATATACACACACACACACACACACACACACACACATACACAGTAAGACATGGAGTTGGACATACAGTAAAGTGATTTGCAGATTAGACAGTGTGTTAGAAGAGAAAGAGATAGTCAGAGAGAGGAGAAAGAGAGGGAAAATGGTTAGAATGTGCAGCAGCAGCTAATGTTAGACATTGAGCATGGGTTTTAATATGGTTGGGCGATAAGCGTCAAACATGGACTTAAACTGAGGTTCGTGATAAGGGTAAACGACATTATAGTTGAGGAACTACGTGTGCGCATAATAACTGACTCGATTGAGCAATTCAATTGAACGCATCACGCACAAAACCCAGCTAATGCAAACAAGGGTCATGTGTACAGGGTTGACACTAGCGAACGGTTAGCAAACTTACGTGGAATGCAAGTCCTTGTAGATGGCCTCATCCGAATGAGAGCGCTCGCTGGGCGACAGCTGCAAATTGAAACCGCTGCAAATGGAGTTAAACAAGTAAATAATTAGTGTTTATGCCGAAGTGTTTAATATAGCGGTTACATACAGCAGCTCTGGATGCATTTGCTGCACCTTGCGGCACAGCGATAGCTTCGATAGCGTTATCAAAACGCGATGAAAGTTAGTCAAGTCATATAGCATAGTGGGCTCAAACAAATCCGCATCGCGAATGCCAAAATGATTATGGCAGACATCCAGAAACAGTTTGATGTTCTTGCAGCAAAGGAACTTAACAAAGACACAAATTAAGCTTTATCGATTTACTGTATTGCAGCTTTAGCCTTACCTGGGCCATTTGGGGTTTACGATTGAACTCGCGCGCATCCATGCTGCTAGGATCCAAATGTATAACCAAATTGCAGAGCAGCACACCATCCCGCAAAGCCATGGCCAGGATTCTAATCTCCGCATCGGGCAAAGCAGCCTTATGATCCGGTGGTATTATCTTGGAGCGTGTTAGCCAGGCCACGCACTCGCGCCACAAATCTGCATTGGCTGCTGCTGCCACGGAGTTGTTGGCCATACCCGCAGCGCTACCAAAATTGTTGTTGGAAGCCATTTTCAGTAGTTGTTTTGGAGAAAGAATATGACTGTTGTTGTGGGTGTTGTAGGGAAACTGGGCAAGTGGTGTCGGTTTGGTTTTGTAGAAGGGCGCGCATAAATTTTTGTTACGTTTAACAAACGTTGAATGTCATCAGTTGGCCATTGCACGCGCCCAACAGTTGCGTGTCAAGAGATACAGAAGAAGAACAACAGCAGTATGGATATATAAAATTTGTTGCTCGGCTCTTTATTTTTGACTTTATTTCTTTTCAATTGCACACTCAAAAGTTTTCTGAATTGAATATAGACCAGGCGCATCACTTACACCGACACTTCGATATACAAATTAAAAACAATTAACATATTTTTCATTGTTGCTCGCCACTTTTGCTCTCTTTGTTTCTCTCACCATGTCCACGAGCTTAAAGACTTATGGAAAAAAAAACCTAGCGCTCCGCAATTTTCACACAATTCAAACTATTAACTATTAAGTACACATGTACATTATGATATATATTAATAAAGCCGAAAATTGTTTCCGTAAGCGTTGAGTAAATCATAAACAATAATATTAAATAGAATGTCACATGCACAGCGCTTTGGTGACGCGTATTTTAGCTGTTGCCGAGTGCCACCGCCGGAGTAGTGTTTCACCCAACTTAATTTTGGTAGATATTATGCTATTGCCATTTTAGCCAGAAACATTTTGGTTAAGCCTTACCGCGCCTGCGTTTATCAATGGGTGCACACCCAAAAAAAATAAAACACTGCGTGATAATGTTGGGCTCCCTATACCAACTTTGATTTCGATTTTGTTGTTGTTGATGTTGATGTTGGTGGTGTGAAAATGTTACTGCTGTTTGTTTAATTGCTTCCTCTTTTGCGCTTCTTCTTTTTACTTATGGTACGCGTTCCCAAGAAGAAAAAAGAGCCGCCACTGCCCCAGCTCGATTGCTGGCCACCTTACATCGATATAAAAACATCGATATGTTCCATCACTAATCGATAAAATACTGAAAAGTTAAAATTTAAAACACACTGGGCGCACTCAGCAGAGAATTTAATCACTAATCAATAAACATCGATTGATTAGTAATCATGAATGTCAAATTTAGTTATCATGATGACTTAAATAGCATCACACAAATACTTCGATTACTTAGAATGATTCATTGTTGTTTACTGTTGGCGCGCATTCAAATATACAAATACATATATCTGTGCAATAAGTAAAAAAACAAACTATTGAAATTAGATTTCAGATTTCCACCAGATTTATTTTTATTGGCTACGAGTCTTGAAAACCCAGTAAACACCATCGCCCATAATGCATTAATTATTTTGTTTGCAAGACGAAAGCATGAAAAACCGATATATTCCAAGATCAAAGAAGTTCCTAAGAAGCTTCTAAGAAAAGGGACAACATACAAAATGTGCTAATGTGCTGTTCAATTATTTAAAAAAAATTAATTATAATTATTACAACCGTTCGCAGGTCATGTTGCCTCAATTGCCCTAATGTGAAGCTGTTTTGCCCTACACAAGGCTGCCAAATTTATTGGTTTTTTGGTCAGTATCGCCAGTTTAGGTATCAGTGCATTCAGCAGACATATCACTAATCGCATGATGGGTGAAGCGTTATTAAGTATCAAAATTCTCTGCTGAATACGCCCCCTGATTGTGTGCTTTGCCTCATGCAAAGAGTACCGATTCCAATAGAGTGGCCGTTACTTTCCTAGGTGGCCTTACCTGGTGTATACAAGTCAGAGACCTGCAAGAGTGCGCATTTTCAAGACTAAAAGTATACTCACAACAAATGCAGTTGTGGTGCTACCTACTTACATTATGTGTGAGTAAAATATCTACACACAGTACTACAAGTATATAATTTAGGGCTGCACAAGCATATAAAAAATGTTCTGTCGGTTTTACTTGACTACTATACAGTACTGTTGTAGCTATTGTATATATTTTGATATTTTGCTTTTCCACAACACAAACACTGCATGACTTAAGAAGCCTCTTCTCAGTGAAGATAGAGCTTAGTTTCTGAGGAGCAGCAAATAATGAAGACAAAAGCGACACTGAAGTAATGTAACGGTAAATCATAGCGAGAACAGCGAGTGCAGCAGAACAATGATATAATAGTTACAAGGTAGGAGTCGTTTACTCTTACACTGTTTGTATGCATACATATATTTCATTCTGCAGATAAATGTTACCTTGTAATTATTCTACTATGCAAGCGTTCTCATTTGCGCGGAGATAGCTGTTTTTTAGTTTTTACCTCGTTTTTCGACTACTTAAGCTCGCTACTGCGTCAGTTTACTTCTGCTTCTATGCTTTATTGGCTTGTCACTTTCTTGCGCAGTATAATTGCTTCGCTCACAACATCCTTGTCCCTTTTCAGGTAGATCATATTCCTCGAACTAATCCTCTTCATCTTCCTCTTAAACTTCCCGTTTCCCTTCCGGTTCCCCTTCCCGTTCCTCTCAGTAGGTGTTGCCAGACTCTGTGCACAGTTTTTGAAAAATAAAAGTAGGCTTTTGTGTAATTTTTTGTATTTTTACTCTTTTTTGTTCACCAAAATTCGACTCCTTTTTTTGATAACTTTTACACCGCTGTGCGGAGTTTCAATTCGATAGCTTATCGAGGGAAGGGGTTTAGCTACTGCCACAAAATCAATCTATCCTATCAATCTCTACACTAAAATACAAAACATGAAAAGGAAAAAGACGCACAGACAGAGTTACTTTCTAATTTATAATAATAGTATAGATTTTCTCGCCGCCTACATTATCACAACATTCCTTTGTTTTCTTCCACCCCCTCGTTGCTAAAATCACATGAAACTGACTCTTCTAGCGCTGCCAAAATATTATAACATCCGTAAGAAGTTTCCGTAAACGGAATTCAAGACTCAAAAGGCTAGTGAAACTGGTTGCGTTTCTTGAAGCCCCAAATATCAAAAGCCAGAAATATATGGTTTCTCAATCTAGTAGCTTTTCAAAGGTATACAAGTCAACCGGGATACAGTCAGAAACGATCCTACAACATCTAGTCGGCTTTGAATTTTTACTCTGCTATCAAGTATAGCAAAAATTAAGTAAAGCGTATTTTGAAATTATTTCTTTTATAAATTATTACGATTACGATTTTTTAAATATTTCCTATAATGTCGTCGGAGCTATTAAAAAAGATGAACTGTACCACGAGCAAACAGTTATGCTGATACTATGCCTCAACTGCTTCAATCCCAAAGTTGCAACTGCAACAGATGAATTGTTTTGAACAGGCATTTCAAAGTTATAAACGAAGTTGAAGCAGATAAAGATCAAATCTCTTAATGGAAAGACCATTGAGGTACAGTGCACCGACCACGGGGATATGCTGGCTATAGCTGACGCACTGCTCTATGCCCAAAACATTTGGCCACGTTACATAATGGATGTGGATACTACCTCGGGTTCTAGGCGTGGGGCCCTGGATGCGGCATATGTCATCCATATCGGTGATCTGGAACTATTAAACAAGGGCACCCAAAGCTGCACTCTCTGCACTGGACTCGATGTGGCCGCAATTATCTACTAAAATAGAAAGGCAATCCATTTCAACTAACTGACTTCATAATGTTTATCGAAAATTTTATAAGAGCCACAGCCAAGGCATTTCTTGCCGAGATCAGAGAGTGGCGGGTAGTTAGGCACCTTTTGAGTTTTCATGCCAAAGAGAATGAATGCCTCGCCAGGCGAATTGCGCAGCATCTCATCGAGTGGTGTCGAAAACCCTGAATCCTACTATCATCATCGCTTTCGATGCCATCAACTACACCAAAAAATGCCTGATCGATACAAAGCTTGCAACTTTGCGTTTAAAGCCGTAGTATCGGCATAGCTGCTTCTCCATGGTACAGATCATATGCTCTAATAAAACCGTCGGTACTATGGATATAAGAAAACAAAGGAAGAAAAGAAAAAATTCACTTTTGAAATGAAATTCTAAGTTGAACGTCAAACACATTTGCAAATATTTAATGTTCTTATATGGTGTTGGAAACACCTTTATATGAAAATTGCAATAGTAATAAAGTTGCTACAGAAAACAATTGTATTACTTGAATGTACCTCATTTTGCTAATAGTGTCCAAAATGGTTGGGAAACTGTATGCGTTAACTACCGTGGTATCCTTAGGTATCCCTTCAGTCTATAGTGTCCAGTAAGCAAATTAGTTAGTATTTTAAGTGGACTCCTGCCTATATGGCAGATTTTCTTGAACCTGTTTCTATCTGTCTTTGTACGCAAGTTGATTTCCGCGAATGATTTTGGGATCCGGGACTCATCTAAGGGATAAGTTCAATGCATGGACCGAAATTCTCGGATAGTAGTTTTCTCTTATGGTTATTCCTGAATAGGTTCACATCCGCACAGCGGCCCATGGTGCAAACTTGAGCTTGGCCGTTGCACGTGTGTATGCTCATAGATTTTATAAGTAATGGACATGTCCAATCTTTAAAATATCTAGATGCAGCTCTAAGCCCTACTAACTCCAATTAACTTACCGTTTGCTCAAGGATGTTAACTATTTGGCACGTTTTATCTGAAATCGTGTTAGTAATAATGCAGCTTATAAAAGTACATATTAAAGTTTTCAGCTTTTATTAACGATCTTTTTTTTTTGTAGAGGACGAATGTTTACTTAGCCGACAGATGTTTCCACTACATTTTTGTACGCTTAAGTAGATGTTGAGTTTTAAATGGAAGTGTCTGAATATTCCAAGAATTCTTTTACCTAATATTGAATATTAAACTTAAAATTTTGCCAAGAATATAAATGATATAGTATGTTTTTGAAAAATGTAGCAAAGCATACGTGATGAGCAGTGAGTTGTATATTTATCAACTCAACATCTTTGTAATATTTTTGAAGATGGGTGATTTTATCTATTCCCTTTGAATTGCAGCAAAGAGATTTAAAAGCCTATTGGAAATATAAATAGCAAAATTAGTTTAACTTACTTATTGGCTCTTAAATTTAATTTCAATTTTGCCAATAAAATACGTAATTGTACTAAAAAAAAAAACATAAAAGGGTCTAGCCGGTTAAGGTACCAGAAGGTGCCCCAGCGATTTTAAAAACTAATGATGCAGATCGATTTGTAGGTGGGAAAAAAAATTCTGCAAAAAATTTCAGATCAAAAAATTAAGTAAAGACTTAAATAAAAATATTCTTTTCATTGCCCTTATTAATAAGTATTATCGTGGAAATTTTGGTTCAAAATATTTAGTAGTTTAGTCGCAATAATTAAAAAAGTGAAAAACACATTTTTTTAAATTAAATGGTAACGCGTTAATTTTTCGATCTGAAATTTTTTGCAGAATTTTTTTTCCATCTACAAATCACTTTTTGGTACCTGAACCGGCTAGACCCTTTGAAAAATACGTTTTTACATACAAATTCATTGTATTAAAGAATAAATTTTGGACACTCCATTTACTTACTAAATGGAAGTGTCAACATATCAAACAATTTTAATGTACTTGGTATTTACATATGTATGTATTTGTGGCTTACCTTATTCTCTGAAAACACTCCAGCATTCCAAATTTATCTGCATAAAATTAAATTGCTTTAGTAAATAATATAATAAATTAATGTTGAGTTAAAACACAAATAACTACCAACTCTTAACCATTTCACACAACTTCGCAATTTGCACTGACGCCTAAGGACGCATATTTTGTGCAGCAGAATTCTTATTGTTATTTTTCCTGTGTATACACAAATTTCTTCAATTTCCACAAACAACAACAGGCAAAGATCTGAAAAACACAACGTGCTACGACTCTTTTAGAGAAATTGAGCGAGCACAAATAAACAGTGAGAGCGCCGAGTTCAGCGCCCTCTCCGCAACTGTTTTTTTTTTCCTACGCGCCACAATTCTTTTTTGAACCAGTCCGCTACTACTCGACTCCAACTACAACTACAACTAGTTGAAGCTGTTACTAGTATACCAATTTCCTGCAGGGTGTGTACCAGCATTTTACGTGCGTCCCACTCCCTACCCCTTGCACAATCGTACCAACGATCGATGCACGAGACACTTTTAGGAAGAGACACACACAATCATGCATAAACATCACTGCGACACACAGTTAGTCGAAATACAAATTTGTCTCCTATGGTAGATTAAAACAAGGTATGATCACTCAGAGAAGTTGCCTCTTTTTAGGCACCACATTTCAGTTTAGTATACTATTGACAGTTGTGGTGAGTGGACGTGTGGGCGCAGCAATTTGTTTTGTTATTGCATACATAAGAATATGTAAGGTAGTCTTTTTCTTCTTGTTATACACATTTTTGCATGCATAATATAACTGCAGCAACACAAAACACTCAAACAAAAAAAAAAAAACAGCATTTTGGTTTCATTTAATATAAGTGCACCTAAGCAAGAATAGTCGAAATGTATGTATGCATGGGAGCGTGTACGCAAAGCAACAGGACATATCTCTCACGCTGCCTCGCTCACAAAATTTGTGGTGCCTAGAAGAAGAAGAGTGATCATACCTTCTCTTATTCTACCATGTGCCAACCATCCCAGCAGTCACATAAAAGCAAAGAGCACAAGCAGCCTCACATGTACACTGTCTTTGAGATGATCGCATTTCATCAAAAATTTTGAATTTTTTAACGGTCCAGGATTCCACTCTATTAAATTTTATACTCTTTGGGTCCTAATAAACAATATAAAATTAAAAAGTATTTCATTAAACATTTCAACATTTATTTAAAGTAAAAAAAGATATGAAGCAATGCGTATAGTATTTTACTTAGGTTCTTGTTACACGAAGCGAGATTTTCTGGTGAGAAAGTGAAAAATCTCTCACCAATCTCGCTCGATATTAGAATGCATTCTAATATGAAACATGTCGCATAGGGTTGCAGTCGTGACAACTTACGGGCGATATTACCGTACCTACAAACGTTGCGAGGTACAAATCACACGGCCTCGCTTGAAAATCTCGGTTCGTGTAACAGGCGATACACAATACGATAATGCTAAATGTAATAAAGCTAATGAAACCCTTTAAAGGCGTAGAATTTAGAGATATGGAGGTTTTACGAAATTTAAAGTTGTATGTAAAGTAAACTAATACAATTCAGCACAACTTGATTCATTAGCAAACACTCCAGCTAAAACCAGAGCATTACCATTAACTGCTACGTGCCTGACTGCTAGATCCTAGAACGAATTTTTTAACCCCCACAACCGGATGGCAATTCAATTTAGAAGTTGTTGCTGCTGTTTCGCATATATTTGCGTATTTGCCAAGGGTCAACATGATTACCACTAAGCTGATGGCCGCCGATTTGAATCAAATAGCTTTAGGACTGACCCTATAAATGGAGTTGCGTGTAGTATTGCCTAGGCAGTGCAATAATGAGAATCCATGTGGGCAATAAGCTGTCAGCCAGCAACGAATCTAGTGAGGACGAGCAACAATATTTGTGCAGTCGCAAGGCAGCCAAAAGGAGCATCAAGTATTATTTGCAAAATACTACCCTGCATGGGTTGAAGTATATTGCCGATGATCGTATTACCATATCAGAGCGGTAAGTAAACCATCTCTTGAAGGTCACAGAAATAGAAATATAAAAATTTGGTGCAGACTGTCGGAACGGTGCCCGACAGTGGAATACCCTTTACCCATTTTTTCCATAAAAATCAAATTTCATCCAAATTTTTGTATCGATGCGTTGAAGGACGTAATGACGGTAAAGGTACTACGGGGGTAGGGTGGATGGTGCGGAAAAAGGTCAAAATTGTTTATATATAAACCTAACGTACCACATTTGGTTAACATAAATGTTAACTTTAACATTTCTGTAAAAAGGGAAATTCTGTTGCAGTTCATTGGAGAGGGGGCCTAAAATGGGCACACTATTAGCTATATCTTCTAAAGTTCACATCCGATATGAATCAATTTTACACTACACAAACACAGTAATAGTGTGCATAAATGTGCCAAGTTTCAATTGGATAGGTTTTATGGTGTGGGCTAAAATGGTCTACCTCGCCTCCTTCTGCCTGTTACATACATTGCCCAAATCTTTAATATATATTATATATAATATAATTACGGAGGTTATGCACTTATAATTCACAACTAGTTTAAACATTTCTTTAATAAAGCTGAAAGTAATTTTCTCTCGTATATTAATTCTTTTTTATATTTTACTAAATATACTTATATTTTTAGTAAAAACAATTATTTAGCTACTTATTACATAGGTTCTCAAATGTCGCCAAACACATGTTTTGTCTGTCCAAGATTCTCTGCTGAAAGGTAAGAGCTAACCCACCCATTGAGTGGCAACCATAAGATTTGACAACTTGATTGCTATAAGCAACATGGCAGTAGCGATATTAAAATTCCTGCGTCGCGATGAACGTGGCTTTTATGCCTTCTCCCCCTCGGGAAGTAATACTTAGCCGTCGTACCTTGAGAGCGAAATGAGGAATAGGTGGTAGGTTTAGTGGGTAAGCGCTAACGGAAGTCCCAAAATTTTCGACAAGCATCCTCCTATATAAAAAAAAAAAAACGTACACGCATGCATATGTATATGCATACACGTACATAAATCGAATATATATCGAATATAATATCCGATACAGTTAATTAGGGTGTTCACGATAGGCTGCTTATTTGCTAATATATATATATATATTTTTTTTTTTTTTTCAAAATACCGAGTTTTTTAAAAAAATAATCTGAAAATTGTGTTAGAAAATCCAAAATGGTTTCCGGGTGCAAAATCAGCGACCCAAAATTTACCAAAGATGGTATATTTTAGACATATGTTGCATAGTGTTTTTAGCTTTTCAGCCTATTGAGAAAGTAATTTCTTTTCAAATTGATTTTATGGGTTTGTTTCTACTGTATAATAGATGTTTTTTGTCCCGAAAAATATAATATAAACGAAGAAGCGATTTTGAAATCACGTTTCAAAAATTGAATCTGGGTATGCATACACATGCACACGCTTATATTTGTCTAATGTTGGTGTAACGGGGGAATATGCAACATTTTTGCGAGTCTGAAGGAGAAATTTAGGCCAACCCTCTATTTTGGGTAATACACATTTTTAGATGGGTACATACATTTGTACATGCACATGTACATGTTTATTTTTTCATACGGTTTAGTTGATATAACATGCGTGGACCCATCCGCCTTTATTGACGTTTGCGACAAACGGAAAATTATTGACCCGAAACAAAAAATCCCTCAATTCTGCAAACCGAATGTTATGTCTGACCGCCCAATAATTTGCAAGCCGTCGTCAGCCAAACGAGTCAGCTGTATGTTTGGGATAACTTCAGGTAAAATTATATAATCTCTAATAATACCTCTTACAAGGGTATGTCTCTCTCCACACTAAAACAAATAAAATTACGAAAATCAGTAGAAAAATGGTCGAATAATAATCAGATTCGTATGCGAAGCCAAAACAACACATTATTTGTCAGGAACAAAATAGGTGCCCTGAAAGAAAATAGATTATTTTGAGTTGTACTTAACCGGATGTACAACCTATACTATGTTATTTGTCGGGTGTTTTTTGCTTTTTTTCTTTATCGAACAGTGTACACTAGTCTACAAAATTCAAACTTTTTTAATATGTTAGATCTCTGATGATATTCCTCAATATCGCTCTGTACACAGGTTTTTCCGGTCACCTTCAGGTTTTGAGAAATTCGCTATATCGGTATTGTTTGTGAATGAGTGGTCTGTACTTTTGTTTTTTTGAAACTGGATATTTAGTTTTCTTTAATTGTATAAGTTTTCTTTATTAGGTGTGTGTGTTGCGTGCTAACTTGCCGACTATCAGCAATTCAATAGTTGATAATAGCAAAGTAAACAATAAAGTTAAGTTATAGTTTGGAACATACAGCTCCCGCTGAACGACTATTTAGGAAAGTGGCAGTTTTGTTATTGGACATTTATATGTTCCGTAAACTGTCTTCACAGTAACAACTCGAGTCTTCGTATCGTCCCCTGCAAGTAGTTTTATGATGCGTCCTAGCATCCATTTCGACGGTGGTTGGTTTGGCTCTTTCCAAAGAACAAGGGTGTCGTCTTATTTGAAGTCAGGGTTCTCCAGTTGCCACTTGTTGCGTGTTTGTAACGAAGTTAGGTATTCGTCGTGCCAGCTGTTCCAGAAGCCTTGGACCATAGCTTGCAAGTGTCTCCATTGATCCAGTTTGTTGATTGTAAGGTCTAACAACGATGGCTGTGGCGCGGCAGTGTAAGGCTCCATGATAAGAAAGTGCGCAGGAGTGAGGGGTCTAAGCTGTTGTCTCCCGCTGATGATAGAATTCAAAATTTGTATTCTTCAAAAGTTAGTATAGCGCTTCCAATTACTCGTCTTAGGTGCAATTTAATTGATATTACACCCACAGGCCACCAAAGTGCGGGGCGGATGGAGGTATATGGTCCTACGTTTGCCAGTGCATTAGCAATAAATTCGTCTTTGGCGTATGAGATTGATAAATGCTTCATTTCTTCCAGATGCCGTCGTATGCAGCCGTAGTCAGGTTGCTTACTACTTCAATATGTAAAGCCTTAGTTAGCCGATTTTTGGTGCACGGCCTTGTGAAATTTTTATAAACACCGGTCCAGCTCATTTATCTGTTTCACTGTGTGGCACTTGCTTATAACCCATACCCCATTATGCATCGATACAAAAACTAGCACAGAAATTTGATTTTCATGGGCAAAGTGGGTACAAGGTATCCCACCAATTTGTATACCCTGTTCACAAAATGTAAAAGGTATTATACACTTGTGCAACGTATGTAATAGTGAAAAGGGGGCGTGGCAGACCAAATGTTACATGGGCAAAAATGATGAGGAGCAATAGTCGAGTCGATAAAGACATGTCCGTCTGTCCGTGTAGTCCTATTTCTCAGCGACACAAAAATTTGACCAATTCATTTTCCCTAGGCAGAGGGAGTTTGTCGAATCATGTCGATATCTTACCCCCGTCGCCAGTGATAGACGGTTTAGACCTATACCATAAAAGCCATCCTAATGAAACAGATGCACACTGTTACTCTACTTTAAAAGACTACAGAATTTCCCTTTGGGTGGGTCCCAAACGCTACGCACAACCCTTTTAAGGCCAACCTTAAGTGCATCGATAAAAAAAATTTGCATAGAAATTCGTGTTTCATGGGAAAAATGGATACAGGATATCCCACTGTCGAGCACCGTCCCGACTGTCTGCATCAATTTTTTGTTTAAATTTGATAGTTGAAGTGTTAGTTTATCAAATAAAGAAATCTTACTTTATAGTAAAGCGAATCAAGTTAAAAAATTGTATGCACTAATTCGGGACAGTGCCCGACAATTGGATACCCTGAACACTATAAAAAGTAAATTAAAAAAACGTGGTATCTACTTTTATGCATACACGATATGCCTGAGCATTATCATAACTTCAGTAATCTTGGGCAAGTAATGTTAAATTTCAAAATATAGATCGAGAATGCTTTTATAAATATCTGTGGATATTTTCATTAATTCGGGTAGCGATTGGGCCATGTTCATCTGTCTGTTTGTATGAGTCGCTAGATCTGCGAAACCTTAAGAGCTATCGATACAACATTCTCCGATTTTTTTACTGAGGTCGGTGGCCGATATACACGATGCGCAAAGAATTAAATAAATGAAATTGTGAAATTAGCATATTTTTGACTATAACTTTTGATGTATTTATCCGATTTCGATAATTTTGCAACATAGATGCACATAAACGTGACGCACACGTTTGTCGAGTTTCGAAATGATAGATGGTCTAATAGGACGTCTGACAAACTTTTCACAGCTTGCCGAAATGCTGACTATTTTTTTTTATCAAATTTTTAAATAAATAATTTTCAAGAACCTTTAAAAATGTGCTTTAAAATTCCTTTATCAATGAAAAATATTGCAATATACAGTGTTTTTTATCTCGTCACATTAACTATATCATATATATTATGATTTGCATACAAGAACTACGATTTCGTCACATGTTTTTTACTTCGAAGATGTTGTTTTTATATAATAATACAATAATTCCCTTAAAAAAAAAACATTCTTCTTATAACAAAATATTTACAAACTTCAAACATAGCCTCTAAATAATTCTAGGTGCCCTTAATAATATATTGTCCTCTCAACAGATTTCTAAACTACTATTTAGGGGTAGGAACCAAAATAAGGCTGAAATTATGTTCGCTCAACCCGATTTGTATATTTTACAGTCATAGAGAAAACAGCCCAAAACCAAAACAAACCTCAGATCAACATCTTCGTTCTATCTCATGCTCCCTGTAGTTACAATAAAGCGAACGCATGAAATTCCTAGCGAACCTAATTCTATTAGTACCACTCAACCATCTGAATCTCCTCCAAAGGTTTAGATGTCCAACATTATGACCCTAATATATAGTGCTGCTGTTGTTGCTACTGGGAAAAAAATAACGATTTAATGATATGACACCATAATTAAAATTTGGATGCCTACTGCATACAGTATACAATCTTAATACGGTTGCATGTACCTTACGCTCGTTCCGGATGAACTTTACAAATTTACTTGTGAAAATCCTAACTTAATTATATGTCTCAGCTTCCACTTCATGCAGCATTTCTTGAACACTGGGAATTCCTGAGACCCACAATCGCATTCCATTGTATATAGAAGAGTATTAAAAGATTTTTGTAAAACAAATCGTGATTGTGTTATTTTGTTCTTAAAAAAAATTTTAATTTTTAATTTTTTTTTAATTTGAATTGTTAACATATCTGAGCGGTAAGTAAACAATCTCTTAAAGGTCACAGAAATAGAAATATAAAAATTTGGTGCAGACTGTCGGAACGGTGCCCGACAGTGGAATACCCTGTACCCATTTTTTCCATAAAAATCAAATTTCATGCAAATTTTTGTATCGATGGAAGGGTATGGACGTAATAACGGTAAAGGTACTACTGGGGTAGGGTGGATGGTGCGGAAAAAGGTCAAAATTGTTTATATATAAACCTAACGTACCACATTTGGCTAACATAAATGTTACCTTTAACATTTCTGTAAAAAGTGAAATTCTGTTGCAGTTTATTGGAGAGGTGGCCTAAAATGGGCACACTATTAGCTATATCTTCTAAAGTTCACATCCGATATGAATCATTTTTACACTACACAAACACAGTAATAGTGTGCATAAATGTGCCAAGTTTTAATTGGATAGATTTTATGGTGTGGGCTAAAATGGTCCACCACGCCTCCTTCTGCCTGTTACATACATTGCCCAAATCTTTAATACCCTTTAACACTTTGGGCAGAGGGTATAATTACGGAGGTTATGCACTTATAATTCACAACTAGTTTAAACATTTCTTTAATAAAGCTGAAAGTAATTTTCTCTCGTATATTAATTCTTTTTTATATTTTACTAAATATACTTCTATTTTTAGTAAAAACAATTATTTAGCTACTTATTACATAGCTTCTCAAATATCGCCAAACATGTGTTTTGTCTGTCCAAGATTCTCTGCTGAAAGGTAAGAGCTAACCCACCCATTGAGTGGCAACCATAAGATTTGACAACTTGATTGCTATAAGCAACATGGCAGCAACGATATTAAAATTCCTGCGTCGCGATGAACGTGGCCTTCATGCCTTCTCCCCCTCGGGAAGTAATACTTAGCCGTCGTACCTTGAGAGCGAAATGAGGAATAGGTGGTAGGTTTAGTGGGTAAGCGCTAACACAAGTCCCAAACTCCTTGACAATAGACGGTTTAGACCCATACCATAAAAGCCATCCAAATGAAACAGATATGCACACTGTTACTGTACATGTGTGGTGTAAAAATCATTATGTTCGGATAGAAACTTTAAAAGACTACAGAATTTCCCTTTGGGTGGGTCCCAAACGCTACGCACAACCCTTTTAAGGCCAACCTTAAGTGCATCGATAAAAAAAATTTGCATAGAAATTCGTGTTTCATGGGAAAAATGGATACAGGATATCCCACTGTCGAGCACCGTCCCGACTGTCTGCATCAATTTTTTGTTTAAATTTGATAGTTGAAGTGTTAGTTTATCAAATAAAGAAATCTTACTTTATAGTAAAGCGAATCAAGTTAAAAAATTGTATGCACTAATTCGGGACAGTGCCCGACAATTGGATACCCTGAACACTATAAAAAGTAAATTAAAAAAACGTGGTATCTACTTTTATGCATACACGATATGCCTGAGCATTATCATAACTTCAGTAATCTTGGGCAAGTAATGTTAAATTTCAAAATATAGATCGAGAATGCTTTTATAAATATCTGTGGATATTTTCATTAATTCGGGTAGCGATTGGGCCATGTTCATCTGTCTGTTTGTATGAGTCGCTAGATCTGCGAAACCTTAAGAGCTATCGATACAACATTCTCCGATTTTTTTACTGAGGTCGGTGGCCGATATACACGATGCGCAAAGAATTAAATAAATGAAATTGTGAAATTAGCATATTTTTGACTATAACTTTTGATGTATTTATCCGATTTCGATAATTTTGCAACATAGATGCACATAAACGTGACGCACACGTTTGTCGAGTTTCGAAATGATAGATGGTCTAATAGGACGTCTGACAAACTTTTCACAGCTTGCCGAAATGCTGACTATTTTTTTTTATCAAATTTTTAAATAAATAATTTTCAAGAACCTTTAAAAATGTGCTTTAAAATTCCTTTATCAATGAAAAATATTGCAATATACAGTGTTTTTTATCTCGTCACATTAACTATATCATATATATTATGATTTGCATACAAGAACTACGATTTCGTCACATGTTTTTTACTTCGAAGATGTTGTTTTTATATAATAATACAATAATTCCCTTAAAAAAAAAACATTCTTCTTATAACAAAATATTTACAAACTTCAAACATAGCCTCTAAATAATTCTAGGTGCCCTTAATAATATATTGTCCTCTCAACAGATTTCTAAACTACTATTTAGGGGTAGGAACCAAAATAAGGCTGAAATTATGTTCGCTCAACCCGATTTGTATATTTTACAGTCATAGAGAAAACAGCCCAAAACCAAAACAAACCTCAGATCAACATCTTCGTTCTATCTCATGCTCCCTGTAGTTACAATAAAGCGAACGCATGAAATTCCTAGCGAACCTAATTCTATTAGTACCACTCAACCATCTGAATCTCCTCCAAAGGTTTAGATGTCCAACATTATGACCCTAATATATAGTGCTGCTGTTGTTGCTACTGGGAACAAAATAACGATTTAATTGATATGACACCATAATTTTAATTTGGATGCCTACTGCATACAGTATACAATCTTAATACGGTTGCATGTACCTTACGCTCGTTCCGGATGAACTTTACAAATTTACTTGTCAAAATTATAACTTAATTCAATGTCTCAGCTTCAAATACTATTGGAATAATCAACCTCCAGCCAATACAACAATAAATATAAGTTCAATTATGTTTTTATGTATTTGATTTATTTTAAGTAATTTTTACTATGCGCCACAATGTGGTCTATGCTTCTTTAGCTCGTGTCACTGTCATATAACTGAACAAGAGGTTAAGAGGTGTTAGGTCATGTTTATTGCAGTGACACCAACACACCTCCTCAAAAGAAACAAAGATCATTTACAAATATATTTGAATAATAAAAATGAAATTAAGCGTACAATTCAACATACATGACATTATGGCAAGACGGGCCTTCTGGGAAATGTTACATTCATATTGTGGACCAACATTTGTTGCAAAGGCTTGGGGAAAACCCAGAAAAACCCAATCAGATCAGCAAGATTAATTAAAAATTAAAATTATACATTATTCAAATGAATTCAATTCAAAAACAAAAAAAAATATTTCATGAGGTCAAGTATAAAAAAAAATATTCAATTAAATTCTTATTACTCTAGAGTGAGATCTATTAATTTAAAAAAAATTATATTTCAGTTCATCAATCCCAAATGATCTCTCAGATAGATAAATCGGGGTGCAGGTACTGGTTTAGTCATTATATCCGCCAACTGACTTTCGGTGGAAATATACTCAATAGTTATTAGCTTTTTTTCAATTTGTTCTCTTGTGAAATGATATTTTATATTTATATGTTTTGTTCTCGTGTGACATGTAGGGTTATTAGCAATACTTATACATCCCTGATAGTCTTCAAAAACTTTTATTGGTTCATTCAATTCGAATTTTAACTATTCGCCAAAGGTTTTAACCACATGGCTTCCCTAGTAGCTTCAAACAATGCCCATATATCCTGCCTCAGTAGATGAGGCTGCAACTGAATTTTGCTTCTTGGTATTCCAGCATATTAGACATGAATCAAACATTTTGACCAAGTAGCCTCTTGTACTTTTTCTATCGTTTCACTCCCAGCCCAATCGGAATCAACATAGCCAGTAAAAAGGTTTGAGTGGCCTAAATCTTTTACAAAAATCAATTTTAGATTTTTTGTGCCTTTTAAGTACCTAAGAACTCTTTTCAGGCATTGCCATAGTTCTTTATTATTTTTGTTTGTGTACCTACTCAAGATACCAACAGATGTACTTAAATCAGGACGAGTACATAACATTATGTACATTAAACATCCAATTACATTTCTACATGGCGCATTATATTTTTCCTCTGAATTTAAAGCTTCATAATTCAGTATATTTGGAAGTGGAGCACTAACTGGATTACAATTTTCCAAACCAAATCTCTTTAAAATATTATTAATATAGGCAGACTGACTAAGTTCCAGTTTATTGTTGATTTTATTTATTTTTATGCCAATAAAATACCATATTTTATTTCGGATAAATCAGTCATCCCAAATTTTCCCATCAAATAGATTTTAAATAGAGACATCGTTTCTAAATTTTCTGTTGCTATTACTAGATCATCGACATACAATAATAGATAAATATTTTTATGAATCTCTCCTTTATCAAGAAAATAAATACAATGGTCTACTGCTGAACTAATAAATCCAATATCTTTTAGTACTTTTTCAAACATTTCATACCAGCATCTTGCTGCCTGTTTAAGGCCATAAATTGATTTATTTAATTTACAGATTTAGTCTTTTTCGTAAACTAATCCCTGAGGAACTGTCATATATATTTCCTCTGTCAATTGTCCATTAAAAAATGCCGTTTTCACATCCATATGATGAACCTTCAAGTCAAACTGATTTGACAAAGACATTATAAAACGGAAACTAGATATTCTTGATACAGGTGCAATTGTTTCGTCATAATCAATAAAATACTGTTGCGTAAAACCACGCGCCACAAGTCTAGCTTTATATTTAACAGGATGTCCCTGTTCATCATTCTTTATTGTGAAAACCCACTTACAGTCGACAATATTTTTATTTTTCGGTTTTTCAACCATTGTCCAAGTTTTATTTACAATATGTGAATCTAACTCTTCTTTAATTGCCAGTTCCTATTGCAACTTGTCATGCCTTTCTTTTATTTCGTTAAACGAATTAGGTATGTCACAAAAAAGATTTTGCGAATATAGCAGACAATTGTTTAAAAATCTATAAGATATTATCTGATATTAAGATTTTCTTCCGTACTCTCTTTCGGGAAATAAGGCTGCTCTTCTTCCTTACTCTCATTCAGGAAATTTGGTACATTATTATTATTTTGGAAATCACACTGTACTTCTTCGTTACTCTCATTCTGTAAGTCAATAATATCCATACTCTCATTCGGAACATTACAGTTAGTACTTCCCATACTTTCATTCTGGGAGTAATTTATATCCGTACTTTCATTCGGAACTAAACAAACGCTCAGACACTCCATTCAACTGTGGAGTATGCGGAATTGTTTAATGATAGCTAATGCCCTTTTCAACACAGTATTCTCGCATTTCATTTGACAAATACTCTCTGCCATTGTCTATATACAGATTCACGACTTTTAGATTAAAATGATTTTCACTTTTAGCAACAAAATCTTTGAAATAGGTGAACACTTCAGACCTGTGAGTCATTAGGCAAGTCACACAGTAATGTGTAAACTGATCTACAAAAATTAAATAGTAGTTTTTCCCATCAATTGTAGCGGGTGTAATCGGACCAAAAACCTTCACCCCTCCTATTTCCATTCCCGCACCTTGCATTTTCTTTACAGAGAGTAAATTCTGAGGAATATTCTCTATAGTGATATTTTTTTGCCAATTATTCTGCACTTGTATCATACCGATTGCAGTTGCATATATAAATTCATTGCATTTAGCAATTGCAATTGCAATTTTGACTGGCGGCTGCTCCAACTCAGTGCAATCAAAAAACAAACTTTTGTCATTAACCATATGTCATAGGTCAGATGCACCCGAACCCGAGTCCAAAACAAAGGAAACAGAGGTTTTATTTACATTTACCGCTCTTTTTAACATAAAAGCAAAACTTGTATTTGGCTGTGTAGTGGAGTTTTGGGCTTGATTTGCATTTTCTTTATTTAGCCTCTTCAAAATATACCAGTCCTTTTTAATATGTCCCTTAGTTAGTTTAGTTTAAAAATTATTTTTATATTTGTTATTGTTGTTGAAGTTTATTTTTTGATCAATTTGTGCACCACCTCTTACAGCTTGTAGAATTTTTAAACTTGTGTCTTTACTTGCATTTCTTAGTTTTATTTCCTGATCTAATAAACGATTTTTAACAAAAGCCAATGTTAAATTTGCTTCCAACAAAGTTTCAACTGCGGTTATAATTCCGTCATATGTAGAGGGGAGTGTCAACAAGAGGTGCGACACTTTGTCCATTTCCTCAATTTTAGCACCCGATAGCTGCGATCAGTTCCGGTGATCAAGTCATCAAAAATATTAAAATGATTTATTAGATATGAATTAGATTTTAACTTTAATAATAACAACTGCTTTCTAACAGAAAGCTGAGAAGTCAAGCACTTCCGCTCGTATATGTTGTCCAGATTTACAAGAATTTCTTTTGCAGTGCACTCTGTTGTCGCAAAACTAAGAAAAGAGTCACTCAAATATTCGATTATAATACTCTTTGCAACTCTTTCAGCTGGCCTTTCTCTTTCAATTACACAAAGAGCATCATTTTCAGCTAATAGTGCTCTAATTCTAAACTTCCAAATTGAGTACTTTTCTCCATTAAAAGGCTTGATGTTTCTTTTTCCTTTTCCCATTTCAATATGCGTTTAGTTTATGTATTTAGTTCAATATGCATTAAGTTTAATATGCGTTTAGTTTAATTTAAAAAAAAAAATCAAAACGTTTTACTTAAAACACGTGGCCGCCTTCAGCTCTTGCCGCATACAAATACACTTGCAAAAAAAAAGTTTATTTTCAACTGCAGCTTCTCGTAGTTTCTATTGGCACACACACACATCCAAGTACACACGAGGCTTCGACGTTTGCGTTTTTATTTTAGCATTTAATTTATATATTTTGATTTATTATAATTAATTAAACAAATTATTGGTGACTGGGCCCATAACCTATTGGAATCATCAACCTCCAGCCAACACAACAATAAATATAAGTTCAATTACGTTTTTATGTTTTTATTTGTGGGTGTCACTGCAATAAACATGACCTAACATCTGTTAGAAGAAGCATAGACCACATTCATCATAATTCTTTCTTTCTTTCTTTTACTGTAAAAATAGTAAAAATTACTTAAAATAAATCAAATAGATTAAAACATAATTGAACTTATATTTATTGTTGTGTTGGCTGGCGGTTGATTATTCCAATAGTTACCATATCTGAGCGGTAAGTAAACAATCTCTTGAAGGTCAGAAATATAAAAATTTGCTGCAGACTGTCGGAACGGTGCCCGACAGTGGAATACCCTGTACCCATTTTTTCCATAAAAATCAAATTTCATGCAAATTTTTGTATCGATGCGTTGAAGGACGTAATGACTTTAACATTTCTGTAAAAAGTGAAATTCTGTTGCAGTTCAGAAGGAGAGGAGGCCCAAAATTTGCACATTATTAGCTATATCTTCTAAAGCTTACACTCGCCGAGAACGGTGCGACAACAAGGACAGACGGACATGTCTATATCGACTCGACTATTGCTCCTGACCATATTTGCCCATATGGTCTGCAATGCCTCCTTCCGCCTGTTACATACATTGCCCAAATCTTTAATACCCTTTTACACTTTGTGCATTATGGAGGTTATGCACTCAAATATTGTTAGCTCACACAAAAGAACTTTGAATACTTACGAGCTATTTTTTTTATTTTCTTCTTAGCATACTTATAATTCACAACTAGTTTAAACATTTTTTCAATAAAGGTGAAAGTAATTTTCTCTAATATATTAATTCTTTTTTATCTTTTACTAAATATACTTTATATTTTTATTAAAAAAAAATTATTTAGCTACTTTTTACATTGGTTTGCTTAAGTGGGTTAGATTATGTAATAGAAAGGCATATTTATAACTTGTACACAAAGTGCAAAGGAACTTAAAAAGACGCATAACATATGTTTTGTCTGTCCAAGATTCTTTGCTGAACGAGAAGAGCTAACCCATTGAGTGGCAATACTGAGTCACAGACTTGATGGATATCCTACTAAGTCAGCATAAAAATTTATTGCTATAAGCAACATGGCAGCAGCGATATTAAAATTCCTGAGTCGCGATGAACGTGGCCTTCATGCCTACCCCCCCTCGGGAAGTAATACTTAGCGGTCGTACCTTGAGAGCAAAATGGGGAATAGGTGGTAGGTTTAGTGGGTAAGCGCTAACGCAAGTGCCAAACTTTTCGACAAGCATGTATATGCATATACACATACATTAATCGAATATATATCGAATATAATACCCGATACAGTTAATTAGGGTGTTCACGATAGGCTGCTTATTTGCTAATATATATATATATATATATGTATATAGCTAAAAACACTATGCAACATATGTCTAAAATATACCATCTTTGGTAAATTTTGGGTCGTTGATTTCGATTCCGGAAACCATTTTGTATTTTCTAGCACAATTTTGAAATTGTTTAAAAGTTTTTTAAAATAATAATTTAAAAATTGTGCTAGAAAATACAAAATGGTTTCCGGAATCGAAATCAGCGACCCAAAATTTACCAAAGATGGTATATTTTAGACATATGTTGCATAGTGTTTTTAGCTTTTCAGCCTATTGAGAAAGTAATTTCTTTTCAAATTGATTTTATGGGTTTGTTTCTACTGTATAATATAGATGTTTTTTGTCCCGAAAAATATAATATAAACGAAGAAGCGATTTTGAAATCACGTTTCAAAAATTGAATCTGGGAATGCTTACATATGCACACGCTTATATTTGTCTAATGTTGGTGAAACGGGGGAAAAATGCAACATTTTTGCGAGTCTGAAGGAGAAATTTAGACCAACCCTCTATTTTGGGTAATACACATTTTTAGATGGGTACATGTTTATTTCATCATACGGTTTAGTTGATATAACATGCGTGGACCTAACCGCCTTTATTGACGTTTGCGACAGACGGAAAATTATTGACCCGAAACAAAAAATCCCTCAATTCTGCAAACCGAATGTCATGTCTGACCGCCCAATAATTCGCAAGCCGTCGTCAGCCAAACGAGTCAGCTGTATGTTTGGGATAACTTCAGGTAAAATTATATAATCTCTAATAATACCTCTTACAAGGGTATGTCTCTCTCCACACTAAAACAAATAAAATTACGAAAATCAGTAGAAAAATGGTCGAATAATAATCAGATTCGTATGCGAAGCCAAAACAACACATTATTTGTCAGGAACAAAATAGGTGCCCTGAAAGAAAATAGATTATTTTGAGTTGTACTTAACCGGATGTACAACCTATACTATGTTATTTGTCGGGTGTTTTTTGCTTTTTTTCTTTATCGAACAGTGTACACTAGTCTACAAAATTTAAACTTTTTTAATATGTTAAATCTCTGATGATATTCCTCAATATCGCTCTGTACACAGTTTTTTCCGGTCACCTTCAGGTTTTGAGAAATTCGCTATATCGGTATTGGTTTGTGAATGAGTGGTCTGTATTTTTGTTTTTTTGAAACTGGATATTTAGTTTTCTTTAATTTTATATGTTTTCTTTATTAGGTGTGTGTGTTGCGTGCTAACTTGCCGACTATCAGCACTGCAATAGTTGATAATAGCAAAGTAAACAATAAAGTTAAGTTATAGTTTGGAACATACAGCCCCCGCTGAACGACTATTTAGGAAAGTGGCAGTTTTGTTATTGGACATTTATATGTTCCGTAAACTGTCTTCACAGTAACAACTCGAGTCTTCGTATCGTCCCCTGCAAGTAGTTTTATGATGCGTCCTAGCATCCATTTCGACGGTGGTTGGTTTGGCTCTTTCCAAAGAACAAGGGTGTCGTCTTATTTGAAGTCAGGGTTCTCCAGTTGCCACTTGTTGCGTGTTTGTAACGAAGTTAGGTATTCGTCGTGCCAGCTGTTCCAGAAGCCTTGGACCATAGCTTGCAAGTGTCTCCATTGATCCAGTTTGTTGATTGTAAGGTCTAACAACGATGGCTGTGGCGCGGCAGTGTAAGGCTCCATGATAAGAAAGTGCGCAGGAGTGAGGGGTCTAAGCTGTTGTCTCCCGCTGATGATAGAATTCAAAATTTGTATTCTTCAAAAGTTAGTATAGCGCTTCCAATTACTCGTCTTAGGTGCAATTTAATTGATATTACACCCACAGGCCACCAAAGTCCGGGGCGGATGGAGGTATATGGTCCTACGTTTTCCAGTGCATTAGCAATAAATTCGTCTTTGGCGTATGAGATTGATAAATGCTTCATTTCTTCCAGATGCCGTCGTATGCAGCCGTAGTCAGGTTGCTTACTACTTCAATATGTAAAGCCTTAGTTAGCCGATTTTTGGTGCACGGCCTTGTGAAATTTTTATAAACACCGGTCCAGCTCATTTATCTGTTTCACTGTGTGGCACTTGCTTATAACCCATACCCCATTATGCATCGATACAAAAAACTAGCACAGAAATTTGATTTTCATGGGCAAAGTGGGTACAAGGTATCCCACCAATTTGTATACCCTGTTCACAAAATGTAAAAGGTATTATAGACTTGTGCAACGTACAGCTGTGTTCACGAAAATAGTAGTGCAGCTGAACCTTTGTTATTACCCGGTTAAATCAAATGATAAATACAAAATTCCCATAAATAGCTAATCAAATAAGAATGTGTATATATTTTAGAAAATATCAAAAGTTTTTTTTAGTCAAAAACTCTTCTTCTTTCTCCTACTTGGGCTAATTAAAACAAAATGGCCAAAATTGGGCTGTTCATGAAAATACAAAGATTTAAAAAAACATCGAAACTTAAAATAACCTTAATATTACATGTTCTACATGTTTGGTAATGCTTAATATTTGGTTGTAAACCCCTTATTGCTAATTACAGCCTTGCACTGACGTGGCATGGAATCAATCAGATCCCTGCAACGATTCAAAGGTATTTGAGCATATGCTTCTTGCACCACTGGCCACAGCTAATATCTGCTCGAAGGATTTGCTTTTCCCACAATTCTCTTCACGTCTCCCCACAAATTTTCAATGGGATTAAGGTCCGGCGACTGAGCGGGCCATCGCATTACATCGATCTCTTCGATGGAAGACCAGTCTTTAGCGAGTTTGCTAGTGTGCTTCGGATCATTGTCCTGTTGAAACGTCCATTTTAATGGCATTTCCCAACTGGCATATGGCAACATTGTATTTTTCAATATTTCGACGTATACCGTTTTGCCCATGATACCATTAATCATATGGATAGGACCAACGCCTCCATAAGAAAAGCAAGCCCATACCATAATACTCTGCCCACCATGCTTAACCGTCTTATTTGCGTATTTTGGCTAGTATTCTGTGTTTGGTGGACGACGAACATACTTCCGGGACCCTGTTCCACCAAATAAAACTATCTTGGTCTCGTCAGTCCACAGTAACATATTGTTTATGTTACTGTTATGGCCCACTTTTCAGCGGGCCAATTTAAACGGATTTTGGCAAACTCAATCCTTGCGGCCACGTGCTTTAGGGTTAAAAGGGGAACCTTTCTTGGATTTAAATTATTTTGAATAAGTCGACGACGAACGGTCACATCACTGACTGACAGATTTAAATCATTTTTTATCATATTTGAGGCCGCTGTAGGCTTCATCTTGCAGTATCGCACAATTCGTCTATCCTCCAAAACTGTAGTCCTTCGCTTACCACCGCGATTTTCAGCTTCTTCTTATAGTTAATGGCGTTAAATACCATGGTAGCAGTATATCCAACTTAATTTTCAGTTTCTTTATAAGTCTTGCCTTTATTTTTTAGACTAACTATGGGGTCTCTTTTCTCGACTGAGCAATGCTTTCCCCTACCCACTAAAAATAAAAGTATTGGAATTACCATAAATTTCCTTCATCAAAATATTCACTTAGTAAATAACACTAACTAATTGCATCGTTTTTTTTTTGTTAATTTCCTTAACTTTTAATTTTTTGATGTACAAACTCCCAGCACTACTATTTTAATGAACAGCGGATTTTATGCCTATTTGCCTAAAGTCATCGAAAATAAGAAGAAGAAATGCAAACGTAACGGGACTTTTTCGTTTTTCTGTCGTTTACATCCTATTCTGAAGCAAATATCTACAAATGTTCATTTTGATAGATTAACAAGTCAAAAAAATTGATTTGACTGTTGTCCGGTGCAGCACTACTATTTTCATGAACACAACTGTATGTAATAGTGAAAAGGGGGCGTGGCAGATCAAATGTTACATGGGCAAAAATGATGAGGAGCAATAGTCGAGTCGATAAAGACATGTCCGTCTGTCCGTGTAGTCTCTATTTCTCAGCGATTATAAGAATTAGAGCCACAAAAATTTGACCAATTCATTTTCTCTAGGCAGAGGGAGTTTGTCGAATCATGTCGATATCTTACCCCCGTCGCCAGTGATAGACGGTTTAGACCTATACCATAAAAGCCATCCTAATGAAACAGATATGCACACTGTTACTGTACATGCCCTTAATAACATATTGTCCTCTCAACAGATTTCTAAACTACTATTTAGGGGTAGGAACCAAAATAACCCTAAGGCTGAAACTATGTTCGCTCAACCCGATTTGTATATTTTACAGTCATAGAGAAAACAGCCCAAAACCAAAACAAACCTCAGATCAACATCTTCGTTCTATCTCATGCTCCCTGTAGTTACAATAAAGCGAACGGATGAAATTCCTAGCGAACCTAATTCTATTAGTACCACTCAACCATCTGAATCTCCACCAAAGGTTCAGATGTCCCACATTAAGACCTTAATATATAGTGCTGCTGTTGTTGCTACTGGGAACAAAATAACGATTTAATGATATGACACCATAATTAAAATTTGGATGCCTACTACATACAGTATACAATCTTAATACGGTTGCATGTACCTTACGCTCGTTCCGGATGAACTTTACAAATTTACTTGTCAAAATCCTAACTTAATTAAATGTCTCAGCTTCCACTTCATGCAGCATTTCTTGAACACTGGGAATTCCTGAGACCCACAATCGCATTCCATTGTATATAGAAGAGTATTAAAAGATTTTTGTAAAAAAAATCGTGATTGTGTTATTTTTTTCTTAAAAAAAATTTTAATTTTTAATTTTTTTTAAATTTGAATTGTTAACATATCTGAGCGGTAAGTAAACAATCTCTTAAAGGTCACAGAAATTGAAATATAAAAATTTGGTGCAGACTGTCGGAACGGTGCCTGACAATGGAATACCCTTTACCCATTTTTTCCATAAAAATCAAATTTCATGCAAATTTTTGTATCGATGGAAGGGTATGGACGTAATAACGGTAAAGGTACTACTGGGGTAGGGTGGATGGTGCGGAAAAAGGTCAAAATTGTTTATATATAAACCTAACGTACCACATTTGGTTAACCTGAGTTAACTTTAACATTTCTGTAAAAAGTGAAATTCTGTTGCAGTTCATTGGAGAGGGGGCCTAAAATGGGCACACTATTAGCTATATCTTCTAAAGTTCACATCCGATATGAATCATTTTTACACTACACAAACACAGTAATAGTGTGCATAAATGTGCCAAGTTTTAATTGGATAGATTTTATGGTGTGGGCTAAAATGGTCCACCACGCCTCCTTCTGCCTGTTACATACATTGCCCAAATCTTTAATACCCTTTAACACTTTGGGCAGAGGGTATAATTACGGAGGTTATGCACTTATAATTCACAACTAGTTTAAACATTTCTTTAATAAAGCTGAAAGTAATTTTCTCTCGTATATTAATTCTTTTTTATATTTTACTAAATATACTTCTATTTTTAGTAAAAACAATTATTTAGCTACTTATTACATAGCTTCTCAAATATCGCCAAACATGTGTTTTGTCTGTCCAAGATTCTCTGCTGAAAGGTAAGAGCTAACCCACCCATTGAGTGGCAACCATAAGATTTGACAACTTGATTGCTATAAGCAACATGGCAGCAGCGATATTAAAATTCCTGCGTCGCGATGAACGTGGCCTTCATGCCTTCTCCCCCTCGGGAAGTAATACTTAGCCGTCGTACCTTGAGAGCAAAATGGGGAATAGGTGGTAGGTTTAGTGGGTAAGCGCTAACGCAAGTGCCAAACTTTTCGACAAGCATGTATATGCATATACACATACATTAATCGAATATATATCGAATATAATACCCGATACAGTTAATTAGGGTGTTCACGATAGGCTGCTTATTTGCTAATATATATATATATATATATGTATATAGCTAAAAACACTATGCAACATATGTCTAAAATATACCATCTTTGGTAAATTTTGGGTCGTTGATTTCGATTCCGGAAACCATTTTGTATTTTCTAGCACAATTTTGAAATTGTTTAAAAGTTTTTTAAAATAATAATTTAAAAATTGTGCTAGAAAATACAAAATGGTTTCCGGAATCGAAATCAGCGACCCAAAATTTACCAAAGATGGTATATTTTAGACATATGTTGCATAGTGTTTTTAGCTTTTCAGCCTATTGAGAAAGTAATTTCTTTTCAAATTGATTTTATGGGTTTGTTTCTACTGTATAATATAGATGTTTTTTGTCCCGAAAAATATAATATAAACGAAGAAGCGATTTTGAAATCACGTTTCAAAAATTGAATCTGGGAATGCTTACATATGCACACGCTTATATTTGTCTAATGTTGGTGAAACGGGGGAAAAATGCAACATTTTTGCGAGTCTGAAGGAGAAATTTAGACCAACCCTCTATTTTGGGTAATACACATTTTTAGATGGGTACATGTTTATTTCATCATACGGTTTAGTTGATATAACATGCGTGGACCTAACCGCCTTTATTGACGTTTGCGACAGACGGAAAATTATTGACCCGAAACAAAAAATCCCTCAATTCTGCAAACCGAATGTCATGTCTGACCGCCCAATAATTCGCAAGCCGTCGTCAGCCAAACGAGTCAGCTGTATGTTTGGGATAACTTCAGGTAAAATTATATAATCTCTAATAATACCTCTTACAAGGGTATGTCTCTCTCCACACTAAAACAAATAAAATTACGAAAATCAGTAGAAAAATGGTCGAATAATAATCAGATTCGTATGCGAAGCCAAAACAACACATTATTTGTCAGGAACAAAATAGGTGCCCTGAAAGAAAATAGATTATTTTGAGTTGTACTTAACCGGATGTACAACCTATACTATGTTATTTGTCGGGTGTTTTTTGCTTTTTTTCTTTATCGAACAGTGTACACTAGTCTACAAAATTTAAACTTTTTTAATATGTTAAATCTCTGATGATATTCCTCAATATCGCTCTGTACACAGTTTTTTCCGGTCACCTTCAGGTTTTGAGAAATTCGCTATATCGGTATTGGTTTGTGAATGAGTGGTCTGTATTTTTGTTTTTTTGAAACTGGATATTTAGTTTTCTTTAATTTTATATGTTTTCTTTAT
The DNA here is from genome assembly GCA_035041775.1 of Chymomyza caudatula. Taxonomy (NCBI): domain Eukaryota; kingdom Metazoa; phylum Arthropoda; class Insecta; order Diptera; family Drosophilidae; genus Chymomyza; species Chymomyza caudatula. Next base: position 796,963 of record JAWNKW010000186.1, on the reverse strand, counting down.
TAGGTGTGTGTGTTGCGTGCTAACTTGCCGACTATCAGCACTGCAATAGTTGATAATAGCAAAGTAAACAATAAAGTTAAGTTATAGTTTGGAACATACAGCCCCCGCTGAACGACTATTTAGGAAAGTGGCAGTTTTGTTATTGGACATTTATATGTTCCGTAAACTGTCTTCACAGTAACAACTCGAGTCTTCGTATCGTCCCCTGCAAGTAGTTTTATGATGCGTCCTAGCATCCATTTCGACGGTGGTTGGTTTGGCTCTTTCCAAAGAACAAGGGTGTCGTCTTATTTGAAGTCAGGGTTCTCCAGTTGCCACTTGTTGCGTGTTTGTAACGAAGTTAGGTATTCGTCGTGCCAGCTGTTCCAGAAGCCTTGGACCATAGCTTGCAAGTGTCTCCATTGATCCAGTTTGTTGATTGTAAGGTCTAACAACGATGGCTGTGGCGCGGCAGTGTAAGGCTCCATGATAAGAAAGTGCGCAGGAGTGAGGGGTCTAAGCTGTTGTCTCCCGCTGATGATAGAATTCAAAATTTGTATTCTTCAAAAGTTAGTATAGCGCTTCCAATTACTCGTCTTAGGTGCAATTTAATTGATATTACACCCACAGGCCACCAAAGTCCGGGGCGGATGGAGGTATATGGTCCTACGTTTTCCAGTGCATTAGCAATAAATTCGTCTTTGGCGTATGAGATTGATAAATGCTTCATTTCTTCCAGATGCCGTCGTATGCAGCCGTAGTCAGGTTGCTTACTACTTCAATATGTAAAGCCTTAGTTAGCCGATTTTTGGTGCACGGCCTTGTGAAATTTTTATAAACACCGGTCCAGCTCATTTATCTGTTTCACTGTGTGGCACTTGCTTATAACCCATACCCCATTATGCATCGATACAAAAAACTAGCACAGAAATTTGATTTTCATGGGCAAAGTGGGTACAAGGTATCCCACCAATTTGTATACCCTGTTCACAAAATGTAAAAGGTATTATAGACTTGTGCAACGTACAGCTGTGTTCACGAAAATAGTAGTGCAGCTGAACCTTTGTTATTACCCGGTTAAATCAAATGATAAATACAAAATTCCCATAAATAGCTAATCAAATAAGAATGTGTATATATTTTAGAAAATATCAAAAGTTTTTTTTAGTCAAAAACTCTTCTTCTTTCTCCTACTTGGGCTAATTAAAACAAAATGGCCAAAATTGGGCTGTTCATGAAAATACAAAGATTTAAAAAAACATCGAAACTTAAAATAACCTTAATATTACATGTTCTACATGTTTGGTAATGCTTAATATTTGGTTGTAAACCCCTTATTGCTAATTACAGCCTTGCACTGACGTGGCATGGAATCAATCAGATCCCTGCAACGATTCAAAGGTATTTGAGCATATGCTTCTTGCACCACTGGCCACAGCTAATATCTGCTCGAAGGATTTGCTTTTCCCACAATTCTCTTCACGTCTCCCCACAAATTTTCAATGGGATTAAGGTCCGGCGACTGAGCGGGCCATCGCATTACATCGATCTCTTCGATGGAAGACCAGTCTTTAGCGAGTTTGCTAGTGTGCTTCGGATCATTGTCCTGTTGAAACGTCCATTTTAATGGCATTTCCCAACTGGCATATGGCAACATTGTATTTTTCAATATTTCGACGTATACCGTTTTGCCCATGATACCATTAATCATATGGATAGGACCAACGCCTCCATAAGAAAAGCAAGCCCATACCATAATACTCTGCCCACCATGCTTAACCGTCTTATTTGCGTATTTTGGCTAGTATTCTGTGTTTGGTGGACGACGAACATACTTCCGGGACCCTGTTCCACCAAATAAAACTATCTTGGTCTCGTCAGTCCACAGTAACATATTGTTTATGTTACTGTTATGGCCCACTTTTCAGCGGGCCAATTTAAACGGATTTTGGCAAACTCAATCCTTGCGGCCACGTGCTTTAGGGTTAAAAGGGGAACCTTTCTTGGACTTCTTGGATTTAAATTATTTTGAATAAGTCGACGACGAACGGTCACATCACTGACTGACAGATTTAAATCATTTTTTATCATATTTGAGGCCGCTGTAGGCTTCATCTTGCAGTATCGCACAATTCGTCTATCCTCTAAAACTGTAGTCCTTCGCTTACCACCGCGATTTTCAGGCTTCTTCTTATAGTTAATGGCGTTAAATACCATGGTAGCAGTATATCCAACTTAATTTTCAGTTTCTTTATAAGTCTTGCCTTTATTTTTTAGACTAACTATGAGGTCTCTTTTCTCGACTGAGCAATGCTTTCCCCTACCCACTAAAAATAAAAGTATTGGAATTACCATAAATTTCCTTCATCAAAATATTCACTTAGTAAATAACACTAACTAATTGCATCGTTTTTTTTTGTTAATTTCCTTAACTTTTAATTTTTTGATGTACAAACTCCCAGCACTACTATTTTAATGAACAGCGGATTTTATGCCTATTTGCCTAAAGTCATCGAAAATAAGAAGAAGAAATGCAAACGTAACGGGACTTTTTCGTTTTTCTGTCGTTTACATCCTATTCTGAAGCAAATATCTACAAATGTTCATTTTGATAGATTAACAAGTCAAAAAAATTGATTTGACTGTTGTCCGGTGCAGCACTACTATTTTCATGAACACAACTGTATGTAATAGTGAAAAGGGGGCGTGGCAGATCAAATGTTACATGGGCAAAAATGATGAGGAGCAATAGTCGAGTCGATAAAGACATGTCCGTCTGTCCGTGTAGTCTCTATTTCTCAGCGATTATAAGAATTAGAGCCACAAAAATTTGACCAATTCATTTTCTCTAGGCAGAGGGAGTTTGTCGAATCATGTCGATATCTTACCCCCGTCGCCAGTGATAGACGGTTTAGACCTATACCATAAAAGCCATCCTAATGAAACAGATATGCACACTGTTACTGTACATGCCCTTAATAACATATTGTCCTCTCAACAGATTTCTAAACTACTATTTAGGGGTAGGAACCAAAATAACCCTAAGGCTGAAACTATGTTCGCTCAACCCGATTTGTATATTTTACAGTCATAGAGAAAACAGCCCAAAACCAAAACAAACCTCAGATCAACATCTTCGTTCTATCTCATGCTCCCTGTAGTTACAATAAAGCGAACGGATGAAATTCCTAGCGAACCTAATTCTATTAGTACCACTCAACCATCTGAATCTCCACCAAAGGTTCAGATGTCCCACATTAAGACCTTAATATATAGTGCTGCTGTTGTTGCTACTGGGAACAAAATAACGATTTAATGATATGACACCATAATTAAAATTTGGATGCCTACTACATACAGTATACAATCTTAATACGGTTGCATGTACCTTACGCTCGTTCCGGATGAACTTTACAAATTTACTTGTCAAAATCCTAACTTAATTAAATGTCTCAGCTTCCACTTCATGCAGCATTTCTTGAACACTGGGAATTCCTGAGACCCACAATCGCATTCCATTGTATATAGAAGAGTATTAAAAGATTTTTGTAAAAAAAATCGTGATTGTGTTATTTTTTTCTTAAAAAAAATTTTAATTTTTAATTTTTTTTAAATTTGAATTGTTAACATATCTGAGCGGTAAGTAAACAATCTCTTAAAGGTCACAGAAATTGAAATATAAAAATTTGGTGCAGACTGTCGGAACGGTGCCTGACAATGGAATACCCTTTACCCATTTTTTCCATAAAAATCAAATTTCATGCAAATTTTTGTATCGATGGAAGGGTATGGACGTAATAACGGTAAAGGTACTACTGGGGTAGGGTGGATGGTGCGGAAAAAGGTCAAAATTGTTTATATATAAACCTAACGTACCACATTTGGTTAACCTGAGTTAACTTTAACATTTCTGTAAAAAGTGAAATTCTGTTGCAGTTCATTGGAGAGGGGGCCTAAAATGGGCACACTATTAGCTATATCTTCTAAAGTTCACATCCGATATGAATCATTTTTACACTACACAAACACAGTAATAGTGTGCATAAATGTGCCAAGTTTTAATTGGATAGATTTTATGGTGTGGGCTAAAATGGTCCACCACGCCTCCTTCTGCCTGTTACATACATTGCCCAAATCTTTAATACCCTTTAACACTTTGGGCAGAGGGTATAATTACGGAGGTTATGCACTTATAATTCACAACTAGTTTAAACATTTCTTTAATAAAGCTGAAAGTAATTTTCTCTCGTATATTAATTCTTTTTTATATTTTACTAAATATACTTCTATTTTTAGTAAAAACAATTATTTAGCTACTTATTACATAGCTTCTCAAATATCGCCAAACATGTGTTTTGTCTGTCCAAGATTCTCTGCTGAAAGGTAAGAGCTAACCCACCCATTGAGTGGCAACCATAAGATTTGACAACTTGATTGCTATAAGCAACATGGCAGCAGCGATATTAAAATTCCTGCGTCGCGATGAACGTGGCCTTCATGCCTTCTCCCCCTCGGGAAGTAATACTTAGCCGTCGTACCTTGAGAGCGAAATGAGGAATAGGTGGTAGGTTTAGTGGGTAAGCGCTAACACAAGTCCCAAACTCCTTGACAATAGACGGTTTAGACCCATACCATAAAAGCCATCCAAATGAAACAGATATGCACACTGTTACTGTACATGTGTGGTGTAAAAATCATTATGTTCGGATAGAAACTTTAAAAGACTACAGAATTTCCCTTTGGGTGGGTCCCAAACGCTACGCACAACCCTTTTAAGGCCAACCTTAAGTGCATCGATAAAAAAAATTTGCATAGAAATTCGTGTTTCATGGGAAAAATGGATACAGGATATCCCACTGTCGAGCACCGTCCCGACTGTCTGCATCAATTTTTTGTTTAAATTTGATAGTTGAAGTGTTAGTTTATCAAATAAAGAAATCTTACTTTATAGTAAAGCGAATCAAGTTAAAAAATTGTATGCACTAATTCGGGACAGTGCCCGACAATTGGATACCCTGAACACTATAAAAAGTAAATTAAAAAAACGTGGTATCTACTTTTATGCATACACGATATGCCTGAGCATTATCATAACTTCAGTAATCTTGGGCAAGTAATGTTAAATTTCAAAATATAGATCGAGAATGCTTTTATAAATATCTGTGGATATTTTCATTAATTCGGGTAGCGATTGGGCCATGTTCATCTGTCTGTTTGTATGAGTCGCTAGATCTGCGAAACCTTAAGAGCTATCGATACAACATTCTCCGATTTTTTTACTGAGGTCGGTGGCCGATATACACGATGCGCAAAGAATTAAATAAATGAAATTGTGAAATTAGCATATTTTTGACTATAACTTTTGATGTATTTATCCGATTTCGATAATTTTGCAACATAGATGCACATAAACGTGACGCACACGTTTGTCGAGTTTCGAAATGATAGATGGTCTAATAGGACGTCTGACAAACTTTTCACAGCTTGCCGAAATGCTGACTATTTTTTTTTATCAAATTTTTAAATAAATAATTTTCAAGAACCTTTAAAAATGTGCTTTAAAATTCCTTTATCAATGAAAAATATTGCAATATACAGTGTTTTTTATCTCGTCACATTAACTATATCATATATATTATGATTTGCATACAAGAACTACGATTTCGTCACATGTTTTTTACTTCGAAGATGTTGTTTTTATATAATAATACAATAATTCCCTTAAAAAAAAAACATTCTTCTTATAACAAAATATTTACAAACTTCAAACATAGCCTCTAAATAATTCTAGGTGCCCTTAATAATATATTGTCCTCTCAACAGATTTCTAAACTACTATTTAGGGGTAGGAACCAAAATAAGGCTGAAATTATGTTCGCTCAACCCGATTTGTATATTTTACAGTCATAGAGAAAACAGCCCAAAACCAAAACAAACCTCAGATCAACATCTTCGTTCTATCTCATGCTCCCTGTAGTTACAATAAAGCGAACGCATGAAATTCCTAGCGAACCTAATTCTATTAGTACCACTCAACCATCTGAATCTCCTCCAAAGGTTTAGATGTCCAACATTATGACCCTAATATATAGTGCTGCTGTTGTTGCTACTGGGAAAAAAATAACGATTTAATGATATGACACCATAATTAAAATTTGGATGCCTACTGCATACAGTATACAATCTTAATACGGTTGCATGTACCTTACGCTCGTTCCGGATGAACTTTACAAATTTACTTGTGAAAATCCTAACTTAATTATATGTCTCAGCTTCCACTTCATGCAGCATTTCTTGAACACTGGGAATTCCTGAGACCCACAATCGCATTCCATTGTATATAGAAGAGTATTAAAAGATTTTTGTAAAACAAATCGTGATTGTGTTATTTTGTTCTTAAAAAAAATTTTAATTTTTAATTTTTTTTTAATTTGAATTGTTAACATATCTGAGCGGTAAGTAAACAATCTCTTAAAGGTCACAGAAATAGAAATATAAAAATTTGGTGCAGACTGTCGGAACGGTGCCCGACAGTGGAATACCCTGTACCCATTTTTTCCATAAAAATCAAATTTCATGCAAATTTTTGTATCGATGGAAGGGTATGGACGTAATAACGGTAAAGGTACTACTGGGGTAGGGTGGATGGTGCGGAAAAAGGTCAAAATTGTTTATATATAAACCTAACGTACCACATTTGGCTAACATAAATGTTACCTTTAACATTTCTGTAAAAAGTGAAATTCTGTTGCAGTTTATTGGAGAGGTGGCCTAAAATGGGCACACTATTAGCTATATCTTCTAAAGTTCACATCCGATATGAATCATTTTTACACTACACAAACACAGTAATAGTGTGCATAAATGTGCCAAGTTTTAATTGGATAGATTTTATGGTGTGGGCTAAAATGGTCTACCTCGCCTCCTTCTGCCTGTTACATACATTGCCCAAATCTTTAATACCCTTTAACACTTTGGGCAGAGGGTATAATTACGGAGGTTATGCACTTATAATTCACAACTAGTTTAAACATTTCTTTAATAAAGCTGAAAGTAATTTTCTCTCGTATATTAATTCTTTTTTATATTTTACTAAATATACTTCTATTTTTAGTAAAAACAATTATTTAGCTACTTATTACATAGCTTCTCAAATATCGCCAAACATGTGTTTTGTCTGTCCAAGATTCTCTGCTGAAAGGTAAGAGCTAACCCACCCATTGAGTGGCAACCATAAGATTTGACAACTTGATTGCTATAAGCAACATGGCAGCAGCGATATTAAAATTCCTGCGTCGCGATGAACGTGGCCTTCATGCCTTCTCCCCCTCGGGAAGTAATACTTAGCCGTCGTACCTTGAGAGCGAAATGAGGAATAGGTGGTAGGTTTAGTGGGTAAGCGCTAACGCAAGTCCCAAACTCCTTGACAATAGACGGTTTAGACCCATACCATAAAAGCCATCCAAATGAAACAGATATGCACACTGTTACTGTACATGTGTGGTGTAAAAATCATTATGTTCGGATAGAAACTTTAAAAGACTACAGAATTTCCCTTTGGGTGGGTCCCAAACGCTACGCACAACCCTTTTAAGGCCAACCTTAAGTGCATCGATACAAAAATTTGCATAGAAATTCGTGTTTCATGGGAAAAATGGATACAGGATATCCCACTGTCGAGCACCGTCCCGACTGTCTGCATCAATTTTTTGTTTAAATTTGATAGTTGAAGTGTTAGTTTATCAAATAAAGAAATCTTACTTTATAGTAAAGCGAATCAAGTTAAAAAATTGTATGCACTAATTCGGGACAGTGCCCGATAATTGGATACCCTGAACACTACAAAAAGTAAATTAAAAAAACGTGGTATCTACTTTTAATCATCCTTTTCATCAACGATATGCCTAAGCATTATCATAACTTTTTTTTTTTTAACTTCAGTAATCTTGGGCAAGTAATGTTAAATTTCAAAATATAGATCGGGAATGCTTTTATAAATATCTGTGGATATTTTCATTAATTCGGGTAGCGATTTGGCCATGTTCATCTGTCTGTTTGTATGAGTCGCTAGATCTGCGAAACCTTAAGAGCTAGCGATACAACATTCTCCGAATTTTTTGCGTATTCCCGGGAAAATTGATGTTAGTCGAATTAGGTTAGTATCTGCCCCCAATTCCCCCATAAATTCGCAGTTTATTGCCGCACCGTTGAATCTATAAACTCGAAATTTTACAGAGGTTTGCGTCGTAAAATTTTATATGCCTGATTTACTTGCAAAAGTGCACAAAAATTTTGCAGAATGCGGTCCCAGACAATTCTGGCCGTTGCCGAGAGACGAACTCTGACTTGTCGGGCTGAGACGAGTTGCATTCGTTGCTTGAGGTAGCTGTCGTGATTTGAGAGCAATCAAATGTATAGAGGCAGCCGACTATGGAGGTCGTCCTGCATCGGGTTGCTAAAAGTGTGATGATCGGTCATAATGTACCTTCATTGGTGTGCTTGTGAATGGGATCGTGGGCACTGAGTGTCGCACGCAAATTTGGTTTTTGACTGTGTGTGTTGTAGTAGAGATGTGCTTGTGCATAGGATCATCATAAAGTTGGCGAAGGTGTGGGTGTTGGACGCAAGTAAAGTGTCGAAGGGAAGGTAGGCTACTTTACATATGGTGCAATTTTCAGTTTCAATTGTTATTTCATTGCTTCTCATAGCGAGAGAAGCAGCCACAGACAGAAACTCGGCAACAGACCCTTCTGTAGTTTTGAGCACATATTTGTTTCAATGTCAGTAATGCAGACATATTTTTTTTTTTTCTTAAATCTGCATATGGATGCGCCAACATTACTAGAAAGTAAAGCTAATTAACACCCTTTAGAGATTGTGCCGACAGCCAATTTTTTCATTTTTTTCTTTCATAGTGTAGGTTTGTGTGTCCATAGAACTGCCTCAACTTTTATCTCATTTAACAGTATCACAAACCTTTCAAAAAGTTTTTATTTTTTTATGATTTTAAATTTTTTGACGGTTGAATTTGTGTTTTTGTTCAGCAAAATTTTCCGTTAGCCACTTACTTTTCTTTCTCAACAACACTAAAACAAATCCATCGAGCATATTATTCCTATGTCCAAAACATGGATGGGACACTGAAAAGCACTTTGAATATATACTTGATTTTTCAGTGGCGGATATACACGATGCGCAAAGAATTAAATAAATGAAATTGTGAAATTAGCATATTTTTGACTATAACTTTTGATGTATTTATCCGATTTCGATAATTTTGCAACATAGATGCACATAAACGCGACGCACACCTTTGTCGAGTTTCGAAATGATAGGCTGAACGGAGCGGTTGTACACCGCGCAAATCTGAGATATGGACATAATTCGACAAACTTGTACTGAATATGTATAATGCGCATTATTTGGTGAAAAAATTGTTGCTCAAGCTCTTATAGTATCCGAGAACGGTGCGATAACACGGACAGACAGACAGACGGACATGTCTATATCGACTCGACTATTGCTCCTGAACATTTTTCCCATGGAACATATGGTCTGCCACACCTCCTTCTGCTGTTACATACATTGCACAAATCTATAATATTCTTGTACACTATGTGGACAGGGTATAAAAAGTGAAATTATGTTGCAGCATATAGAAGGGGCCTAAACTTTATTACCTACATATACCTTTTCTATCCGATCCACATAATTATACCCTGTATGTGGCAGACCATATGTTCCATGGGCAAAAATGATCAGGAGCAATAGAGTAGTCGATATAGCCCTGTCCGTCTGTCCGTGTTGGTCTCTATTTCTCAGAGACTATAAGAGTTAGAGCAAAAAAATGTTACCAAAAGTAGCACATTTTCCCGGAATAGAGGAAGTTTATCAGATTTTCGCGATTTACACCCATACCATAAAAGCTATCCAATTGAAATTTGGCAGTTATGTAAAATGATGTTGTGTAAAAATTATTATATTATTATTATTAAATTTTAGGCAAACTGCTACAAAATTTCACTTTTTATGGAAATGTTAATAACATATTAAAGCTAGAGCCCCAAAAGTTGGTATTTAGACTCATCTTAGGCTTATAAACCTGACAATGTTGACCTTCCGAAAATTTGCACTGAAATTTGATTTTCATGGGAGAAATGAGTACAGGGTAATCCACTCGGGCAAACCGGACTATCTGCATCAAATTTTTTTTGCACTACACAAGCACAGTATCAGTGTGCATAACTGCGCCAAACTGATTTTTTTATACTCTGTACACAAAATGTAAAAGGGTATTTTAAATTTGTGCTATATATCTAACAGGCAGAAGGAGGCGTGGCAGACCATATGTTTCATTGGCAAAAATGATCACAAGCAATAGTCGAGTCGGTATTGCCATATCCGTGTTGGTCTTTGTTTCTCAGAGACTGTAGGAGTTAAAGCAGAAGTTTTACGAAAAGAAGCGAATTTTTCGTAAGTAGAGGGAGTTTGTCGGATCATGTTGATATCTTACCCCTTCCCCAGCGACGCGGTTTACACCCACACCATTAAAGCTGTTCCATTGAAACTTTACACCGTTATGCACATTGTGCATGTTTGGTGTAAAAATGCTCATTATCGGATATAAATTTTTAAAGATATATGTAGGTAATAATGTTGCAATTTTACACCGCACCCTCTATGAACTACAACAAAACTTGGCTTATTATAGACATGTTAATATTTAAGGCAGAGCCATCTTTGGTACGTAGACTCATGCTGAGTTTATAAACCAAAAAACCAGCTTATGTTTTGACTACGGTGGGTGATGCTGGTTTTGCAGTGCTCATCACTTGGTTCCAAAATCATGACTTATTTCGTAATGAACTTTCATTAAGCTTCTAATAAGTTTGAAAAAAATGGTGGTTTCTCAGAAGGTTGTCGTCGAAGAATCAGTAGGTGGTGCAAACCTGCCTTCTGTTATCATCAGCTTGGCATGCACTCTGAAGTGTATATATCGTCCTGCTGGATTCTTAATCGTGGTACTAAGAAAAATAGATGAGGTGCAGATAAAAACCATTTTTTATATAATAGTGAGAAATAAAAAGCGTAAAACAGAATACTCTGAAAATCGAAATTCTTTTCAATTTTACACATTGATTTTATTTAATATATTTTTTCAGGGATATCTTTGACGAAATGTCTTGATAAAACATAAGAGATTTCAAACCATCCAAAAATAGTCGTATGTCACCTAGATTTCATTGGGGAGGAATTTGGTTTGAATAAATTTCTGTGTCACGCTCGGATGTCTTAAAAATTTATTCATTGTCATGTTTCAACTAATTGTTCTTAAAATATGACAGTTTTACAGAAATTGCATCATTTTTACACTTTATTTCAGAGTTTTCTTTGGCGTATCATTTCTGCTGGTCATCATACTTTCCGCTTTTTTTATCTCAAACATCTATGTCAAGTGGTCCGCTTCACCCATCATTATCTCGACCAGTGCCAAACAAAAACTGGCCAGCAGCATGCCCTTTCCAGCCATTACTATATGTAACCTCAATCAGGCACTGCGCAGTCGTGTGCAACGCATTTCTCAGTAAGTCTTTTGTTCAACAGTTGGAGCTCTATTTTAGATTTATTCTTTTAGCACCAGCACAAATTTCTCGCTGCTAATGAGTCTCTGCGATCAGGGCGGTGATCAGACCATTTCATATGCAGGCACCTGGAAGTATTTCAAGGCCATACTTCTTGAGGTGGCCCAACCTTGTAATGAAATGCTGCTTTATTGCAGTTTTGGATCACGCACGGAAAAATGCTCCGTTATGTTTAATTCAATACTTACTGATGATGGACTCTGCTGCACTTTCAATGCATTGGATCCAATTTATTTATTTCGCAACTATAGGTAAGTTGAAGTATTTTAATCAGGAAAGCTTATTTCAACCGAAACGCAAAATCCTAAACCTTATACCCGGGCCTAATGCAGAATTATTTTTCGGTGGCGTTTTAGACGAAAAGATGTAATCTTTTTTTATTTGTGCAACTTAACCCAGTAATGTAACAATCATTAGTGCACTCGGTGACATATCTGAAGACGAAGACCCATCAGAAGATAAATGGGTTGCGTTGCGAGCAAGTTGGCAAGTGTATATAGTGGAAAACGAATATAATGCGTGTTTTGGCAGTTGAATTGGATTGTATATTACTTCATTTGACTATGAACTGTCAAAAATAGATGCATTTTTTTTCAAAATCTCTATTGCTCGGGTTGAAGCTGACAGCTTGCGCTTCATCTTCGTTTTCGTTTTGCTTGTACTATGAAAATCATCGGGCGAGTTCATCAGCTACGGAGCTGTGACGCAAAGCGCTCGCCCAAGGTATATGAATTACAAGGTACGAACCGCCTGCCCGCTCAAGGCACGAACTTTTACGAGAGCCTGACACACAGAGAGAAAGGGAGGCGCAAATCACTCTTGATACTTAGCTGAATAGACAATTCATGCTAGTTTGTGTACGGCACATTTTTGAATGTGCAGGGGAGACTGGGGCTAAGCCGGACAGTCACGATATCTCGGAAACGAAGCACAAAATTTGTATGTCACCTAGATTTTCATTGGGGAGGAGTTTTGTTTGAAAAGAAAGTTTTGAAAGAAAAAAAATTTGATGCAGACAGTCCCAGTTTTTTCCCAATAAGCACTAAATCCATCAGTTACAAAATTCGGTGTAGAGATTTCATCTCGATCGGTAGTAAGGTTCCCTAGATATATGAGATTTGCTGACTTCGCAACTTGCGAAATCTCGAATTTTTCGAAATAGCGATAATTCGAAAACGGTGCAACAAAATCGAAAATGGTTTCCGGATTTCCTGCAGGGTTTTTTCTGGTTGAAAAGTGTTTCTGAAATAGCATACTTTCCTGCAGGGATTTAAGTGAGGGAAGCCACGCCTGGAAGACAAAATTACTATTTAAAACAAACCGATATTTTACAGCGACGATGCGCGTATCTCTCCGTTGCTGGACACTCATTATGAGGCCATTGACTGGACACCTGAGCGCGGCTACAGCAAGCAACTGCCCGAGTTTTATTATCCGCGTGTCTCGGGCGGCACGGGTAGTCGCATGGGTCTCAGTGTTGTGCTTAATGCCTCTATTAATGAGTATTACTGCACCAAATCCAGGAGCGTAGGCTTTAAAGTGCTTGTGCACAGCCCTGCTGAGCTGCCCAAGGTCAGTAACTATGGATTTTTGGTTACAGCTGGGCGCGAGGGTCGCATACCCATTGAATTGGTCTATGAAGATGCTTTACCTAGCATACGGTTCATTAAGAAATCTGTTCGACGGTGTCTATTCTCTGACGAAGGGGATTTGGCCTATTATCGCACGTACTCGCGCAAGAATTGCGAGCTTGAGTGTGAAGCCAAGCTCATATTGCGGGAGTGTAGCTGTGTGCTATATTATCTGCCGCGTATAGATCCGACGGCTCGTGTTTGTGGACCCAATGACAATCAATGCACTAATCAGGTGCAAACGCAAATAGAGTCATCGCAGTCAAATCTCTCCTGTGAGAATTGTTGGCCCGGCTGCTTCGAGTTGACCTACCGTGCATCCATTTCTAGTTCGACTATTGTAGCTGGTACTAGCTACTGGGCTGGCGATGAATTGCCCGCTAATATACTTAATGGCAGTGCACAGCTCCAAGAGATGTCCATACTGAACTTTTACTATCTGTCAAACATCTTTCGCAGCACCACTAAGTCGGAAATGTTTGGCTTTACTGAGTTTTTATGTAAGTTCCTATAGATTCAAAAGATTTATTCATCATTACGCTCAATCTTTGGTTTCTTTACAGCCAACACAGGTGGATTGTTGGGTTTATTTATGGGTTTCAGCATATTTTCTCTTATTGAGATCGTTTATTATATCACAGTCCGTCCATATTGCGCCTCACGCACCGTAAAACCGCACTATCAGCGCAAACAGGCGGAGCTTGACTTATTGACTCCTATGCAACGTCCATTGCGTCGGCGAAAACCTGTGCCCAATAGCAAGTTGCAGTGTCAAAAGCGAAGACCAAAAAAGAGGCACTGTTTGTGGCAGACGCTGTTACAACAAAGGTCGCAGCAAGAATCACCCATTTATCCCTATGTGAACTAGCAAAGCGGATAGATTTGCCTTATAGGACAGCTCAAGGTATGCATAACAAGGTAACCTTACTCACCCACAAAAAGCACAAGGAGTACATTTGAAGCAATGCATACACACCTTTCAGTACAACGAACTAGTCCGAGACTCATGTAGCGTCAGTCACTTTTTATCTACAGCCAATAGTCCAAACTAACGCATTTCAAATGGAAATGTCCTGGCCAAGGAGTGTTGCCAGATGGCATAAAGTTTCTGCCCCAAACTCCCTCGATTAACCACATATTTTACCTATACATTTTATATCCGATCTTAGTAAATTTTGCCCCCACACATTTATTTTATTTATTCAATTATTTAAGATCAACAACAATAACAAAATTGTTGATTACAGATATATAAAATTAATTTTAAGTATATATAAAAATTAAAATTAAATAAATCAAAACAGCAAGATTGCCACCAACTCGTTAGGGGAAATTTATTTGCCCGCTGGCCATGCCCGTACCCACAGCCAGAGTTGTCAGAGATTACAAGTTCTAAGATGCTGTAAGACCGTTTTAATTAGGCAAGAAGTAGAAAGTTCCGTTGAGAGAATACTACTAAGATCATTAAAATTAGAACACATTACTCGTAACGGCTCATTTGAGGCGTAGTTACTTGTGCACCTATTTAAATATAAAGGTAAAAAATTCCTTGTTCGGCGATTTGGAACATTGAACCTTAGTTGGCTAAGCAAATAGGGTGAATCTATGTACCCACAAATTAGCTTATGCAGGAAAGTTGCACTAAGGGCAGTCCTGCGATGTGCTACAGATAGAAAATCAATAAGATCTACTAGCGTAAGAAGGGAAACGGATGTTGGGATCCCAATTCAAGTTGCGTAAAGTAAAGAGAAGAAATTGTTCCTGCACAGATTCATTTCGAGATTGATGGTGAACAAGGGCAGTATAGCGAATTTTTGTAGTGTAAGGATCTTTAAATTGCTTTGACCATCG
Source organism: Chymomyza caudatula (assembly GCA_035041775.1). Classification (NCBI taxonomy): domain Eukaryota; kingdom Metazoa; phylum Arthropoda; class Insecta; order Diptera; family Drosophilidae; genus Chymomyza; species Chymomyza caudatula. Next base: position 781,860 of record JAWNKW010000186.1, on the reverse strand, counting down.
TTTAATGTAGCCCAGAAGACTTCTAGCCTTGTTAACCATGGTAGAGACATGGGAGTTAAAGCAAAGTTTCGGATCTAGTATAACACCTAACTCGGTGACCAAAGAGATACGTACCAAGGGAGTACCATTAATAAAATAACTAAATAAATGTGGTTTATGGCGAAACAAGAAAAACAACAGTCATAAGCATACACTTGGAAAAATTTAAATTCAAGTGATTGAAAGAAAACCAATTTTGAAGGGAGTTCAAATCGTCCTGCATTAAAAGATACGACGTTGGATCATTGAATGAATAGCATAGTTTTACATCGTCGGCAAACACGAGCGAACGAGCTTGAGAAATCACGTTGGGAAGATCATTGATAAAAAGTGTAAAAAACAAGGGCGATTTGGTGATTTCTTTGTGGAGCACCCGTCGATATATAAACTGTTGGGGAAATAGCGGACCTAAAGATAACCTTTTTTGTCCTGTCCGAAAAAAACGAAGCTACCCATCTAAGAAACTTGGGCGGAATACCCAAAAGCCCTATCTTCAGAATGAGAAGTTAATGGTTTACGGAATCAAAAGCCTTACTAAAGTCATAAATGACATCAGTTTGGAATTTATTAGAAAAACCGTTAAAAGTGAAGGACATAAACTCTAGGAGATTTGTCGTAGTTGAATGATTTCTTTTGAAGCCATGCCGATGAGCGACTTACAAAGATGAATCAGGTTAGGGACTAAAAGTTTTCTAACCATTTGGGAATCACTGACAATTTAGCTATACTTCGATAGTTAGAAATGTCAGATCTGGTACCTTTCTTATGGAGAGGGATAAGAAAAGAAGATTTACCAGTAGCAGGAAACGCAGCTGAGGCAAGTGATAAACTAAATAATTTATGCAATGGAACTTGTAGCGCACGTGCGCAAGCTTTAAACACACAGGTAAGTACGTTATCGGGACCAGGGGAAAAAGATAATTTAAGAGTTTATACCAGAAATCAGGTCATCTTGGTTAAAAGGTGGAATGAAAAGACAATTGGATTGATTTATATTAAAAAGGGTAAAACGTGGGAGAGAATGTCTCCGAAGAATATGTTAATTGAAAAAAATTTGCAAATTTGCATAAGTCAGATATACCAACATCAGAAGTAGCTACTTCATCATTATAAACTAGGGAAGAAGGAAATAGAAGAGTTGACAAAACTAAAAAATTTTTTAGGGTCTATAGAAAACTGAATTCTACAACGAGATAAATAATTTGAGTAGCATTGACTGTTAAGCAAATTGAAATTGGAGCGGGCATATGAATAATTTGAGGAATCACGAAAGGAGCCGGTCTTTTTGAATTTCTTAAATAATCTTTAGATAAGAGAGTTCACGAGTGAACCATGGAATCTTGTAAGAGGATCAAGTATTTGTAAATAGAACGCAAGTGTCAAATAGGGAAAAATTAGTGTCGTAGAATATGTATGTGGCTATGTTAATGTCAACGCAACTGTAAATTTTTATTTAGCACTGCAAAGTTTGTCTTTCTGAAGCAGCGACGGTGGACAATGGGAAATGAAGATGACGAAGATTGCGGAGTTATAAGAACAAGGCTAATATCTAAAGTAGGATGATATACATCTTTAAGGAGGGCTATAAGGGAAGTTTTAGAGACAGAGATGATAGTAGGATCATTGGCAAAAATCAGATCAAGAAGACGGTTAGAGCAGTTACGGACGGTGTTAATTTGCAGAAGAGGCAAGGTAATTGGGCCATTCAGGAATTCATGCCACGGAAGATTAAATTCCCCTAACACTAAAAGATTATCATGGTTTATAAAAGTTTATAAACGATACGAGTTTATAAAAGCTAAGTGCTGCATATAAATTGATATATTAGAGGAAGGAGTAAGCATAATTTTGGAAGCTAATACACATATAAACTCAACATTAGGAGGCACATTAACATTACCCAGATCAGAACAAAAATTTACATCAACAGGAATGCCAAGTGCCACCTCGTTAGTTAGAACGGTCTAGCCTATAGACCGCAAAGTTCTTAGAGAAAATTTCATGGTCAACAACTGAGGAGTTTAACCAGGTTTCGGAAAAAGCAATTATATTTGAGTCAAAGGCAAAAAAAAAAAGTTTGTAAAAGTATCTAACTTTTATAGTCTATAGATCTAGAGCGATACTATCGGATAGTCAGGCCGCCATAAGGCGGTTGCAGGAACCAGAATAAACTCCAAGCTGGTTCGGGAAACCCGACTGAAGTTGGACATTCTGGGACAATGCAACTCACTCTCACTCAGATGGGTCCCTGGGCACACCAATATCCTTGGAAGGATCTTGCAGACAAGCTAGCGAGGCATGGTGCTGCGAACCCACAGATAGGACTAGAACATTTCTGTGGCATTGGCAGACAGACCATCAAGCAACTTCTAAGGGAAGAGGAAAGAATGAAACACTCCAGGTCTGAGACAGGCCAAAATGTTACTTGGGTCTTACAACCAGATTAGGTTCCAGAAGCTATCGCAGCTAGAGAAGAACTCTATAAGAATTCTTACAGGTCTGCTTTCTGAACACTGTAGACTTAAAGGTCACCTGAGCAAGCTGGGCATCACAGGCTCTGCCACCTGCAGGTTCTGTGAACTGCAATAGATCTGCGGTGCGGTAATCCCCAATAACATTATTACATATTATTATTATCGTTTATAGTCTACATACATTGCGAAAATCAGTGTATAAAAAGAAAAATTTTAAATAAATAATATTTAAAAAACAAATTGTTTTTTGTTAAAGCCAAATTTATGCTATAACATATGTATGTGCCTGGATTGTTCGAAGACATGTATATGTGTTATGACATAAATTTGGCCTTAAGGTTGTCTGACGTCCCGCACAAAGGGTTGGTAATATGTATGTCACGCTGCCTTAACAAACGGCAGTGGAATGCGAACCGTGAGAGGCCCTCGCTCTTTTCGCACACGGCTCTCACCTGCGAGCGTGAGTTGGTAAAGAGCCTGTGGAGTGGAGAGTGGAATCCTGGACCGTTAAAATATTCAAAAATTTTGCTGAAAAGCGTCCATTTTCAAGAGAGTGTACGTGTGAGGCTGTGTTGCTGTCAGGCCGACTCACTCGTTGCATAGTTGAAAAAGAGAAAGATACAAAAATTTGATGCAGACAGTCGGGACGGTGCCCGACAGTGGAATACCCTGTACCCTTTTTTTCCTATAAACACTATACCCAGCATACGGTAAACTGGGAACGAATGTATCATCTTTAATGTCTCTTTTCACAAGTTCGATATGACTGTAAGCATTTTTCTATTGGGAAATAAGGCAATCTGGGATTGAAGCGACGATAAACGTAAAGCTGTTTATTATTGTATTTAGTAGATTTTATTTATTTTAAGCAGAATAGTTTTCGTGGATTTGGATTTGCACGGTAAGTTAACTCTAACTCTACCTCTAAAAATTGTTTAACATTCACAACTTTGACTAAGTAAAGAATTCATTTGAATTGAGGTAGAGGTAGGACTTATATTGCGTTTGCAAAGCTGTTTTGCTTGATTACTCTGTAAAATTGAGTGCATTTTAAATCGCAAAATATCTCATTATGCTCTACTGCCCGAAAGGAGATCGACGTTCCTGAAGCTCAAGGCGCAGTCGACTTATTAAAGAACACAGTCTCGTATGCAACACGAAATTTGCAGTCGCGATTCATCAATCACATCTTACCCAAAACCACATCAGAGATTCTGGGAATGTAGTTGGTCGATTTTCCATCAGATGTCAGTAATTGCTGCATTTTAACCAAGCCTATCTTCTCAATCACTTGCAATATCGTCGTGCAGCACTGCCTTCTCATCATCATTGCTGCATCATCGTCGCCCGCTCTCTCGCGGTACAGAATCTCTTGACGATGTTCCCATGCCTACTTCATCGTAGGGAATCGCACTACCACATTGGTGCCATTTTACTGCGCATTTCTGCAAGTGCCGATGGGTCATTCTTTGGAGGAAACTATGGTCTCAACTAGGCCACATTTCAAATCACTACATCATCATAAGCAGCATACCTGCAGCGTTAATTTTGTAGGCAAATCTGGTTCCCGTGTCAGAGGGAAACATCGACTTGTTGGATTCTCGCTGCCTTCCTTTGATGAACTGCGCCTGCTCGTCTGCCCCATTTGGGCACTCACACAGTTTCACATCATTTTTCTATTTTCAGAGCATCAAGATGATCTTGAAGTTTCAATCGCCTGCCTGCCTCCGTTCCTGTGGCCACTTATTCCAGCAGGGGACTATTTGAACGTCCCTGCAGCCAAATGTTAACTAACATAGCTCCCACTCATTACCCTACATAAATTATTTTAGCTGTCAGCTAGTATATTCGCATTTTAATCGACGTTTACGTGTACGACCACTTAATAATTATTTACCAATATTGCAAGGTACGTTATATACCTCCTGCTTAATAAACTAAATTGTATTAAAAACCTGCGTATCGGGATATACAAATAAATGGTGTTAATTATTATACATAATCATCGCGTGTTTTTATTATAAAAATTCCAAGGTTAAAACATAGTTGCTGAAAAAGCTCAGTAACAACAGATTCCACTCTGGTAAACCGGTATTTTGAATACCAGAGCAGTATTATTTGGGTTATTTACTGGTATTTTGGCATTTTCGGGTATATTTCTTTCATAGTGTATATTCGGATATTTTTACTTGGCCACAGCATAGCGGAATAAGTATAAGGTGAGCCAACTCCGAGCACTTGCCTCCTTTTAGTTGCTGCACGCTCAGTTAGTTTGCTTTTGACATATGTCATCATCATATCAAATAATGTTTAATATACCAACCGAATGAGAATGAGTGTCCATTTCAGCCTTTTGCAAGCTTTTTTCCAAAATCGGTCATCATTTCCTACTCTGCTCTATATTTTTTTACCCTAACTTTTCCTCTTACTATTGGCACGACCAAACTCAACAATATGATACTAAGCATACTGTGGCCCATAGTGGAATAAGTATAAGGTGCGCCAACTCTTCTTCTTACAGTTGCCACGGATTTTGTGAGCGAGAGAGCGTTAGAGAAATATCCCTTCAGTTCTAGCAGGCAGGGCTGAATTTTTCAGGCTTGAATAAGGCCTTCAAATGACGCCAGCGGGTCAGAAATTATGAAAACGAAATTGAACTCGCTTCTTTTCAGAGCAATATTCAGGCCTGAATCGGGGCTTCCAATGAAGGCAGTTAATAACAAGGAAAGGAAATAAAAACAAAGACAATTAACAAAATGTGAGCGATATTCGCCCAGTTTTTGCCTCTCTTTACAAAACCAAAAACCGTGCAATGTCAATGCATATTTGCTATATTTTCACTACCTTCTAAGAGAGTAATTTGCGCCTCTCTCCTGCTCTTTTAGACTCGAAAAAAAAAACCAGAAACTGACGCGACTGTTGTCAAGCATATATTTATGCATTTCATTCGTTTGACGATAGAGAACACGAGTTGTGTATGTATGATAATTATTATATGTATATTGAAAATGTTTTTTAAATACCCAATAAAATTTAGCGCAAATTTTGAAGCAAAACGTATGTATCTTTAAATTATTGAATAAAAAAAATTCATAAAAAAATGTTTTGCTAATATTTTCAGAGTATACTGTTTCAGGCCTCATTCAGGCCTTAGCAGAACTGAAGGGCATACATGGCTATGTGTTTTGTGTTGATGCTTCGCAGCAGTTCAATTAAACTAAACCAAAATGCTGTTTTATTCTTGTTATCCATCTAAACAAGTAATTGTCAAAGGTAATGCTAAAAAAACGCGCATATTTGTGCATGTATGTATAAAAATAAGACAAAAAAAAAATGCCCCTGCACTGACGTGCACTCACCACAAATCCCAGCGGACCAAACACTCGTATATGATATCGCATATTTTACAAATATTTAATTTGAAGACAATTTTTTTTCACTACTTTCACACATTCTTAGGGCACAAAATTACCTATTTCATAGCAGTAATATAGTTTTGGTAAATTACTTCACTTATATATATGGCCTTTAACCACAAAACATTTTTCGCCATTACATTTTCGCAGTCCGGTAACAGCTAATTTTTCGAACATAAAATATGTATACTAATTGGCTTTGACAGCAATTTAAATTTTACATTCCACAAACAAATTCAAATAACAACTGAGACAAAACTTAAACACAGCTGTTTAAACCAGAGCACCAATGAGTGGAATGACTTCGAACGTTCGGAATTTTCCGATTCGGAAACCAGAACAGGCTTTAATATTTTATTCATACATATGTCTGTTATATTCAATAATTGTTGCTAATTTAATATTTGTTACAAATAAAAACATATATTTCATGTATTAAGTAAAATGATAAGAGTTGATCGCAAGTAGAAAGCATCTTTTCTCACTGTACCTCGATAACCAATCGACGCATGAAAAACAGAAAATATTCTTATTGTATTCTTTGCTTCGTGCAACAGTGTGACCGCGCGGCAAATTCGCAAAAATACCAGATTTTCATGAGAATAAACCAAAAATACCACTTTCAAATTTAGAAAATACCCTTTGTATTTATTATGGGTACCTATGATCTATGGGTACTATGGGTACCCATGATCCAACAATTAAGTTGCGTTAGCTATAAAAACAAAAAAGTTTTTCTAACTAAAACTTTTTTTTATGCTAGAGTGCGTGTGTATGTGTGCGGCAGCAGCAAGCGCGGGCATAATGCAAAGATATGCAGACACACACTCTAGCATGAAAAAAAAGTTAGCTATTAGCCTATAGTGAACATCCTTATTGATTTAATATTAAATTACCTTTAATTCAAGTTACAATTCATGTTGATTGGTGCTCCAAATGTTCCCGATTAATATGGGATTTGCTGACTTAGCAAATCTCGAATTTTTTGAAATAGCGATAATTCGAAAACGGTGCCAGAAAATCCAAAATGGTTTCTGGATTCGAAATCAGCAACCCAAAATTTACCAGAAAAGGTATGTAGACATAAGACACATTTTTTTTTTTTTGTGGTGCATAGTGTTATTTGTAATATTATGACAGTCGCGGGTGAAATTTTTTCACTTTCTCGCTTGAAAACCTCGCTTTGTGTAACAAGCGCCTAAGGAAAGAGGGGACATTTTATCCTAAGGAGTGCGTATCCATAGTTTGTATGGTATATCTTATAGCTAGGTTCCACACGCTAGTCTTTGTAGACTGGCAAGACATAGCCTACACCATCATCATTATTTTCGCTTGCTTTAGCTCGGACTTCGATCATCATTGATGATGATGTCGATGCAATGGAGGTGGCGGTTGTTGCAGCAAAGTAGCGGCGGGCAGACTTGCAGAAGGGCGCAAGAACGGCGTCAACAATTCCATGGGAAGCGGGAAAATAATCGTAGAGTTCTTCTCTGCTGAGATGCTGCTCAACGTTTGCAAATAACGCAGCTGCAGAGCCGACGAACTGCCTGAAATTATTTCCGAAGCTTCACGCAATGCGCGTGAGGACTTCATTTCACCTTCCGCTGCAATTACCTTAGCACGTGCTTCGCGCGCTGCCTCTGCTTCAGCAGCCATGGCGCGCTGCAATGCAATAGGCAGGGATACATCCTTTCTGAAAAGAAAAATAAAATATATCTATAGACTAGACTTGGAGTTTGGTTAAGCCGGAGACGCAGTGAATATTTTTGTATTCCCAATACTTTTTTGCGGAAAAGTACAATTTCGAAAATTATTTACTATTTTTATTCCCAACTATAGCGACTAGAGTGCTCATTTTTAATAGGAAACCCTTTGAAGACATGCCCAACACGATACAAAATATTTATCTTGGTAAATTGGAAACTACTAAAGTTATTGAAAAAACAAAATTTGTAAATTATTTACTCTTATAATTCTTTGGCGACCGAACTATTGCGACTAGAGTGATCAAATTCAATAGGAAACCCTTTGAAGACATGCCCAACATAAAAAAATCGCTAATCGCCGGAAAAGCTGTCAGAGTGCTACAATCGTTGAAAAACGTAAAATTTGATATTTTAGTTTTTTGGCCAATCGCAATACTTTTTACGGAAAAGTAACAGTTGGTAACCAACTCAGGCTTTTCGGCACGTTTATCAAAAAAACCAACATTTGCTAGGACAAATTTAAACAAAAAAAATAAAAAATTAGAACAAAAAATTTTGAAAATTATTTATTATTATTTTTCTGGCGACTAGAGTGATCAAATTCAAAAGGAAACTCTTTGAAGACATGCCCAACACGATAGAAAAATATTTAGTTTGCTGAAGCCGATATTACTAATGTTATTTGAATAACACACTACATGACAACGACAACGCCCGGACACAAAAACATCCCCAAACCGCCAGAAAAGAGTGCTTAAATCGTCAAAAAATATAAAATTAGAGATTTTAGTTTTTTGGCCAATCGCGATACTTTTTTGCGGAAAAGTAAAAACCGATATGTTTAGTTTTTTTATGCGATTTAGCGATGATTTTATGTTGGGCATATCTTCAAAGGGTTTCCCATTGAATTTGAGCACTCTAGTCGCTATGGTTGGGTCGCCAGAGGAATAATAGATAAGAGTAAAGAAATTTTTTTTAAATTTCGTTGTTGTTTATGTTTCTCCTAGCTAATTTCGGTTGTTTTAATAACCGTCGGAAAAGCCTGAGTTTGTTACCAACTGTTTATTTTTGCTTGTGAAGACAATTTGTGATAAACGCGATCATGCGAAGGTGTGAATAAATAAAAATGCTTACATCTCCACGCGCTCCACCTTTACGCCCCAGGGATCCGTAGCCTCGTCCAGTGACATTTGCATGGTATGGGAAATGGTCTCACGTTCGGTCAGCAGCTCGGAAAGATTGCGCGTGCCAAGGACATTACGGAGTGTGGTGGCAGCTAGCAGACGCGTAGCGTGACTGTAGTTGGACACTTGTATGACAGCCTTGAGAGGATCGCTGATGCGATAATAGACTACTGCATCAACAGTGACCGTCACAGAGTCCTTTGACAACACTTCCTGCGGCGGGACATCAAAGGAAACCGTTCGCAGATCAACTTTACAGTAGTCATCCACGCAAGGCAGTACAAAGAAGACGCCAGGACCACGGGCTCCACCGCTGCGTAGTCGACCCATGCGAAAAATTACGGCGCGCTCATACTCGGAGACAACTTTAAAGCAGACAAACACTGATATAGGAAATGTTATTATCATAATTAGTACCGATATAGCTGTGGCCAGAATTTCCACGCAGCCCATGTCATCGTTCTCGGCTGTAAGAAAAGTAGCAGAAATCACATCAATTTTAAGCTTTTATCGAAAAATCTACAAGCAATTGGAGTTTTTATTAAATTTTATTAAATAGAATGCAAGAGATAGAGATGCGACGATTTGGTAGATTAAGAGCATCACCAGAATTGTTGCTGTTCGTATTGACTGCCAACAGCTGCAACTTCAAAACAAGTTTATTTAAGTGTACTAGCTCTGAATTTTTTTTTCGACTTATGCTTCGTTCTGAAATTATGTATAATTTTAATAACATAAGATCCGCAGAAGTTTGGCTTTGGTCTCACTTTTAAGAGTTCCTTACATAGCGACATTATATTTGACGTTTACTATATAGTTAAAGTTTTGTTGTGCGCTTTCTGTGATAACACTAGGTTACACACAAAGAATAGAAACGGAAACAGAGACTAAAATTTATTATCTGCTATTTTTTTGATGGAGTGCAACAGGACATAGAATCAGTGGTGCACGGCTACCTACATTTGTAACACAACTGTAATGCGACTAGCTACGTGCCAGTACGTTTAAGCTACCTACATCGGCCACGACCATGGCTAGCCCATGTAGGTAGTCCATTGTTGCTCGATCCGCTTGGAACGATGGCAATGGGACTTGTGCTGTAGACAGGTGGCGTTAGCAGCGCAAGTACCTCGCTTGCCTTTTCTTAATTCTCTCACGACAACGGGCAAACAAAACAAAATGTTCCACTTCGTTTCAGTTATTTCAGAGAGCGCCTTTCCACACCGCTCTCCTCTTGCCTACATGACGATACACACAAAACTAGTAGCAGCCCAGTTCCACGAAAAAAGCGGGCTGGCGCGGGCATTTCAGAGCGTAAGCGGCACGCGCTTCCCTCAAATCTCCTCTCACCTATATTTGACCAACTATGGCAGTTGGCAGTCCTATGTTCGCAAAACTACCAGTATTGCACTACTTGATAAATGACAATTGGTACATTGAGAACTGAAGGGGGATCCTTCTGTAATTTTGAGCTCACATTTCAGCCAATTTGTGTTTAAGTTTTCTGCTGACGGACTTCTGATTGATGTATTTTCTTTTGGTATTTGACGCCGTCAGTAGAACTTTTTGTTTTCAAATCTGCATATGGATGCGCTAAGAATACTAGACCAGAGCTAATTAACAACAGGGATTGTGCCGAAAACCAATTAATTTTTTTTTATTTTCTTTCATAGAGATGGACAAGAATTTGTGCAAACGTCTTGACCTTCCCCAACTTTTATGACATCGTGGAAATTTTATTGACAGGTTCACAACACTTTCAAAAAGGGGCGAAATTATTTATTGTTTTATAATTTTAAGTTATTGACGCAATAAATAAAACTAAAAAAATAACGATTATTTTTTGAGGAATATATAAAAATCAAAAAATAGCTTTTATTTCATAATTTTGTGTATAATACTCAAATAATAATAATTATTTCATCATTTATAAATAAAACTCAAGCAATAACTATTACATATATCATAATTTGTAAATAAAAACTCAAAAAATAAAGATTATTTTTTGAGGAATATATAAAAATCCAAAAGTAACTTTTATTTCAGAATTTTTTATATAAAACTCAAAAAATAATAATTATTTCTGAATTTTTAAATACACTCAAAAAATAACTATTATTTTGTAAGCATTATTTAGGCTCAAAAAATAATTTTTAATATTTGATTTTTAAAATATAACTCATAACCCTTACGGTCCCTGCTTCCTTCAAAATGTTGATTTTTTTCCTTATCGTTATAAGTATACATTAGATGCTGCGTTAAAAATTAAGATTCGGATTTTGCAGGTGAGAAAAAAGAACAACCACCTTGAAAAGGTGGAAGAACTTGGACTTTAAAAGTTCTTTCAATTTTATGTATTTTGTAGCACCGTGTAGTTAAAAATATTTCAATAGAGCACTATTTGTTCTTAATAAATGGACCTATTGATACAAAAAACGGAAATAATAATATTTAAATTATGAATAATATTATTTTACAAAAATCACAGTCAAGAAACGACCTAAGAAAGAAATTTGCATTACCTTTAAGTCAGATAAGGATTCAAATCCGTTGGAGTTATGGTTAAGGCGGTATTTATATATGATAAATAGGCAATTTGATAGAACACAAAACGAAATATTCGTTACTGCAACCTGATATAGAGATCCCAGAACCAAAATCACAAATTTTAAATGTTGGTCAGCATTATTTAAAATTTAATTTGTTTAAATCAAAGAAGATTTTCGAGCTTCATTTGTTTTTGGCTTGAATTCCAATGATATCTGATTATGATGATTTTCTTATTTTTTTTTCTTTTTTTGTTAAATGTCCAAATTACATGCTATGTTTGAGTTTGTATACGTGTACTATATTCACAAATAGTGAATATGCCCAAGATACCCAAAGATAATTGAATAAGCGCAATAGTTGTGAAATGTTTACGTTAATGGTATTTCGGGCAGAGTTTCTTTTGTTTATCTTATAAGTTTCAACAATACGATTAATATTACGGATACAAGTCTATATGCCCAATGCCGAGGCCAGCCCCTGCCGATTGGCCAGTCCCTAGTATATTATTTATTTTTATATGTCGCTGTGTAGTTTATATTAGCTCCTTTATAGGTGGCGGGCGAAATTAACAATATAATCATATATTTCAAAGTACAGTGCTAGTAGAACCAGATATGCCATATTTGGCATGTGCACTCAATGAAATAATTCATTCTAGAACGAATATTTGAAGTTGTTTCAAAACAAAGTACTAATTATTTTTTTATAGAAACATTGAAAAAATTATCCTAAATTGCTAATAAAAACTTTACGGCTGATATTCGGAATACCGATTCCTCCATAGTGGTCTTACAAGTTTTCAAGCCTTGGTATGTTTGCTGTGGGACGACGACATGCTGCTGCGCACTACGCAAATCCGTTAGAGCAAATGCCTCTGACGTTGTCGCTGTCTTGGGCGGTGCGTTGAGGTTGATGCGCGCGCGATGTTGATGAGGCGATGTGGAATGCATTTTTGCGGTAAGTCCCGACGATGTAGGATAGTACGGTCAAAATCAAGATTACGGCGACGAGGAGCACAAGAGCACGACCACTGTACTTATTCAATGCACATTGCCAAGTGAGCAAAGAAAACGGCGGCAAGTCCAAAAAATAACCATATAACAAATACCAATTTTATGCGTCGAAGCCTTAATACTCTTTACATAAATATATATATATGTATAAAGATGTTTTTCCAAAGCTCCGCAACAAAATATTGTGTTAAAATGTATGTATAATTATTGATTTACCATATATTTATTAAACATCTTTATAAAAAAAGAAGATTAGGTCGCTAATTCCATATGTATATATGTATTTCAAACCATATATGTATATGTATATATATCGAATTTCAAAAGATTTATTTAGATTTGGTCTATGCAAAGCACTTCAAAGTCTTTGAGCAAAAAATTTGGGTGTTTTGAATGACAAAATTTCGGTGCTTTTCATGTACGATTCATTGGAAATAGACAAATCAGCTGACAAATAATTAACAGAACTGATAAAGTCCTAAATAAATGATAATATAAATAAATAAAAAAAAAACGATTGTTGAAAGAATTTTCTCAATAACCAATTTTCCTACAAATTTTTAACTTCCTTGAAAAAAAGGAGACCAAACAGAGCCCAGTTCCTTGGGCAAAATGGTCAATAGCAATAGTCAAGTTAATATGTTTTTTTCCCTACGTAAAGTTTGCTGGATTTTAAAATAAATAAAAAAAATCCATATTCTCAGCGGTGTAATTACTATACTGCTGTCCTGGTGACGTTGCTTTATTCTTAATTCAGTTGAGAATTTCAACGGAGAAGGTTCTGTCGACGCATGTGTTATTTCAATTTATTTTCGACTTGGAATGTACTTTTATACTATGGTATGTACTTACTTCTCTTACTCATTTCATTCTAAAAAATACACACAATATTTTTTTCCACAAACAATAACCCAAGAACTTTAAATTTTCGACTTTAAGTCGTCTTATTTAGATTCTTCATCTATTTGTACGAGAGTTGTGTTTCTTTAATAAACAACAGGTAGGCTTTTGGTGTACTCTAGGAATTGATTAATGGAATAGACTACGTAGTATTATTAAATAACTCTTTGCAACAAAAAAAACCTATATCTAAAACATACCTTTTCAGGTAACATTGGCTGATTTAAAATCCGGAAACCGTTTTGTATTTTCTGGCATCGTTTTCGAATTATGGCTATGTGAAAAAAATCGAAATCAGTAAATCTCATATTACTCGAAAACCTTACACCCGATCGAGAAAAACTGTAATTCGAATTAAAGATTTTAGTTACCGTAGTTTATTTTTTGATGCGACTCTGAGTTACATGGCAATAAACTCAAAAAATAGTTACCGGAAAAGGTTTGTTTTAGCCATAGATCTTTTTCTTGTTGCCTAGTGTAATTAGAGTTCTATTTGAAATGTTAATATTTTTTGTACAACTGATTATTTAAGTTTTGGGTCGGCAAGGTATTACTTACCGACATCGAAACAAGTTTTTGGTGCGATTCCCTGGCGAAGAGCATTAAAAGTTCATTGCTGATCTTTTTATAATGTTATTTACACATGGCGGCCGTTTACCTTTGCCCAAAAACAACAAAATTTCCAGCCAGAAAAAATCCACAACAATTCACGAGCATTAAAATGAGCGCCTGGCATCTGTTTGTACGTGTAGCTATTTTGTTTTTTAAACTATTATTAATGAGCTACGAAAAAATAAAGGAACCGTGTAGATCATTTAAAATATAGACTTTTTTTGTGATTGATTTTTGTGTCTTAATCAGTGCCCATATGTTCCCAAATATTCAATTGCCTGCTATTAGATTTATGATAGCAGAGATAGTTAATAACATCGACTTGTTTCTTTATAATCTTCCAGCCCATAACATTAGAGATACAAAAATGTGATGCCGGAAAGGTGCCGGAATTTTTGGCTGAGTTAACGAGGGCTGTGCTTGAAATCGTACTAGGGTCACCCGTAATGCATAGTCCAGCTGGTCGCTGTACTTTAGTATGTTTCTTTAGGGTTATACTTTAGAGAGAGTAGCTCGCTTCCAGTAAATGCGGCAGCACACAGCTGACTATTAAGCCTCACAATTGGAAGAAGATAAGCTGAGTATCGATTCAAACTCAATAATATCGAGAGCAGCTCGATGGTAGCAAGTGCGGCAGCCAAAGAACATGAAACTAATAGAGTGGAAAATCCAAATTTTTCCTGACCATCTGAAAGACAGTGCACGTGTGAGGCTGCTTGTGTTGATGTATCCATTAGAACGACTCACTTGTATGCAAAATTGAGAAAGAGCAAACAAATTGCATATGTTGCACTGTCTTTAAAACGATAGCATTTCAGCAAGACTCAATGTGACCGCCATTTAATACAGCTGCCATACGAAGCGGCACGAATTTGGGTGCGGATTTGTTGTTGGCCGGAGATTAAGCAACAGTGTCTCCAGGCTCACACCAGTGAACGAAAGGCTAGCAGCAATCCACATCTAGGCTAAATTCTTCAACAGCAACTTGATTTGTGAGCACGCCCCAACATACATTGGAGTCTGTCTATGACCGCAGCCCAGCCTATGATGTTAAAATCGTGTTAGGGGATTTTAATGGAGAGGCTGGAAGAGAACGCATCTTTGGTCCTACTGTCGAGACCAACTCGAACAACGGTCTCAGGCTAATTGTCTAAATAGCTGTCCCCTGATCAAACTACACGTAATCAGATTGATCATGTTGCGATTGATGGAAGCCATGTATCCAGTGTGCTCGATTTCGTACGTTCAGAGGGGTCAACATCAACTCTGACCATTACCTTGTTGCAGCAAAGCAATAAGCATAGCGAAGAACGTGCGATCTTACGCACAGTGAAAGCTGTACATCACAAAGCTGCAATCACAGTAGACTGCCGAAACCTGTTCCGCTCAACTCTCTGAGCAGCTCAGTCAACCTTCTTCAGAACTTGATAGCGGAGAGCGATTTTGGAGGCATGTATCCCACTCCTTGCGATCCACCGCGGAGAACGTCTTTGGATTCCAACGGCCACTGCCGAAAAACCAATGGTACCATCAGGAGTATCGTTAAGCCTCTGCAGTAAAGAACGCCGCCTGTAGAAGGACCCCACAGTCGGCTGCGACGCGATCTGTGTGAGAACACTATCGGGAAATGGATGGTGGAGAGGCGCCTTTTCAGACGCAAAAAACGCGAGCAGGAAAAGCGTGAGCAGGAACGAAGTTCTTCCAAAAAGTCAAGCGTCTGGCCGAAGGATATAGTACCGGAGCGTCTTCCTGTAGAGATGCAGAAGGAAATCTGGTAGTGGATGCACCGGGTGCACTCAGGTTATTTATTATTATAGATGACGGCGTAGCTATACCGCCGACTAGCTTTGACGAAGTCAGGGTCGCAATCAAGCGGCTCAAGAGCAACAAAGCAGCTGGCCCAGATGACCTGCCTGCAGAGTTGTTCACGACTGGTGGCAATGAGTTGCTAAGGTGCATGCATCAGCTATTTTGCAGAATATGGCTAGATGGGAGCATGCCCGATGATTGGAACCTTAGTAATCTCTGCCCTGTCCTCATGAAGGGTGATCCCACGGTGTGCGCTAACTACCGTTTTATCAGCCTTCTTTCTATTGCATATAAGGTCCTATCGAATCAATTTAGGTCTGGTTAGTCCACCATTGACCAGATATTTACACTACGTCAAATCCTGAGAAAGACCCACGAAAAACAAATCGACATCCACCATCTCTTCGTCGATTATAAGGCAGCATTTGAAAGCCCATCGAGGGACCGCGTATATGCCGCACTGTCTGAGTTTGGAATCCCTGCAAAGTTGATATGATTATGCAGAATGACGTAATGACGTAATGACGCAACACACGCAGCTCGGTCAAGGTAGGAAAGAGCTTCTCCGAATTCTTTGATACCAAGCGTGGCTTCAGACTCCTGCAACCATAAGGCCGATGTAAAAAGGAACGGGACTATGTTCTATAAGAGTGTCCTGTTGCTTGCATACGCAGATGATATCGATATCATTGGTCATACAAAGCGAGCAGTTACTGGAGCCTTTGCGGCTATTGAAAGAGAATCGGCCAGGGTGGATCTGGTGGTAAATGAGAGCAAGACGAAGCTATCTTCGAGTAAATATACACAGCGGTTGGACTCTTAGATTGATGTTGAGACCACTCCCGCCAGACGGAACTAAGACTCTATAAGACACTCATCCTTCTCGTTTTGCTTTATGGCGCTGAAGCATGGGTGATGTCGCAGTCTGATGAAAATACCCTAGGAGTGTTTGACTGGAAAGTACTCCGTAAGATTTTTGGCCCTCTACGCGTTGGCAACGACTACCGCACCCGATCGAACGACGAATTCTATGAGCACTATGACAACAAAGGAATAGTCAAGCGAATTAAAATACAGCGGCTCCGCTGGCTAGGTCATGTTCTGCGTATGCAAGAAGAAGCTCCTGCGAGAAAGGTCTTCAATGCGGTTGTCGAATGGAAGCGACGAAAGAGCAGACCATGTCTCCGTTGGAAGGACCAGGTAGAGGGTACACTAACTACCTTCCGTATCCCCAATTGGAGAAGGCGCGCGCAAGATGAGACGCCTCAAGGATAGCTTTACGTCAGGCCGTAACTCGGTAACGGGTTATTATGGCCAGTTAAGTATGTAAGTAATTACTTTTGGAAATCATACCAATCGAATACTTATGACAACTGATAACGAGCTTCCCACGGGAACATGCCACATATAGCTGGTCGTGTGGAAAGCATGACATTTCCAGATTTATGTCGCACACTTCCAGCGACTGCCATTGTGAATTCCTTATGATCCTCGCGAACCCAAGTTTCACTGCCAACGGAATGCGTTTGATCTGGATTCACAAATCGGTTGAAGTCTACGGAATTCGTGGAATTGGGCATTCTTTTCCTTTGAACTTAGTACTACCCCCTATGGTGTTCTGTGAGTTTGCATCACACCCCACAACCTGACCCAACTTTTCACATTCCGCATATTTAACTACTTCCCGTAGCTCCCTAGAGGATGGAGCTAGCACCGAGTCGTAAGGGAGATAGGCTGAAAGAATTATGGTTTCGGTGTCTCTGCCCCTTTGTCGTTATGTTATTTTAACTGCCACGGTATCCTGAGAGCAGAATTGATTCAGTACCGTGCAGTCCATGTGTCTCGGAACAATTATGCATGCCCGAGGTCTGTCGCATCCTTCCGAGTGGATGATGCTATCCCAAACCAAACCAACAAGACCACAGATGCGCTTGCGATACACCCATGGTTCTTGGATAAGTATGATTCGTTGTTGTGTGTGCAGCCTGGCGTGACCACTGCAGGGGTTAGCAGTGGCCGATATGCTATGCTGCAAGTTAATTTGTGTAAAAAGGATCTCAGTATCATACATAGAGAGTATAAATGTGACCCCTCTACATTATTAGACACGTCCCACCCAGTTGGGGAGACTTGCCTACAGGTACCCCGCAAGAGTTTTTAATCCCTAAAAAGGAACAATAAACTTTTAATGCGTGACACCTGTGGGAGTGGCAAGCAGGTAACCTCGTAGTCTCCCATGAAGACTCAAGAGTTACTTACCCGCCTTGCAGTCGCCCTTACCGAGGAACCGAAACGTGACTTGCTCCAAATAAAGGTGAGAGCGCATTGCGTACCTTGTCCGGCGTACATGGTACGGAAGAGGGAGAGGTATTCCTTTCTAGCGATACCTTAGTTATCAATATCGGATAGTATTTAACGAATATATAGATAAGTACATATACTACTACATAAGAAAAATATAAAATAGAACATAAAAAAAAGTTTGGCCTGAGAGTGCAAAATGTTCTCTTAGGTTCTGTAAATCCTTAAAGTCATCTTTTGTTCCGGGCCCTGACAACATCCCGAGCTGCATTTTTAAAGAGTGTGCCTATTCTTTATGTAGGCCTCTACTTAAACTATTTTTTCTTTCTCTGAATACGGCATGTTTCCCGGCTGTGTGGAAGGAGTCGTATTTAATCCCACTTCACAAAAAGGGTAATAAATCTGACATATCAAATTATAGAGGCATTACGAAATTATCTGCCATCCCCAAATTGTTTGAAAAGATTATTACTGCGAATGTGCTTTACTTTTGTAAATCTGTTATCGCACGTTTTCAGCATGGTTTTATGAAGGACGTTCTATTATGATCAATCTTCTTGAGTTTACGTCCTTTATAAATAAAGGTTTTTCTAACTAGTTGCAAACTGACCTTATTTTTACTGATTTGAGTAAAGCATTTAATTCTGTTGACAATAGTCAACTTCTCCTTAAGTTAGATATTATTTCTCTTCCTTTTTCTTGAATTGGGTTGAGTCATATTTAACTAACAGATCTCAGAAAATCACTTATCGTTTCTTACTCTCTAACGCAGTTTACGTTATATCTGGGGTTTTACAGGGCAGCCACCTGGGTATATTTTTTTTCTCTCTTTTCGTTAATAATATGAGTGGATAGTTGTCGGGCTTTAATGTATGCTGACGATGTGTAGCTTTATTTGACGTTAAATCATCCTTCATCTAGCGTTCTTCTACAGAATGATGTTAATGCCTTCTTAATCCCCTAAAATGCTAAATTATATCTTTTTGTCGGGGTGGCAATCAGCCTGCTTACTTTATTGATGATGTTCCACTCGAAGGCATCCCTACAATTTCTGATTTAGGTGTCCTTTTTGACTCTAAATTATATTTCAATCTCCATATCTCTTTAATTGTAAATAAATCCAAATGCACTCTTGGCTTTATTAAACGCGGGTCTAAGGAATTTAATGACTCTTATATAACCAAACTCTCTTTTTCGGCCTTTGTTCGTCCCCTACTGGAATACTGCTCTGGTGTGTGGAACCCTCAATATATTGCACACCAAGCACGTATTGAATCTGTCCAAATGGAATTCCTTCTTTTTGCGCTTCGTGGACACAACTGGAATCCTAGCATTCCCTTACCTTCTTACCATAGTAGGTTGATTCTAATTCACTTGCCTACCTTGTCTAGTAGAATCGTAGAAAAACCCTTGTGGCTGTTTTTCTCTACAAAGTAATTTATGGAGAGGTTGACTCCGCATGCTTAGTCAGTCAGCTTAGGTTTGTTGTTCCTCGCCGCACTACGAGATATTTCGTCCCTCCTAAGTAGATGCAGCAGTAACTATGCCCTTCATGACTCTTTTCGTGTTCTATGCACATCCTATAATGACCTTCACCACCTTATCT
Source organism: Chymomyza caudatula (assembly GCA_035041775.1). Classification (NCBI taxonomy): domain Eukaryota; kingdom Metazoa; phylum Arthropoda; class Insecta; order Diptera; family Drosophilidae; genus Chymomyza; species Chymomyza caudatula. Next base: position 762,250 of record JAWNKW010000186.1, on the reverse strand, counting down.
CTTTTAATCTTTCTCTATCTACTCTGAGTAATTCACACCTAGCGGCATGGGAACCCGTCTAGCAGTGCCCTGCTGATTTGTCAGTGGCCTCCTCGTGGTGTCTCCTGGGTGCTATTCACTCTTGTGGTGGTAGCTAATTCGAGTGGCGGGCTGCTATGGGGAGAGTCTTGGGTGGATACCTCGGTATGCCAATAAATCCCAATGGTCAATGATCCTTTCGGTAACGTGGCGAGTCGCTGGCGCCACCAACTAACCAGCTTCCCAGACTGGGAAGTCAGAAAACATCTCCTCTCGGGCCTTGGTCACCCCGTAGTTGTACCAGACCACTTTCATGAATGGAGTTAAAATCTGAAGACTCTGCACAAGGTACCCACACTGGTGGTAATACCCCCGCTACTATGGCGGCTGGGCATTCGGATGTGCAGGCCCAAAACCTATTCCAAAACATGACCGAAGTTGGTACCTGGGACTTCGGAGACAGCAATTTACCAGTAGTGAATGTAGATGAGTGCTCTTCTGGAGCCTTATCGAACACAGGCTCCCTCACCCGCTCCTTGGAGTGCGTGTTGTTGAAAGATACAGCGCCTGCGGCTGTGGATCCAATGGATGTGTCGGATGTGGCTCCAACCATGCACGATACTCTAACGAGTCCGCAACCTCATGGCGGTCTAGCGTCGGTGGAAAGGGACACGGGGCTGGTTAATCGCTGTGCGAGCAGCGAAAGTGCCAAACCATTGTCACGGGAAACTGGCGGGGGTGCTCGGTTGATGCACGAGATCAAAGCGCAAGCTAAGGTCTCTGCGTCATCTGCACCCGCTAAGCCCAAAGGGTTGGTGAGGGATATGAATGTTGGTCCCAGAGTACTGGGATCCCATACAGTACCAGCACCTAACCCTGCCGGCGAAACGGGAGTAGTGCTGTCCAAGCGACAGTTAAAAAAGCGCCGACATGCTGCAAATAGAGCGGCTTCAGCAATGTTGGCGTCTACTCCCGTAGAGGGCAGTGAGAAAAAAAAACGCACCCAGGACAGCTCCGCTGGTCTGTACTCTTCCCCATTGTCCTCAATCCAGAACCCTCAAGGGGCTGGTAAGAAGTTGGCGAAGAGGAGAAAGGTTACCAAATCCGACTCCAACTCGCCCTCTTTGAACCAGCCTGCCTTAGCTTCGGCGAAAGGGAAAGGGGAGACTGGAACGCCAGTGGAACCACTAGGGAATGACTCCAATGAACCTGTTTCTCAGAGTCAGTCCCATCCGATTGCAGAAGTGACAGCTGCAATTAGTTGTGGTAACACCAGCGTAACGTCAGTGTTGGCGACGGGCACGGCAGAGACCGGAAAATGGGAGTCGGCGAAGCAGGGTGGGAAGGAAACAACCTGCAATGCTCCGTCAACCTCTCACACAATCCAGTCTGCTGCTGGGACGGAGCCTCCGAAGAAACCATCAGAAAGTGGTAGTCGCTTTGCGGAAGTTGCAAGGAAGTCACTTACTGTGGTTATTCGCACTGATAAAGGACAATCTCAGTTGACTAAAAATCAGCATGAGAGTGTCGAGCAGCATCTGTGGAAGGCAATGAGTGTTGCGAAAGTAGCACTCAGCTTCGAAGGTGTTCAGAAGAAGGGTTACTCTTATCGAATAACCTGTTCGGATGAGTGCTCTTTGAAGTGGCTGAAAACTTCGGTGGCTCAATTACCAGTAAGCGAAGGGTGCAAGTTTGTCGCAATCTGCACCTCGGAGCTTCAGCTGGTCAAGGTGGGAGTTTGGTGCCCGGGGACGCCTAGGCGTTCACAGGAATACCTCTCCCTCCTTCGTACCATGAACCCGGGGCTGAATACGGCTCTATGGTCTGTATATTCCTGTAGGACCATCAAAGAATCACCATCAAGCTCTGGTGGTTGTTCTTTGACGGTGGGAATAGACCATGAGTCCTTGAAGGTGCTCCGGACAAGGTACGGAATGCGCGCACGCCTTTATTTGGGATAACATATCGACAAGGGGGCACAGACACCGAAACCATAATTGTTTCAGCCTATCTCCCTTACGACTCGGTGCTCCCTCCACCCTCTAGGGAGCTACGGGAAGAAGTTGAATATGCGGAATCTAAAAAGTTGGGGCTGGTGGTGGGATGTGATGCAAATTCACAGAACACCATATGGGGTAGCACTGCAACCCCAGAGGCTCTCAACTTTTAGACTTCTTACTATCCTCTAACCTGGCGGTACAAAATGTTGGCACCAGCCCGACTTTTGTAACATCCAGGCGACAAAAAGTGATTGATCTGACAGTCTCTAACCAGAGAATGAACGGTCTCATCAAATCTTAGCGTGTGCTAGAGGAGGTATCGTTGTGTGATCATCGATACATCCAATTCCGATTAGGGATTTACCAAATGGTAATCTCTGAAGGAAGGAATCCAAGAAAGGCGAATTGGGATGAATTCGAAATGCTCCTGCATCAGAATATTCCTGAAATTCGTCGGCCGCGGAACGTAGCGGACATTGAGATTGCGGTCCAGTCAATGGAACGCGTCTTGACAGAAAGCTACGAGTCAGTGTGCCCACTAAGACGAAGAAGACAAGGTAACGCAGTCCCATGGTGGAACGCGGAACTTACAAAACTTCGAAAGTAATCCAGAAAATCTCTCAATAGAGTCCTTCAGACTCGAAATGAGGGTGACTGGGCGGCATAGAACACTCTGCAAAAGGAATATAAGAGAACAGTGAGAAGGGAGAAGTTGAACTCTTATCGGAATTTTTTGCAGTGAGATCAGCGAAACCAGAGACATTGCCCGTCTGTGCAAGGTCCTCCAGAAGGACCGAGCCGCTCGGCTTGACTCGATTCGAAGATCTGATGGGACATACACAACCAATGACTCGAAAACCTATGAGGAACTCCTTGTGGCCCACTTTCCGGGTTGCAGGATATCCACTCTTAGTGGCACCTCAGTGGAACCGAGTCCTGGTGTGGTACCCAGTCGATTTAACTGGTATACTGCCGCACGGATAGTCTCGGAAGAGTCGATAAGGTTCTCCTTATCCTCTTTCGCAAACTTTAAGTCCCCAGGGCCCGACGGCGTGTACCCAATTATGTTAAAGAGAGGCGGGGACAGGCTCGTTAAGGCCCTGAAAAGGATCTTTCGGGCATGTCTAGCGATTGGCTACGTACCGACCTCTTGTGGACGTGTGCAGGTTGTTTTTATCCCGAAACCAAGCAGGGAAGATTACTCTCTGTCGAAAAGCTTTAGACCCATCAGCCTGACTTAATGAAAAATAGTCAGCAACATGCCTATCAGAGTGGAAAGTCCTGTAAATCCGCTCTTCACGATATTGCTTGCAAAATCGAGGAGGGCCTGGAGAAGGGAAAATACACTCTAGGCGTATTTGTAGACATTGAGGGAGCCTTTGACAATGCTACTTTTGACTCGATGTGCTTCGCAGCTGAGCAACATGGCATCGATGAAACCTCATGCAGGTGGATTCGACGCATGCTCTCTGACAGACGTCTCTCACTGCTGGGAATGGTGATATAGGCAAGGTCACAGTGGAGGTAGAACGAGGATGCCCCCAAGGGGGAGTCCTGTCTCCTCTTCGTTGGTGCTAGGTTGTGGACCAGCTCCTGCAGGAGATTCAAAATATGGGCGTACACATACAAGCTTATGCTGATGATGTGTGCGTGCTGGCATCTGGTAGATCTCTTCATACAGTTTGCACCACAATGCAGGCTGTATTGAATAGGATTGACTCCTGGTGCAACACACAAAGTCTAACCGCAAACCCGAGTAAGACTACCCTTGTTCTTTTTACTCGGAAGCGTAGGATGGATGGAATGATCCTTCCAACGCTAAAAGGTGTGACTCTGGCACTGGCCAGCGAAGTGATTTGTTCATTGGTTGTACATAGCTTTAATCAGGCCCGTAGTATCATACGCCTCAGTGGTATGGTGGAAGAGAACATTGGTTCAGTCCAGCGTCACTCTTCTAACCAGACTGCAAAGGCATGCCTGCTTAGGGATAACCGGCGCTATGAGCACCACATCAAGTGATGCTCTTAATGCACTGTTAAATCTAACCCCTCTTGACGTATTTATAAGGCAAGAGGCTATGAAAGCGGCTAGCAGACTTTACAACAATGGAGTCTGGACGAACGAACTGGGATTTGGTCACACACTTATAGCCAGTATGCTTAGGGAGGAGTGCCTCCTTTTCTCGATGCCTGCTGAAAGTGTAGTACCAAGTGTGAAGTTTGGCCGCAGATACGAAGTGGTGTTTCCGGCAAGAGAATCCTGGAGCAATCCAGGAACTCTACTAAGGGGAAATACTTATGTTTTCTACACAGACGGTTTCAAAACGAAAGATGGGACCGGTGCTGGTTGGTATCTTGATGAAAACTCAAGCTACTCATGCGCGACAGGTAAATTGCCGTCGGTTTTCCAAACAGAAATCTACGCAATTCTAGATGTCGTGAGCTGGATCCATGAGAGAAAATTGAGTGGGGTAACTGTAGGGATTTGTAGTGATAGTCAGGCTGCACTCAAGTCCCTAGAAAATCCTCGCACAACGTCGATCATGGTCAGCGAATGTAAGACCAGACTTAACATGATTTCACGTCACAACAAAGTCAGTCTATACTGGGTTCCTGGACACCGAGGTATCCAGGGCAATGAAATGGCGGATGAACTGGCAAATAATTAATATGCGTCTACGGGCCGGGACACAGCTTGCCATTCGGCAAATAAAAATTCCCATTTCTTGTTAGAGGTTAGGTTAGATATCGATTTTTATTTTCTTTATTATAAGATCTCAAACTTAGAATAATTCAATGAACATTCTTTCATAAGAACTGAAAAAGATATGAATTCTCATCTGTTGGCATAAGTATTTGACAAATGATTATTATTAAAAAAAACAAAACGTATAACTTAAAAAGACTTAATACTTTTGATAGGAGTTAGAAGAAAGTTCATCCCCCTTTAGCATTAATAACTTTTTGCAGGTGTCTTGGAACTGAGGCTACTAAATTATAAGGGATTTCTAAGGATATCTCGTTTTAAATGACAGAAACCTCAGAAATTTTCTCTTCACGAGTTTTATTCAAAGAAGCAATTCTCTTACATTTTAAAAGGGACCACGCCCTGAAGTGGCTAGTCAAAAGTAGTCACACAAACCCCCAACAAAAATTTGGTTTTCATCTTGCTTTTGTGACAGGGTAAATTATGTTGTTACAGGATAAATGATTCTCCAATCAGCCCGTCTCTGGAAGGGAAAGCGTTATCATTAAGCGTTATTATTTATCACACAACCCATTGTACAAGGACGATGCGACCAAGGATGCGTTCTATGATAGATTGGAGTCTGTCTATGACCGCTGCCCAGCCCACGATATAAAAATCGTGCTAGGCGATTTTAATGGAAACGTTAAAAGAGAACGCATCTTTGGTCCTACTGTCAGACAATTCAGCATTCACGAGACCACCTCGAACAACGGTCGTCTCAGGCTTATTGACTTCACCGCGGCGATAAACATGGTAGTGTGTAATACCAGATTTCAGCATCCCGATATCCACAAGGCTACATGAATGTCCCTTACACGCAATCAGATTGATCATGTGATTAATGAAAGGCATGTGATTAATGGAAGGCATCACAAAGCTACAATCACAGCAGACTGCTGAAGCCTTTTCCACTCAACTCTCTGAGGAGCTCAGTCAAACTCGCTCCGAACCTGATAGCACCGAGGGACTCTGGAAGCATATATCCCACTCCTTAAGTTCCACCGCGGAGAACGTTCTTGGATTCCAACGCCGACTGCCGAGGAAACAATGGTACGATCAAGAGTGTCGCGAAGCCTCTGCAGTAAAGAACACCGCCTATAGAAGGACCCCAAAGTCGGCTGTTACGCGATCTGTGCGAGATCACTATCGGGAAATGAGGAAGATGGAGAGCCGCCTTTTCAGACGCAAAAAACGCGAGCTGGAAGGATAGAGGAGATCGAGATGTGCAGAAGGAATGACGTTTAAAAATTCTTCCAAAAAGTTAAGCGCCTGGCTGAAGGATCTAGTTCCGGACCGTCTTCCTGTAGAGATGCAGAGGGACTTCTGGTAGTGGACGCACAGGGTGCACTAAGGTTGTGGAGGGAACACTTTTCTGCCTTGCTATCGGGCGATGATGAGGATAATGCCGCTCCCGGAGTTAGCTTCCCGATATCCCCAATTATAGACGATGGCGTGGACTTACAGCCGCCTAGCTATGACGACGGTAATGTCGCAATCAAGCGGCTCAAGAACAACAAAGCAGCTGGCGCAGATGAGCTGCCTGCTGAGCTGTTCAAGACTGGCAGCAACGTGCATAAGCAAATACTTACATGCATAGTATACCTAAAAATCAAGCTGTCTTGCCAACATGAAGGGTGGGCAGAATTTTCAACATCTGACAGCGCCGTGCATGGCTTGGGCTCATTTCGCATGCGACTCGGTCTCATGAGCCGTCCATTGCTCGGGCTCACTTCGTAAGCGGCTCGGCTCATGAGCCTGAGCTCTGTTCAAAATGAGCGTGATGAGCAGCTAATTGAAAGAGCTGTTGGCAGCTGCTTAATTCGTAAGGAGCTCATTTGGCGAACAGATCATATGAGCCATTTTGCGAACCCTGCTTTTGTCATCAACTCGAGCTTATCCTAAATCAAATAATGTACAAAATAGTTATCATGAAGTAAAAACCCGGCACCGGGTTACGGCCTGATGTATTTGTTTCATTGGTATTGGGGTTTTACATGGTGGGTTCCAAACTCTACGCCCAACCCTTTTAAGGCCTGGGGTGGCTCTACTGGTCAAGCTTTGACATGCTAAGGTGGTTTTCTCGAAACAGCTCAAAACACGGGGTCCAAAATAGTTAGCCTCACAATTAAATCAAATTGTCAAACCAGGGTACACTAATAAATGTATGATAATGAATTAAGGGTTCCCTAATTTTCATTTTAGTGCGAACGTCGATAAGTAAGGTTGTGTGGCTACGCATGTTTTTTGGCCTTAGCGAGAATTAAAGGATGAGTTTTTGTCATGAAGTAATGAAACTAAAGGGGAGGCGCCATCCCGTGCGCAACTTTTGGCTCACTTTGCGCATATACGTCACGAGATCAACGCACCTTGTGTTTGGTATGAACATAACAACATAGCACACATTGCGAAATATCCAAAAAAAATTGATATTGTGACATAAAATGCTTTTTCTTCTTCGTTTTCGAATAACAGATCTGCGCAATGCGCCACCTTCTTCTCATTGCTTCATGGGTTTTTGTATCTTCAAGTAGATACAATTGTAAAAAATGTACACTTGAGATTGTGAATGTTTGTGTGTTATTGTGCCGCACATTGATTATTGTTTTTAATTTATATTAACATCAATGGTGTTTATACCCTATATACAAAGTTTAAAGGGTATTATTGATTTGTGCAATGTATGACGCAGGTAGAAGGAGGTGTGGCAGACCATAAGTTCCATATATATATGGAATGCGCAGGACTGTTATTCGACAAAGAGCGGCTGAGAGAGAGTTGTGACGTGAACAATGTATGTTTATAACGTGTACAAAGGTATTATAGGTTTATGCAATGTATGTAACAGGCAGAAGGAGGCGTAAGATCCATAGGCAAAAGTCTTGACTCGGGTAGGGATTGGACCATATACGTCTGTCTGTATGAATTGATAGATCTGCGAGACCATAAGAGCTAGAGACACAAAATTTTACCAAAAGATGCGCATCATCCCATGTAAGATGAAGTTCAGTAAATTCAGTTGATACATGCCCCCGTTTCCCCCCAGCAGACTTTCGCGGTTTACAACCGCTCCATTCAGTCTATCAACTCGAAATTCCTCAGAGATGTGCGTCGTGTTAAAGTACATCAAAAGTAATAGTCAAAAATATGCTAATTTCAACCCCCACAGACATTTATATATATATTTTTGATCTGTGTTACAAAATTGAACGGCATTGACCCAAGAATACTGGAGTTATGGGCATAAAAGTAATTTTTGCCACCATAATAGCCAACTTTCCAATAGGAAAACTTGTCAATTGGTCCCCATTGTTCAGTGTTTACAAAGAAAAAGGGTACAGGGTATTCCACTGGCGGGCACCGTCCCAACTGTCTGCATCAAATTTTCTTTCTTTGTTTGATGTTATATAAGCATATCCATAATTTATTATAATTGGGAAATCATAAATTGAATGTACTGAAATTAATAAAAAAAATTGAATTAAAATTTAACTGAATAAAAATTTGTAAAGCAAAGATAATTTTGTGTATTTATTGATGAAAAATCGCTTGAAAAATTGGTAATTCATAATGCGTGAATTTAGTAGCGAGCAATTTAGGCACGTAATTTTGCCTTCAGAAAGCACTACTTCAAGTGCAGTGCTTTTGGAAGTAAAATTGGGAAGCCGAGCCCGAACGATTTCCGAAGATGAAGGTTAAAAAAAACAACTGGTGAAAAATCACCACTTGGGAAGCTAAGAAAACACTGATGCTTTTCGCGGCCACGCCAATGCGCAAAGGAAGCGAAGATAGCACTACTTGCACGTTCCAAAATCGTGTGGAAAGAAGTACAATTTTCATACAGCCAAATTCATGATGGCATGAAACCAAGGTGTGCTCACTCGAAGTGGGTGCCTCTTAAAATAGTTGCCAATTTAGTCTACGTCTGATAGATGTGGTGAGTGGACGTCATACGCCCAGTGTCCTCGAAATTTTAGTTGTTGCCACACATGTAATGTGGTGTCATTGGATGCAGCAAAATGCAATAAACGCTTTTATTGCATTTTTTAAATTTGGAAACTTAAAAGAAGAAGAGTGAGCACACCTTGGTTTTATTCCATCATGGCCAAGTTCTGCTGGGCAGTTGCTATTGGCATTAGATTAGATTTGTGGTGGGTGCGATGGCTCATCAGAGAAAGTTGAAACCATCCCTAGCACTCAGGCAGCCCTGCCCATTGTGCCATGCCCGACAGAGGAAGTTAGGAGAGGTAAAGACAATTGAAATAAGAGAATGGGTGGGAAGAGAAAGTAGGCTTGCTAAACAGGCTCCCTATTGTCATAATCTTCCTGACTCCCGTAGGAAGTTGTGAAGACTATGTATGGGGAGAGTAAACACCTCGCTCATATTGAATGTATCACTTCCCAAAATGCGCATCCGAGTTCTTTCAAAGGCCGGACAAGCATTACTCTAGCAAAAACCGTGTCTGTGTTAATAGTCGACATGTGTTCGGCCCGTGCGGGCTATGGGAGAACATGACTGTTTTATATGTATTTGTGACTCACAATTCAGTGGCTAATATAAATCAGAGAGAGAGACAGAGAGAAATCAAAAATGCTAAATGATTTTGAATTAAAAATGTTATCTTAATTATATCTTAATTTGAAGTCGGGATCCGACTGCTGGGTTACCATTAGTAACTATAAACATGCTCTTTTGATGGCCAGCCCGCTCTCCTTACCTTTTGTCTATTTGAAAAAAGGGACATACTTGTCAGGTGTAATTATGACAAAAAATACAAGTTCCATAGTGTGGGAAAGCATAAGCTTACAATTTTGAGGGAACGGAATTTTAAAAAAAAATCGATTTGAAAGCTTAATAAACTAATAACAAAGGGAGTGTTTGCGTTCTTATCTATGTAGGAGTATTTAATAGTTATTAAAAAATCAATTTTTGAAAAGATATATGAATATTGATATTAAGGTTGATGACACTGTGCAACAAATAAAACAGACGGACTGACGGACATTGTCCAATCGCTACCCGAGTCAATGATAAGACTTTAGGCTAATGGAACTTAACTGGGTCTGCCACGCCTCCTTCTGGATGCTACATACATTGCACAAATCTATAATACCATTTATACTATTGATAACACTATGCAACAAATTTAGAATCAATTATAGGCCTTTTGCTAAAACATACCTTTTCCGGGTAGCTGATTTCGAATCCGGAAACCATTTTGGATTTTCTAGCACCGTTTTCGAATTATCGCTATTTCAAATTTTCAGGTTTTGAGAGTTGCGTAGTCAGTAAATCTATTATTAGTCGGGAACCTTACTACCGATCGAGGTGAATTGTAACTCGAATTGAATGTAATTTAATATCAACTCACAGGGCTCGAAATGTGCATCTATTTAATCTAAATGATCGAAAACGGATAAGCATAAAAAATTTGCTGATTTCACCACCTTCGCCTATAAACCACTAGATGTAGATATAGATTAACAAAATTTGGAGTGGATTCAGCCTATATTTACAAAAGTGTTTTTGATTGGCCCAAGAACACCGAAGTTATGAGCATAAAAGTAATTTTTGCCTTCTAATAACCAACTTCATAATAGGAAAACCTTAATTGGAACTTCCCAATAGGAAAATGTTTACAGTCATATCGATCTTATGAAAAGAGACATACAATTGAATACTTCCGTTTCCATTTTACAGTATGTTGGATTTAGTGTTTATAAAGAAAAAGGGTACAGGGTATTCCACTGTCGGGTACCGTCCCGACTGTCTGCATGTTTTTTCTTTTAGTTCAATGAATTAAAAAATAAAATAATTATCAAGTCTGAAAATAAAGTTTCTTTCATATATAGTAGTACTACAATTTTTTTTTTTAATATAAAAATATATTCGAAAAAAAAACGAAATGTTTAAATATAATATATTATATTCATCATAGATGATTTTATTAGTTTAGTTTTGTTTTAGCGAAAAAAAAGGCAACTTAATTTGTAGTAAGTATTCACACACACACACATGCAAGGTTGGCGTACGTCTGCTCTTGGGCAAGAGTAGATGGTAGAAGTAGCGGCTTTTACCGCATGAGCGCAACGCGAGTTGTATCTGGATTCTGTATATCTATATACTATATTGAACGACGCGGCTCTCGTCTTGTTTCCCAATGACCATTGAGATAAGGGAGATCTTTGCATGGTCGTCGGCGGTGCGCTGCGCATCCAAAGTTCGCAAAGGAAGTGTCAATGGCAGGAATGCAGATTTATCCCGAAATTGGACAAGAGGATAGGACGACGGAAAGACTTATGAATTACCATCTATCGCAGTTTACAATATACTCAGTGATTTTTGTCGAGGCGCGAGTGCACATTTGAAGCGGAGAGCGCCTGAAGAATGAGTAAGTTGATGACGGCGAAGGAACAACTATAATGATGTGACCCAGCTAATCTAGGCATGTACTGCGTTGTGTGTGCCTAAAATAGACAATCCTTCGCAGCGAAGTAATACTTAGCGGTCCGCACGCGGATGTAGTGGTGTGTACTGCTAGGGGTGTTCTTAGTACATGGTTATTGTCGCCAGATTACGGCATTAATCGTGCATGTAACTGATACGGGCACCAGTATCTTTCGAAAATTGTCATCCCCCATGGAGTATCCATTAAAGAACAATAGAGAAAAAAACACACACAAGAAAATGCACGATGGTAGTCAGAGAGTTTGACGCACGCATATTCATACGTATTGTATATATATACACTATACACGTAGACATGGATGTCGTGTCAGAAGGTACTAGGCACATTCCTCCACATATGTGGCTGGGAATATACCAACCTGATTGCGTAAAGCGCCTAACCACCAGCCATCATCTTGCTTGGCATGTACCTCAATCACATCACCCGGATTAAGTTCGAGTTCATCATAGAGTTTTGGTGTATAACTGTACAGTGCTTTGCAGCGGGATAGAACTAAGCTGCTGCTTCCTGCGTCGCTGTCCTTGGCGCCTCCTGAGCTTAGCATTAAATTCTCGATCTGCTGGGCGTTCTGATAGAAATGCTGTGGTTGTGTCTGTTGTTTTGGTTGTGTTTGCTGTGGGCGAGCATTCTGATCATCATCTTCATCCTGTGAACTAAATTCATCAAAGTCAGAGTCTTGTTGGTTGGAGCCACCATCCGCTTGGCCTCTATCACCAGTGACCAAATCAATTGATAGGGTTTTCGACTTGCTTGTGATGGCAGACAGAGCTGAATCGGTTGTTGAGATTATCTTTGGATGGCTGGTAAAGTTTTCTATATTGCTTTTGCTGCGATTGAATTTCTTTAACATCGATTTGCTGTAAGTTGCCTCACTTTTGTTGGCGCAAGAGTTTTTATTGTTGTTGTTTAGGGAGCAATCGTCATCCGGAGCTTCACTTAAACTCAGCATGGACAGCTGCTGCTGCTGAGTCTTGTCATTATTTTTCAGCCAATTGGGTACTTTCAAGACGCTCTGCTGCAAGCCAGTGCGATCACGTGTAATCTGTTTGAAAAGAGATTGTTGTTACATACATCAGATGAACGTATTAATACATTTTAGCAGTCTTACCTGTATATGCTGGGTCAGCGGATGTGTGGTACGCGGCTTGTGATCCAGCTCTAATAAGGCTGAGTGCAATTTTAAACGAGCTCCTTCCAAATATGTCAACATTGATCGTATCTTTAAAGGAGACAATGTTTAAAATGATTTGAAATTGTAATAATATCTTAAATTTATGAAATTCTTCCATTATTGCCTGTCAACTTACATGATACAGCTTTTCTGTTATATTCTGATGCTCCTGATTGTTTAGAGACTGCGAGAGACCCCGCAAACCGTCGCGGGAGCGTCGCTCTCTCTCCAAATCTGTCTTCACCAGCTGCAGCAGTTTGATCAGCGCATGTTTACGTCGCTCCCGATTCATCGCTAATGTTGTGTGCTCACAATAAAAATCCGGTAGTAGCTGCTCGCTAGGACCCTCCGAATCGCGGCGTATATTGCGCACCACTTGCATATCTTTGGCCACATTGCAGATCTCCAGCTGTAGCTGTAACGCCGTAACTAAACCACCTAAAATGGGACTCATATCGGCAGTGAGACGCACATATTGCTGCACAAAACTTTGCATGCTGGCCAGACGTTGTTGTTCGCTGCTCTGCAGCTGGGAAGAGCCGCGAAGCACGGCCATTTCCCAGTCTACACGCGCTCGCTCAGCGCGCACACAGAGAGTATAGTATTCCACATCGGCCCGTTTGACAGCCTCCTCTGCCTTTTTCCGCTTGTTGTCCAACTTGACGCAGTCCTTCTCGGCGGACTTAAGCTCCTTCTCGGCTGCCTGTTTGTTTGGACCTTGATGAAGCAATGCTATCGAAGGAGATTTCTGTATACGCACGTCGAGCATAGCGTCCTGAAGTCTCTCGTTTTCACGTGCAGCAGTATGGGAGGCCTTTTTGGCCTTGGCTTCACTGAGCCGCCACTCGCTTAGCACGCGCGCAGACTTGTCCACATTGTTCTCTATCTGCGCGAGGAATTGAAATCAGAAAAGGTCTTTTATAGAAATGGTTGCATTGACTTACCGATTTGCGCGCTTTGTGATGGCTGTCCACTATGGATTTAAGTGGTTTGACCAGTTCCTCGGTAAGAGAGGCAGCCAACTGGCGATGTATGTCGCTCCGGCTTTCCATTTCAGTAGCGACACCACGCCAAGCATCCGCAATACTGCCAGGCAGCTCACGGCAAGCCTTATTCAATTTATTAGCCATTTTTGATAGAGATTTTGAATAGATCAGCTCAGAATCGGAGCTGTTCATAGAAGAAATTTCAAACATCAGAGATGAAGTAAAATTGCACACAATATTTATACTACACATAGGAGCAATCACATATACATGGATAAATGGCAGATGGCGAATAGAGTTAGAATATATAAATGAGTATCATAGCATATCACAGCTGATACAGAAGAAATATAAATGCAGAGGGGTACTTCTATAAATTTTCCTCAATGGAATTTTTCTATACTTTATAGGAGGAGAAGTCTGAAATTGGTAGTTTAGTGCCTACTTTGGGTGTTTCATCTGCCTGTGTCATTTTGAGTGGCCCCCCGCGAAATTTTCAAACGCGGAATGCTGCACCTGCTTATGGAAAATGCGCATATTTTGGTTTTTATACCCTGTACACATAGTGTATGATCGAGATCGGAAAAATACATCAAAAGTTATAGTCAAAATTGCACTGCAGTAGATATGGATATATGTGAGCTAGAGTTACAAAATTTGGTGTGGAGACTCGTGTAACTCTAATCGTTAAGACTGCATCCAATGGAACCCCCCTTCCCCCGCAATCGATTTACCTTAATTACTGACCCCCCAATATATTTGAAAATTGCCACAGACATTTATAAATGTATTTTTGTTACAAAATTCAACGACATTGGCCCATAAATACTAGAGAATAATAGTCAACTTCCCAATAGGTAAACTTGTCAATTGGAACTTCCCAATAGGATGATGTAAAATGTTTACAGGCATATCGATCTTATGCAAGGAGATATATCAGTGGATACTTCTGTTCTCATTTTACCGTATTTAGTTTTTATAAAGAAAAAGGGTACAGGCTATTCCACTGTCGGGGACCGTCACGACTGTTTGCATGAAATTTTTTTTATATGTGTTTGTTAGTTTGGTATTTTTATTTTTAATGGTCTCCGAGATATCGGTGTTAATTCTATTGAATGGGCAATTTAAAAAAAAACTTGCTAAGCCAGTTTGCAAACATGTAAAAATGTTTTAAAAAAAACAATTTAATATTGCTATCATTTCCTTTACGACAAGTATATCGCCACCTTGTTATACTAGCTATCTTATCTTTCAAAATCAGTGTTCATAGAAAACGCCAAAATAATAATAAAAAAACTCACTTAATTAATTACTTAATTAATCATTAAGTTTTCGTTTTCTACTTTACAGTGAAACCATGTAAGAGTTTTTAAAAAGGACTCGGCATTACAAGAAATTAAAAATAAACTTTGGTATAATCACATTAAAGGATACATAAAAGATAGAGTACTTACCGGTCTTGGAGCACAAGTATGAGCTCTTTGCTGAAGTCACCACCCTGCTTCACATAGCGTCGTAGTTCCTCAAAACCATTTTGTCCCTAGGTAAAAGACGCAACAACGATTTCATTAGTTACATTAATTCAAGTAAATTTAACTTAACATAGATCAATGCCACTATCAATGCAATACATATTAATCCCATACTGCTATACCTCATCCCTAAAACGCTTGGCCTGCGGCGACAAATCCTCCTGGCTGGCACGCTGGGATAGCGATGACTCCAGCTCCTCACATGTTATTTGGTCAGTTATCTCCTCACAGCTATCAGTGAACTCATGTTCGTTGGAGCTGTCTCTGTGTGGGGACAAGGATTGGCGCCTCGTTTCCGATGCATTCGCAGACTGATCCAGATTGGCATTGCGCTTAAGGGGCGTCTGCTGGCGTACCACTTCCTTAAGTCTGGTGGTCTCCTCTCCGAGCCAATGTTTCATACCCACCCAACCCTTACGCAGCTTCTCCTTGTTATGATTAAAGTTTAAGAGATGGGAGTTTTTGTTTTTTAATAATGTAATACGACGCTCATTGGGACGCAGCTGGTCGCGATGCGTGCAATACTCCAAATCAATTTCCTTATTGAAATCCTCCGATTCGTTTATCTGTCGCGTAATTTCATTAAGCTCGTCAATGGATACAAATAGATTTTGCACATTAAGGCTTTGATAGCTCACTGACTTCAAATCAAAATCATCCAAGGCGCTGCTTTGACTTAGCTGACTGCTGCGAAGGCTGGCTAGACTTTGCTTGAAGTCAATCGCACGATGCTCCAAGAAAGAGTTCTGGCTGCCGTAGTGACCACTGTAACTCTGGCTTAGACGCTGCGTTGCCGGCAGCTGCAAGGATGATATCTGGTAAGGCTGCTGCTGTGCCACAAAACCACTCACTCTGCTATCCAGTGAATTGGGTTTGCTGATGTTTTCTTTTGTGGGTGTAGGTGTGGGCGTTGAAACTGGCGTAGCGTTTTCCTTGTTATTCACATCCATATCGACATCGCTGGGCTCCAGACAGCACACACTGTGGTCATAGAGCTCTGGTAGCGCAGGCAAATAGATGCTCAACTCCGGTGCCGTAGCATTCATGTCAAGCGCCATGGAAGGGAACTTTTGGCGGTAGAACTCAAACTCGGAGCGATACAGATTCTGCACGGACTGCGATTGTTCTTGTTTGCTAAGGCATTGACGACGTTCAGGCGCTATTACAATCTCACTGCAATTCAGCGCTCTTTCTTTTAAGGGTATCTCCAGCGGTGGCAAAGTCGAAGGAGGTGGTGGTGGTGGTGGTGGTGATGGCGGCGGCGATGCATGTCTATGTGCTGGAGTCTCAAAGTGCTCCTCCTCTGGTTCTATTTCCGCTTCTGTATCCGGCTCCTGAATTGTACATATGGCATCTACAAACTCCTCCTCATGTTCGCTTCCCGAGGAGCGTATCTGTGGTGATGACTGTGCATTATCCATGTGTGACTGAGTATGCACATTGGTAGAGCTTACAGCAATACCGCCACCAATTTGTTTAAGACGCTCCGCGGTTACACAAAAACGATCCGTGTTTAGGGTCGTAGTTGATATTAAAACGGGCGCACCAATCTCAAGACGATGATCCTCTGACTGGCTGCCCGTCATATTATAGCTGCCCGTTGCCAGCTTTGGCGGAGAGCTGTCCTTATTAAGGCTGTTGCCGCTGAGGTGACGCCGTCCCAGCTTGTTACCCAGGGTGGAGTAGCGTTTGATGCTTGTTAGAAAGCCTTTGGCGCTGCCTTTCTTTGCGTTGTTGTTGCTGTTCTCGTTGACATTGTTGGTCCCCCTTTTTGTATCATTCTCTGGAGTATTATCGTTGGTGTTCAATTTCAGTATGTGCGCGCGCAAGTGATTCATTTTGTAGTCAGTTCACAACTTGAATGGTTTCCGAATATTTCATTTACTTAATCAATATCTAATTGCGATTTGGTTATATTGAATTTGTTTTTCAATTTTAGACTGAATTTTGTACATAATCAGGCACTGCGAATTGCCAAGCTGTGTGCAAGTTTTTAGTAAGTAAAATGAGGGTAAGTGCACAAAAGGTGCCAGCATAATGGGAATGATAAATAGACGGAGTAAAAAAGAGCAAAAGAGCAACTTTCAACAATATACAAGATACAAAATTAGTATTTCGATACTACTGATCTAATTCTAAAATCAAATTTAAAACGCTGGTAGTAGAATGCATGGCAGACCATAAGTTTCCTGGGCAAAAATTCTTATCATTAACTCGGATAGCGATTGGACAATGTCCATCTGTCTGTTTGTGTCGGTAGATCTGGGAGGACATATGGATATCTTTCCCGTTTCTTCACAATAGGAAAATTCTTTCAGTCAGAAAAAAAGAGACAAAAGTTAATTCTTTCGTTCGTTCTTGTTTTTTTCGCAATTTCAAACTGATATAGCTCCAAAAACAACGCAAAGAATTGCTGAAAAAAAATGTTATACGATTTGAAAAAAAATTGCTCATATTTCTTCGACAATACCAAACTGCTAAACGTAAAAAGGTATAATAGATTTTCAATTTTTGAAAGCTCCGACTCACAAACATTCTGAAACATGACAGCCTACATCGGACTCGACCAATTAGTTAGTGTAGTAAGTAAATATTACAGCGACGGCATTTTCAAGCATTTTGAATAAAAAGCAGGCCTATAAGCCAGGTTGGAGCCGAATCTTTCCGATTCCGGATATCATGATATTTTGTCGAATTAAAGTATTTTTAAGTATTAATAAAATACTTGAAGATAAAATTATTATAAAAATTCATAGTAAATAATATCAAATATTTGCAAATATTTAATAAAATCTGTAAATTTTTATGGAGTTTATAATCTCGTTGTGCTTAGTCACTAAAATTTAGTGACAAGAGCCTCACCAAAAATTTCAGGGGTTTGCAGCCCTGGTACATAGACATACAAAATAAAATGTCACAGAGAGTGAACAGTGTATCTCTAGTGCTCTCACACAAAAAACACTTCTATTCAGTAGAGACAAATAAAAATAAAGAAGCAACAGCTACTGCAATATGTTTGTTTTATCAGAGAAATCGTTGCGTTGGCATCGATGACGTATGTATGTGTATAGTGTTTTTGTGTGTGTATTCCGTCAGTGCCGTTTGTGTTCAAATTACTCTTTCACAAAAATCTATATATAAATACGGTAAGCAAAAATTCAGTGTGGTACCGATTACTTCGCAGTAACGCAACGTTTTCAAGTGAAATCTATACCTTTCGAAAGATAAAATGCTTGCGGTTTGCAGAATATAAGTTTCATCTGAATACTGGATTTCCTTACATTATTTTATTAAGTCGTTGGATGTCGACGACAGGGCGAACACTAGTAAACATAATTATACCCCGTACACTTTTTTGTAAAAGGGTATTATACATTTGAGCAATGTATGTAACAACAAGAAGCTAGCGTGGCAGACCATATGTTCCATAGACAAAAGTGAACAGAAACAATAGTCGAGTCGATATAGCCAACTACGTCTATCTGTCTGTCTGTCCATGTTGATATCTGTTTCTCAGAGACTATATGAGTTAGAGCAACCAAATTTTTACCAAAAGCTCGTTTTCCGTGAGCAGATCAAGTTTATCGAATCATATCGATATTTCACCTCTCCTCGTCACAGAATTTCGCGGTTCACACCCACACAATAAAAGCTATTCAACTTAAACTTGGCACAGCTATGCACTCTGTTACTGTGCATGAGTGGTGTAATTTATGAAAAGATATGATGTTAATAAAGTTCCATTTTAAGACCCTCCATCAACAAAATTTCACTTTTTGTAAAAATGTTAGGGTTGATATTTAAGTTATATATACCAAATGTGTTACTGTCACATGCACTGTCCCGCCCAAATAAACGATGATATGTAATACCTAGGCGTGAGCAAACTAGACTAAAATAAAGTAAATCGGATATATCCCAGACGATTAAACAATTTAAAATTTTTGTTAAAAAGTGACCATTTTCAGCACAGCGTACGTGTGAAGCTGCTTGTGTTGCTGTCTCTGTCAAACCGACTCACTCACTGAGAAAGAGAAAAAAAAACACATAAACGGCCAAGGATTCCACTATATTAAACTGTATGCTTTTTGGGATGTACTGTTCAAAATAACGGCCTTTTAAATTGTTTGGCGAAATCTGAAATGCCAACGTGCTTAGCCAAAAACACAAGTTTTGCCATTTTTGTACCAAAAAGTTTAAGAGGGTATTATCGATTTGTGCAATGCATGTTTAGTTTAAAAATTATTACATCGAATAGGAACTTTAGAAGATAGAGCATCAGAATTTCACTTTTTACAGAAATGTTAAAGTTAACATTTATGTTAACCAAATATGGTACGTTAGGCTTATAAACCAAACAATGTTAATCTTTTTTCCGCACCATCCACCCTACCCCCGTAGCATAGTTACCGTTATTACGCCCACAGAAATTTGATTTTCATGGAAAAAATGGGTACTGGGTATCCCACCGACTGTAGGCTTGCGCTGCGCTATTCTAATGCCAATGAAACCGTAGTAAGTACAACAATTTAACGTCTCATTGTAAAAGCTTATTGCATTATTATTTGCAAAAAACAAAAAGTACATGGCAAAACAGAGGCCTCTGCACGAATTCACACCATGATGGAATAAAGAAAGGTGGGCTCACTCTCAGTTGCCAATTTAGTCTACGTCTGATAGATGTGGTGAGTGAGGGACGTCGCACAGTGGATCCAACTGACTCCTTTTTTGTCGAAAATCATAAGGGAAGTAAAGATATTTTCAAAATTTAAAATGCATGGAACAGAGAAGTCTATGTGCAGAGAGAGGGAGCTTCAAAAAACGGTAGTAAAGTTCGATATTATATACTGCAAATGTCCTATCCTTGCATGTCATGGAAAAATTCCATGTTCTAAATTGTGCTTATTTTTCAATAAATCGTCGTCGTCGAAAGTTTGTTTATCTGGCGAAAATAGACTGCAAACATCTTGCCAACAGATTTTAAAAATTTTAACGATTTATTAAGCAATAAGCACATTTTATAGGTGCAAGAATAAGACTTTTGGTGTATATAATATCGAACTTTACTACCGTTTTTTGAAGCTCCCTCTCTTCACAGCATATTTATCGCAGTGTATCGCGGAAGCTTAAGGAATTCTCTGTTACAAACATTTTCAATTTTGAATTGATGATTATGATTTTTGCCAAAAAAGAAGTCAGTTCGATCCACTGTGCGTCGGTGCGCGCATTGTCAACGCATTTTTTGTTTTGTTACACATGCATGTGCATGTGTTATGTTGTTGGTCGCATTTATCGATTTATTTATTGCATCATTGCTTTTATACATAGCTGAGCTTCTGAGCTTTCGCTCACACAAATTTTGGCAACCGAAAATACTGAGAGTGAGCACACCTTTGTTTATTCCATCATGTCATCATCATTTGATGTTTATCAAAACGACTCATGTGTACTCTGAGCTTTAAAACTGCTTGAGTTTTATGAGCTATGCGGACTCTTCAGAGCAGCGCTGCCCAAAAGTTGCTTACGGCGGAGCACTCACCAATACATATAAATGGATACACAAATACATAGAAGGGACATTGCACCTGTAGCGAAAACTAAAACTGATTCGTACGCAAAACAGACAAAACAACACAATCACATTCGGATTAGTGGGTCAACAACAACACTCATGCAACTGGTTCTGTTTAACTCAACGGCATTGGCAGAGAATGACGATAAGACGCCAGTTAGAAGAAGAAGAAGTTCAAATTTGTTTTTGCAAAGTTGCTTTTGTATTTGCATTCTCCTATGCTTGGAGCAATGGGCCCAAAGAGCAATGGGGTGGACAGCACTGCTACAGAGTAAAAAAAATTTGATGCAGAAAGTCGACAGTGGAATACCCTGTTACTAGCACTAACGAAAGTTTTTTCTTTTATGTCTCTTTTTACAAGTTTAATATGACTGTAAGCATTTTCCTATCGGGAAGTTCCAAGTGATAAACTTTTCCTATTGGGTAGTTGACTATTATTCTCCAGTATTCTTGGGCCAATGTCGTTGAATTTTGTAACATAGATCAAAAAAACATTTATAAATGTCTGTGGCAATTTTCAAATCAATATGTTGGGGGGTGTGGCAGTAATTAAGGTTGCGGGGGGAAGGGGGGTTTTTATTGAAAAAAAGTGGATACAGTTTTTACGATTAGGGTCACGCGAGTCTCCACATCAAATTTTGTAACTCTAGCTCACACGTATTCATATCCACATTGTGGGCAAGGGGGGGTGACATAAGCATATTTTTGAATATAACTTCTGATGTATTTATCCGACTTCGATCATTTTTGAAACGTAGATGTACATACATGCCTACCTCTTATTGTGTCTGATATCTAGACGTTCATAGGGAAGGACGGACAGACGGACATGTCTATATCGACTCGACTATTGCTCCTGACCATTTTTGCCCATGGAACATATGGTCTGCCACGCCTCCTTCTGCCTGTTACATACATTGCACAAACCTATAACACCCTTTTACACTTTGTGTACAGGGTATAATAAAATCTAAGCTGTTATGTGACTGCTGTCATCTGGTGCCCCGATCTCACACTGTTATGGGAATACAAGTCTATTATATGTATATGTACATACGTTACATACAGAGCTTAGTATAAAAAAAAAAAATTGCCAATTTTTTGCGGAGCACAAGAACATACAACTTGTGTATTTCTTCACGGTAGATTTGCGCATTTGAAAAAATATTATGATCAAGATCATTTTTACCAAATAGTTAAAGTTACAGCCAGAACCTCGTTTTTCTATAATGGTTTTAAACGTATTGAAATCGATTGACAATTGCGTCACATATTTGCAAAAAAAACATCTTTCACCAAGATCAACCAAAGACCAGCTTTTCGTTAATCTGTCCAATGTTCAAACACAAACAAATTGGACAGACCTTAGAAAATTTAAATAAAATATTGTTTTATTTTTAGTGGAAACCACGCTTTTTCACCCTCAAAAGATGTAATGTCTATATCATAATATATATATATTGCTTCACTTTTTTCGAAAATGGGAGCACGGCTTGATTGGTATTCGTCTGTCAACTTCATGCTGGTTACTTGTCTGGATGTCAGGATCTTGACTTCAAATTGGCTTTTATTGCTCCAGCCAACTTAACTACGTGTTATACGTGACATATTATAAACAGCAGCCCACTTAGCCAAGACACACAACATACCCGGCAAACCCACCCACTGGAATTTTGTGTGTAAAGCTGTAACAGATGATGTAGAGGCGCGAGCTTGTTGTTGGCCGTAGACTACGCAACTGTATTTACCGGTTTACACCAGTGAACGGAAGGCTGGCAATCATCCGCATCAAGAGGAAATTTTTCAACATCAGCCTGATAAGCGCGCACGCCCCCATGAAGGACAAATATGATGCGACGAAAGATACATTCTACGCTAGACTTAGATATATTTGTGGTGGGTGTGATGGCTCATCAATGGAACCAAAGGAACCCATCCCTATCACTCAGGCAGCCTTGCCAATTGTGGTAGACTTGAGTCAGTCGATGACCGCTGCCCACCCTATGAAATTTATATCGTTTTGGGGGATTTTAATGGCAAGGTTGGATGAGAACGTTTCTTTGGTCATACTATCGGACCAAACATACAACGGTCTAAGTCTTGTTGACTACACCGAAGATCGAAACAGTGTTGTCTGTGGTACAAAATTTCAGCATTCCAATATCCACAAGGCTACATATGTAGCTGTCTCCCGACCAATCTACAAAAAATTATATTAACCACGCTGTGATTGACGGAAGGTATTCAGAGTGGTCAACTTCAACTCAGACGTCAACCTTGCGGATTGAAGAACCTGCGGTCCAGCTCACAGAGAAATCTGAGCATAACAAAACTGCACTCACAACGGACTGCCATATCCTTGGATGCATATATGCCACTACTTGCGTACTACCTCAGGGAACGTCCTTTTTAGCGCCCACTTCCGAGACTCAACGAGTTCCAACCACTATTAACTTATGCTGCATGCTTTTCTATGCGTATGAAATGTTTGGCATATAATATTTCAATACTAATAAAGACATCACCTAAAAATATATCTTATGCCTGAAAGAGAATTTTACTCTCTTTACAATAGAAAAAAAAAATTTGATGCAGAAGCTCAGGACTGTGCCCGACACCACCCTGTACCCGATTTTCGCATTAAAATCAAATTTCTGTGCAAATTCTTGTATCGGTGTGTTGAGGGATACAGGCATAATAAAGGTAACTGTACTACGGGGGTAAGGGGGGTTTTTTGGCAAAAGGTCTACATTGTTTGGTTTATAAGCCTAACATGAATCTACTTATCAAATAAAAGTGATATTTGTGATAGAGCTTATAGGAGGGGCCTAATTGGGACATTATTACCTATATCTTTTTTAATTTCAATCTAATCTTGATCATTTTTACAGCACACATGCAAATTAATAGTGTGCATACCTGTACCAAGTTTCAATAGGATAGCTTTTATGGTGGCTGTAAACCGCGAAATTCTGTCACTGAGAAAGGGTACAACACGGACAGACGGACATGGATATATTGACTATCCTGATCATTTATTCCGATGGAACATATAGTCTGCCACGCATCCTTTACATACATTGAACAAATCTATAATACTCTTTTATACTTTTTGTACATGGTGTAAAAATGTACTGATCCAAAATTCCACTACATGTGGATATGAATATATGTAGAGACTCGTTGTGTTTGGCTTTTTTTTATAAAAGTCCCTCCTTCCCGCCAATAGAATTTCGTTAATTAATTTTTTTTTTAATTTGAAACGTTAATCAATCGACTTAACGAATATAAAACATTTTTATGGCAAATGAGAAGAACATGACATGAGATATTACGTTCACGACAAAAAAAATAACATTTTAACACAAATTTTCCTCAATTCAACAAAAACATGGACACTGAACAAACTAACGACGCCTCCTTCGAAGCCAAATGTCACTAGTATGGATTCGCCTCAACCTACTTCTACATGTATTAGTGACCAATGCCCCTGCCAACGGGTTCAGGCGGGCATTCAGCCGGTCTTTATACCGGCTAGAATGCCGATTTAGCTCATCCATCACAGTGGGCATACGTAAATCACGATGAATCGCGCGGTTTTGCATCACTTGGACCGTAGCGATGTTGGAAGCGGCCGCAAATCCCCAAATAATTACTGTCACACCCCGCAATATATTGATTTGAAAATAGGCGTAGACATTTATAAAAGTGTTTGTAATCATTAGCAAAACTTCTCAATTTGAACTTTCCAATAGGAAAATGCTTACACAAAAGGAGATACTTCCGTTTCCATTTCACAGTATGTTACATTCAGTGTTAATAGGGAAATAGGGTACAGGGTATCCCAATGTCGGGCACCGTCCCGACAGTCTGCATAAAATTTTGTTTTTGCTTGTATGGCTTTGCAATATGCATGGCATGGTATTTTCAAGGCATTTTCGCTTGCATTTTTATTTTGTGAAACCCCAGTTGATGAAGAGTATATGGCTATTTGCAAAGAGGCGAAATGTATCGTTTAAAGTAGGTAAGTAAGCAAAGCCGCTGTATGTTCTTTTCAATGATACCGTTAAAAAAAAATAGTTGATTGTACTCTGGCATCTTAAGCATTTAATTTTAGTGCCTTTAGACGAGGTATTGCTGGTACATCTCGAGACCCATATCTCAAAATAATTAGACTGTATATTAACATTAAGTCTAAGAAAATAATTTTTTTAATAAATAAAAATATTCGTCTGACACCAAGTAAATACATCCAATACACCTAGTACACAAGGGAGTAACTATATTAAGTTTGTGTACAAAAAAAATTGACTGAAGCACCTGTGAGAAAACAATTAAGATTCCACGAAGTATGTACCAAAGAACTCGATCTAACCATGTTCGTTTGTCCATCTATTTATTCGTCCGTTTCTCAGAGACCTAAAGAGCTTGGATAATTAAATTTATTCAGAAGACGAAAATCGGCACATTTCTATTTTGTCATTACCCATCTATGGTTAATATACCATTGAAATCGATTGAAGAAAAAATACCAAAATTTGAAACTTTATATTGCCAAAGCGCTTTACCAGAAATGAGAGTCAACAAAATTGCTACAAAAGCTTATTTAATTTTACGTTGACAATATTATAGCTATATTTAAAATAAAACCGTTTACTGCCGTAAGCCCCAAATTTTCCACTGGGTTCTTTCTATTAGACAATGCACACAAAAGTTTTACATACACACTGAAATATAGCTGTACACATGCACATGCAAATATTTTCATGCTTTGCTTGACAAGGCAATAACATGAGCGGAACAACCTTCCTCGTTGACGTTCGCAGCAGTATGAAAAATAAGATACCATTGCGAGGGAAGTCGGCAGAGTAAGATTACCTTCTATTCTTATACTATAGCGCATATCTTGCAATAAACATGCCTTGGCTGTCATTACTACATGAGAGCAATAATAGAGAAAATTCAAAGTCAGTCGGTGTCAATCTTTAACTCGCTACGAACGCGCTAATAACCTAAAACGAAATTCTCTAAAGTTACACATAAATATACAAAAATTTCAGGTGCCCGACAGTGGAATACCTTGTACCCTCCATAAACACTAAATCCAGCATACGTTAAAATGGGAACGAAAGTATCTACTTTTATATCTCTTTTCATAAGATCGATATGCCTGTAAACATTTTCCTATTGGGAAGTTCCAATTGACAAGTTTTCCTATTGGAAAGTTTGCTATTATGGTAGCAAAAATTACTTTTATGCCCATAACTCCAGTATTTTTGGGTCAATGTCGTTGTATTTTGTAAAATAGATCAAAAACACATTTATAAATGTCTGTGGCAATTTTCAAATCAATATATGTGGTGTGTGGCAGTAATTAAGGTAAATCGATTTCGGGGGAAGGGGTGAACGTCTTCTAACCGGAAATCCAACACATCAAAAACTGCCTTTCGGAAATATTAAATATAGACCTTAAGCAAACAATATTGTGGGGTCTTCTTGATTGAGTCAAAGTCAATTTGTCATATACTATAAATATGATTGTTCCTTTGTACTAATGATCTTATGCAATAGAATCATTGCACTTGAGTGGGTCCAGTCGCGTATTCGGAGACATGATCGGTTCGACTAAGGTTATATGTTTATATATATACCTTGCGATATTGTTAAACACAACTTTTAGTTTTTGCCAGTTTGTTGCATCGCTGTTTTCAAAAACCACAACTCCGTTAAATAGCGAAGGCATTAAGTATCTTTTGGCAATTAAAGCTCTTAGCTTTGGTGGAAGAATCTACTGAGTTGTGTATAGCTGCCTCAGTATCCCGTATATGTTTTTTCCACAGCTTTATTTATATGAACATTCCATATCAGCGTTCTATTAAATAGTAATAAAAAGCCAAGCTTGTTAACATGTTCAATATATTCAATATAATTATTATTAATAGTCCGCTTTTGCAGACTACTTATATTTAGCATATTTCTACATATGAAGAGACATTTTGTTTTAGACGAATTTGGACTCAGTCCATTTCTTTTTGTCCACTCTTTTACAACACTATTACAATTAAAAGCTCAAGGTAAATTTCCAAACTTATTTTGTAGGGTTAGGTCGTAAATGGTTATTATATGATCCTTATATAAATATGTAGATACAAAGTTAAGTATAAGACAAGATGCGCTGATAACGCTGCTCAAACTGAATGATATGAGTCAAAATGAAGAGCGCAACTAAAACCATAATTTATGAGTAGCAGTCATGTGCTTCCATAGCCCGTACGGACCGAACACTTGTCGGCTATTTAAACAGACACGGCCCAAATTCCAGCTGAGCCCATGAAACAAACAGCTGTTCCATGAGGTGGGGCATGATGGAATAAACAAAGGTGTGCTCACTCTCAGTATGTGTCTCTTTAAATTGTTGCCAATTTAGTCAACGTCTGATTGTTTTGGTGAGTGAACGTCTGTGGGCGCATAGTCAACGCATAGCTGAGCTTTTAAGCTTTCGCTCACACAAATTTTGGCAACTGAAAATACTGAGAGTGAGCACACCTTTGTTTATTCTATCATGAGGAGGGGCTATCGTTGACTGCTAGTGCGAGAGTAAATGAGGCTCCGCAGCGCACTGTGAGTTGGCTATACACTGCCAAAAAAATATGTGTGCAAGCGATCAACGCTGTACAAAAAGTGTAAACGGGTATTATAAATTTGTGCAATGCATGTAACAGCCAGAAGGAGGCGTGGCATGCCATATGTTCCATGGGCGAAAAAGATAAGGAGCAATTGTCGAGTCGATATAGCCATGCCATGTCGCACAGATCTCGGAGACTTAAGGAGTTCGAAATTGGATCAAAAGAAGCGCGTTATCCCTTCGCCGATCAAGTTTGTCGATTTATGTCGATAGACCCCCTTCCCCAACCTATCGAATGGAAACTTTGAACTCACTGTTCATGTGCGGTGAAGTCTTGTTTTCCATCAACAAGTAATAATAATAGGTAATGCTAAAAAACTCGCGTATATGTTCATGTATGTATATATAAAAACAATTTGATGCTGGGATACTCCGCGTACCTATTTTTTTCATGAAAATCAAATTTGTGTGCAAATTTTTGTATTGATGCATTGAGGGATATGTACCAAGTTTCAATTGGATAGCTTTTATGGTGTGGCTGTAGAACTGTGCGACAACACGGACAGACAGAAGGACGGACGGACAAATGGCTATATTGCTCCTGATCATTTTGGAACTCATAGCCTGCCACACCTTCTTCTGCCATTTACATACATTGCACCTATTTAATGTCCTTTTACACTTTGTGTACAGGATATAAAAAACATTCTGCGCGAAAATTTAAGCGCAAGGACCATTAGTCTTGTGCGCGATCCAAAGGCATTCGTGTTCCACCAAGTTGGTTTAAAAATGGCATCTGCATAACACCCATTCGATAGCGCCATAAAACAAAACAGGAAGGATAGGTGTCTATTAGGGTGTAAATTTCGTCTGGCGGGAGTGGTCTCTACCATAGTAGCATCGATTGAACAGAGTTATGACGGTGGTACCGTGGTACACGACTTATTTGACAACATCAAATGTATAGTTTTCAACATCAATGAGCATTTTAATGGTCGCAAAGGCTCCGGTAACTGCTTGCTTAGTACTTCATTAGCAAAATGACATCTACTCAAATTCCCCAACTAAGTATTATTAATTATACCTTGTACCCGGTGATGGGCAAAGCACGAGGCATACGTGCCTCGGGAAGATAAGCGTGATGCATGGTGACTCAACAGCGGCCAGTTGGTATTTGCAATGAAGTGCAAGAAGATTTGAGTGGAGAGGATAAGGAAAAATTTAAAACTTTTTTTGTTTATCCTATTCTGAATGTGGCTCTATCTGAGTTAGAGGAGTGCTTCAATCATTTGAACAAACTGCAAAATACTTATGGATTTCTGTTTGATTTGCACAAAATATTTCATCACATGAATGCCAACAAATTACAAAACATAAACAACAATGTCACAAGATAGTCTAACTAACTTGGCAACGATTTCTATTGAATCTGATATGCTAAGCTTCATTTCTCATCAAGACGTGATTCGACTAAAATCAATTTTCGTTTCTGCAAGTAAATGTTTTTTGAAGAATTAGGTTTCGATAATAAATTATAAAATATAACTTATCACAACGAGCGGAAGTTTGTGCTGTGACGAAAGCAAGAGAGTTTATAAATTACAGGTAGTTTTTGACTGTTTTTGGGTTTTATTGTTTGTTTGATAGTATGTGCGAGCAAGCTTTGAACTTTCGACTGGAGCGTCTGGTCCTATCGAGTGATAGGTAAACAGTTGTAAAGTTAGTAACAACTTACTAATACTAATTTAAAATGAACAGTTGGTCACCAACTCAGGCTTTTCCGCACGTTTATCAAAACAACCGAAATTAGCTAGGAGAAACTTAAACAAAACAATGAAAAAAAATCGAAAATTATTTACTCTTATTATTCCTCTGGCGACCCAACTATAGCGATTAGAGTGCTCAAATTCAATAAGAAACCCTTTGAGGACCTGCCCAACACGATAGAAAATATTTAGCTTGGTAAAGTGGAAATTACTAAAATTATTGGAAAAACAAACTTTTTTAAATTATTTACTCTTATTATTCCTCTGGCGACCCAACTATAGCGATTAGAGTGCTCAAATTTAATAGGAAACCCTTTGAAGATATGCCCAACACAAAAACATTTCCAGATCGCCGGAAAAGTTGTCAGATTGCTAGCTTAAATCGTCGTAAAACATAAAATTAGAGATTTTAGTTTTTTGGGCAATCCCAATACTTTTTTGCGGAAAAGTAATAGTGCAATATACAGTACAGTAGTAGTTTACAATATACCCACAGTTTCGTCACATGTTTTTAACATCGAAGATGTTTTATATTTTTATTCTTCATTACTCGATACTTTTTTACATCATTTCACAATTTGCATTCAACTTTGTCTGTCTGCCTGTGTGTGTGTGTATGTTTGTACCCTTTCCACGCCTAAGCCGCTGAAAAAATTGTTTTTCATTTTGGTGTAGAGATAGATAGGACCTTGGAATAAAAAATAGGCTCTTTTTTTGTGGCAGTATCTTAACCCCTTCCTCCGTGACAGAATTTTTCGGTTTACACCCACAACATAAAAACTATCGAGTTTAAACTTTGCACAGATAGGCACACTTTTACTGTGCATGTGCAGTGTAAAAATGATCAAAAATAAAGTCTCTTTTGGTGGACAAAAAATCGTACAACATAAAATGACACAAAATCTCAATTACTTTCTACAAAGGGGCAAATCATAGGGACAGTCGACTTTTGTGCTTGCTAGAAAGTTAATATTAAAAAACCGAACAACAACGAAAATTAATAATTTTAAAGAAAGCAGAGAAAAAAAAATTGAAAGCAGACAGTCAGTACTGTAGAATACCCTGTACCCTTTTTCTTTATAAACACTAAATATGGTAAAATGGGAACGGAAGTATCAACTTTTATGTCTCTTTTCATAAGATCGATATGCCAGTAAACATTTTCCTATTGTGAAGTTCAAATTGACATGTTTTCCTATTGTTTGGAAGTTGGTTATTATGCGGAAAAAATTACTTTTATTCTCATAACTCCAGTATTCTTGGGCCAATAACGTTGAATTTTGAAACATATAACAAAAACACGTTTAAAAATGTATGTGTCAATTTTCAAATCAATTTGTTGCGTGCGGTAGTTATTAAGGTAAATCGATTGCGGGGAAGGGGAACTTCTATTGGAAAAAGGTGAATACAGTTTTAATGATTTGGTACACGAATCTCCATACCAAATTTTGTAATTCTAGCTCACGTGTATCCATTTCTACAGGTATTGGAATTTTGGAGCAGTTTATTGGTGAAGGGGGTCGAAATCAACCTATTTTTGACTATAACCATTGATGTATTTATCCGATTTCAATAATATAACATGGATGCACATAAACACGACGCATACCTCTGTCGAGTTTCGAGTTAATAGATTTATCGAAGCGGCTGTAAACCGCGAAATTCTGTCGCGGAGGAATGGGGTAACCTATCAACATGAATCGACAAACTTGCTCTGCTTCTGGAAAATGCGCGCCTTTTGATAAAATTATTGTGGCTCTAACTCATATAGTCTCTGAAAAAAAGAGACCAACACAGACGCACGGGCAGTCAGAGAGTTACCATCATTTTTGCTCATGGAACATATTATCTGCCACGCCGCCTTCTACCTGTTACATACATTGTACAAAACTATAAAACCCTTTTACATTTTGTGTACAGTGTATAAAAAGCATATTGAACGATATCACCACGACGTTTTACAAAACAATAAAACTTATCAGCAACAACGAAATCTAATGGAAGATAAAAAAAGGCCGCATCCAAAAGTTTTGACGCCCAGTATTCGGGTGTTAATTAACAATTAAACCATCCGTTTCACTTTGCACGGTATAGGGCCATTTGCCATGATGGGCGTTATGCCTTATGGAAGGTCTGCACTATTATATCCCTACAAGTCCTCAATCAGTGCGCATAGATGAGATCGCAGCAGCCAATTATGTTGCTGAAGTGGAAGTGACGGCAAATTGAAATCTTTGAAAGTCAATGCGTTAACACATTTGAATCGTACACATACACATATTTAAGATAATACGTCTACTATATTGAAATAATTTTTTTTTAGGTGTGAAAATTCAGTTTCTGCTAAACGGTCAAATCACATCACGAACATAAGCCACCAAAGAAATGTTAAATTCCCATACACCTGCTAATCTCAAGGACACTGTTCTACATGTTTTCAATAAAATTGGATGGTTGAATAATTTGGAATTGATCCAGATTTTAAAGAGTCATGCGAAGACGACGATGATTTGTTTGAAAATGTTAGAGTTCTTGAACCTGCCAAAGTTGCAATGAACAAACTTCAAGGCGTTAGTTAGTTTTGGGTAATTATACCCTGTACACAAAGTATATAAGGCTATTATAGATTTGTGGATTGTATGTAAGATTAAATTACAAACTTGAAAACAAAATCCGGGTCAATCAATGATCAAGTGCAATTTGGGTGTCCGTTGCAGTTCGCTGATGTTAGCCTAAGAAGCAAAATATCGTGGTACATGGTATCCCACTGTCGGACACCGACGCGACTGTCTGTAGTTTTTATATCCTCTACCAAAAGTGTAAAAGGGTATTAAGGCTTCTTGAACCTATGTAACTGGGAAAGTGAGGCGTGGCAGACCATAAGTTCCATGGGCAAAAATGATCAGGAGCAATACTCGAGTCGATAAGCGACTATAAGTTAGACCAAAAAAAAAGAGCAAGTTTATAGAATCATGTCGATACCTCACCTTGTTCTCCGTCACAGAATTATAACTTCAAAAGATATAGGTGGTAATGTGCCAAGTTTATACCCCTCTTCACTTCACTTTTAATAGCAATATTTAGGGTTATATTTATGTTAGAGCCACCAAATGTGGTACGTAGACTCATGTTAGGCTGATAAACGATACAATGTTGACCTTTTGCCGAGTCATCTCTCCTACCCCTGTAGTGCAGTTACATTAATAACGCTTATACCCTTCAACGCTCCTCTGCTCCACTGTCGGCATTTTTATCAATACTTCTCTGAACGACTCAGTCAATAACGAAAGAATCCTGAAGTATGAATTGAAACTCTAAAAAAGGTAAAAATTGCTTAATAACTTTTTTTTTATATTTATAAAACGCTTCTAATGCAAAATGTTTAATTGTGATTTTCACACGCCACAGAAAGTCAATGAAATATAAACTTTTTTTTATTGTTATCAGAAATAATTAAAAAGTGAGCTAAATAATCCATAAGACTTTTTGCTAAATGTACACAAAATATATATATATATATATATATATGTGTACATAGGTCGGCAAGCAACTTAAGAGAGAAAAGATCAACAGAGAATTGGGGAGGAACAAAAAGCTTTGAAATCGCTTGATAAGACGAAAATGTTAATATACCATCTTTAGACACGTATATTTTATTGCATTTCATTATTATCTTTGCAAATGTTACACAACAATTTCTAACAATTTTTTATATCTAATTCGCCTATAAATACATTACACACTTTTAGTGCTATACTAACAATTGTGTACAAAATTCACTCAAAAACACTCAAAAAAAATCCAATAGACCTGAATACAATTTGGATTCACATATTTATGTTTACATGTGTATTTTTAAAATTAATTTAAAAGCCTTTCGATGGCTTTATTTGTAGATTTTTTTGTATTTAGGGAGTTTGCATTCTTGCAACTTCACTTTACGCACTTGGTTTCAAATTTATTTGACACATACAAAAAAAAAACGAATATGTAACCGAAAATGACCCACACTATTATACAATTTTAAACTTTAATTATATGAAAACAATTTTCACGACGACGGCATTAACGCGCGTTTAGTTACTGTCACGGCTCCTCTGCGGCTCAACTAAATTTAGAATAAACTCAAGCAGCCACCAAGGCAACGTCGCGCCGCGTCGCGTCGCGTCGCGTCGCGTCGTGAGCAGCTGAGATGCCAACCGCATACAGCATAATAGCAGAAAGTCTAAGAGCGCGCGTGCGCTTTAAGAGCGCAGAATCAGATGGAAAGAGAACATGCCGGCAGATGCAAATTAATACTGTTGATCAAGGCAAGGTATAATTAACAATGTAGCGTGACCCGCTCTCTCAGACTCCAGACTCTATAGAGTCACTCAGACACAAGTTTAAATTTGTTTAACAACGCATAAAATCTGATCTGAAATGATCTAAAAAATGCAAAATTTTGTAATATTCAAGAACCATGATGGGACTTTATTTTCAGAATTTCGTGAGTATCGGTATTTTTGGGGAAGTTTTACTCAAACCGCTATCATTTTCCATAGCCAATTGAGTTAATAACGGAATTCTTTTTCTGAATTAAATATAAATGTCATTTTTCGATTCGCGCTCTTGCTAAAAATTTAGACAAAAAAGTGGACAATTTTGTTCTTTACCCAAGCGTGTTGACATGTTACCAAACTGTTTTTTAATAATTTCTCTCGAATCAATAGTCCCATTTGCGGAGAAACCAGCGGATGGAAAATGAAGAAGATATAAGAATTTAAACTAAAATGTACAAAATCAAGAACTTTATCGATATATTTTTTTTTTATAAGTGATTTAGTTTTGAATTCAACTATCTTTATGCTATAGCCAGCCAATCTGTTGGCATACCTACGAAATGTTACAGGTATCGCTTGATGTCACACAGTGCGTGTGACAGTAGCTGGCGATGTTTGGAGAAAAATATTTGTTGCCGCAGTCTAACAGCTGCATCATAATGGTGTACCATTAGAAAATATAGTTCAAAATTTGAACTTAGCTTTATATAAGTCGGATGCAAATGCCGTGGCCGAAAAACAGAAGAATTAGACCCTACCTTCGAAATAGAGGGCTAAGAACCCGACGGATGTATGTACGTCAAAAATGTCACAGCTCACGCGAGAACTTGAATCTCTGATCTCATCTGTACGATGATATCCTTGAGAAGGATCTGTCAGATGACGAAGATGTAGTGTTTATCTCTAAATGGGCGGACCTGTCATTAACCTAGTTCAAGAAGCATGGACGATTGATTGCTAGTAAGGTTTGTGGATTATTGTATGCAGAGTAGGCATACTTTTACTAAATATACCTCGGTTCACGCCAATTAGTAGAAGTAAGTAGAAAAGAGCTCAGTAGCGCCAATGTAACGGTAATTTGGCTGCCACAAAAAATGTAACCAGCTAAATGCACGTTGACGGCTTGCTTTTCAGACGGCTTCATCATTTGCTACCTGACAAGTATAGATATTATGGGCGCATTTATGCTACGGTTAGAATGCGTGTCAACGGCAACTCCAACCGGCTGACATGGTCTACATCTCTTTAGCTCTCCAAGTCAAGAGAGATTAGCATAAAGCGGCAACGGCATTATTATCAACCATTCATACAAAGTCGGTTACTCCACATGGAAGTTGAATGTTGCACTTCGGTTGACTTACTACATTCTTATGACTGCGGCAACCTATAGATCGAAGTCAGTGTAGTGGCATAGATGGCTTTTTGCGAAGGGTGTTGGGAGTGTGGCGATATGACACAACCATTAAATTATTGTCATAAGTTCCATTATCGATCCACGAAACTATATTTTATGTGGTACAAAACCAAGTAGAAGGATTTTTACATTTTAACTTTGGTGTATCGATCCTTGAAAATAGAATTTCCGGAAATTTTGAAATGAATGCAAACTATGAATAATTTAAAAAAGCTTCGTTGTATCCATGAAATTTTAGACATACCAGCTATGTTGCAAAAAGCATATACAGCCAAACCTGTCAAGTTGACAACACTCTTATACTGACCACCTGTTTCAGTTGACCGATTTTTAATAAAACCAAAAAATTGTAATATAAATTTTCTTATTTTCACCTGCTTAAGTTGAGCCTGCATAGCTTGTAAGGTGACCACTTTTATGGAAGATTTAAAATTTGTCCAATGAATATTACCCTATATAAATTGACCACACAAAAACAAGTGGTACATAATATGTAATGTTTTTTTTTTTTTTTTTTAAATTCAGCTCCTATTTTTACACTATGCAACAAATTTGGCATCATTGAAGGGCCTCTGCCGCTTTGGATATTCTAGTACCGTTTTCGGATTATGGCTACTTCAAAATTAAAATTCATTAATTATTTTTTTTAAATATATTTAATGGACTTGTTAGTCGTCTTAAAGAATATTACTGTATCTGATACTGAATTTTTGGAAGAATTGACCAAGCCATCGGTTTAGCCGCTGCTCAATGAAAATCAAACAGAAATTGTAGATTACTTAGTCAAAGTGAAAGCAAAAATTATAAGGTAAATTGATGAGTCGATATTTTGAAAACAACCTCACATAACATACATATAAGTACGTTTGACATCTTCGTTTAGGCATTCTACAAGCTGTGTCAAAATTTCAGATGAATCCTGAGTGAGCGTCTTAAGGAAACCATTTTTTTGCAAATATCTAGTTTCCTTAACTTCAAATAATGCTTTTGGCTATAAAAATTTGGAAATTTTTAGATTTAATTAACTGTTATTCAGATAAAACCCAAAAAATTTCGAAAATTCGAAAATACATTCCCTGGGCTTTAACTGATGTTTGAAGCCCAAACAAAATTGTTTGACCCTACAATTCTCTACCAAATAGATGTTGAAAAATTTTTATATAATTAACCGTTATAGAGATAGAGCGCAAAGAGTGAGAGAGCCCATTTTCAAAAGTTCGAAAACGTTAAATGCCATCTTTGAAACATTTTCAAATATCTCTTTTCCCAGTCTTCAAATGATGTTAAAAGCTATTACTAATCTTATTAATTTGTACAGCATGAAATCCCTATAAAATCAATGCTGATCAATATCTCATTAAGTTTTTGTGATATAGAGCACATTATCCAAATAAAATAAAATGTTGTCAACTTTAAAATATTTTATATATAACTCATAGAATTTACTTTTTTAATTATTTGTATTTGTTTCTCTCATTATTTAAGTTAACACAAGTGTTATTACCGGGTTAATTTTCTTCTTCGTGCTCTTCTTCTTTTGATTTCTCACTTTCAATATACAATTCAGTATCGTCATCGCCGCTGTCTATTACTATACGCTTTGGTCAAAATTTTCTAAAACGTCGATTACGAGCAATTGCAGAATATTGTGTTGAGTATTTCTTGTGGCGCTGCTTGCAATAATGTTATTGTGCGTTCCATTGTCTTATTTGGCAATGTCCATCACCAATTCAGGGGTTCCAAACCCACTCCCAATCAAGTTTGAATTTGGCAATATACTCGGTACATATGCTTGTAGAGCTGTTGCACTTGTCGGTGGAAGCAATGACTGTTTGGTCCAGCAGCTGCCGAATATAATCTAAATTGAGAAAAATTGAGAATTCTCTTAAAACCTGTGGTGTTGCTCTGCGTAGCAAGAGCGCTCAAATGTAATATAAATAACTTTTTGCTTCGATCGCGCTTCCAATATTTGTTATTTGTCTCTCTCTCTACTCTGGCTCATGATGGAATAAACAAAGGTGTGCTCACTCTCAGTATTTTCAGTTGCCAAAATTTGTGTGAGCGAAAACTCAAAAGCTCAGCTATGCGTTGCCTATGCGCTCACCGACGTCCACTCACCACATCTATCAGACGTAGACTAAATTGGCAACAATTTAAAGAGACACATACTGAGAGTGAGCACACCTTTCTTTATTCCATCATGCACACTCTGGATGCTGGGCCAACTTCTCTTATATCTCCTATCTTTCTTATCTTTTTTTTTGCGTAACCGCAAAGACAGCTGCACTGCTTGTAACTGCTCTGTGTAAAATTAGTATCAAACCAACCTCCCGCGCTCAATGTCTCGCAATAAATATGAAATAGCTTTACCTAATATATCGGAGTTTTACTCGGTGGCGGTCTGATTGTGACAGCGCCAGAAATTTCCTCAAATTTCGCCCCCAATTACTACTAAAAAAGCTTGATAGCTACACAATGACAATTGCACCGGTTTGTTCTGTTTTGTTGACTTTATAAATTGTTCATATTTATAATAGCCAATTCTCATTTCTGATTTTGGAGCATTATAAATAAATAACAATGTTCCCGGATTGCACTTTTCTTGTTGACAATAAATTTGATGCAGTCAGTCGGGACGGTGCCCGACAGTGGGATATACCCTGTACTCATTTTTCCCATGGAAATCGAATATCTGTGCATTCTCTCACTGAGGAAGGGGGTAAGATATCAACATAATTCGATAAACTTCATCTGCTTGACACAAATGCGCATATTTTGGTAAAATTTGTATGCCTCTAACTCTTATGGTTTCCGAGATCTCGACGTTCATACCGAAGGACACCCAGACGTACATTGTCCAAGCGCTACACGAGTCAATGATAAGCCTTTTGCCCATGGATCTTATGGTCTGCCACGCCTCCTTGCTACTGTTACATACATTGCACAAATTAATAATATCTTTTTACACTTTGTGTACAGGGTATAAAAATGTGAGCTTGACACAAATCTGAACGTTTTTCAAATATTCTAATAAATGCCAATATCATTTTTCTAAGTAACGTGGAGGTTGTGTCAAAAATACTTTTTAGCTTCTGGATAAAATCTCGCTCGATATTATAGTGCATTCTTATATGAAACATGTCGCATAGGGTTGCAGGCGTGACAGCTTAAGGCATCCTTTACACGAAGCGAGAAAGTGAAAAAATCTCACGCGCGACTGTCAAAATATTACAATTAATCCTACCAAGCCTTCAAACGAAACGAGTAAGATTTTTGACAGATCACTGATTTGAACGTATTTATATATATTTCCCATTCAAAACAATGGCTTCAAAATTCTAATTTTGTATGTATCCGCCAAACGCGAACTCAAAATAAAACGAGCGCTGGAGCGAAAGAGCCGCCAACGAAGTCGAGCCGACAGTGGATAAAACGCCCCGGGCAAGGGCGCGACAACTCGCACTTGATAATGCAGGAGTTGCAATATGAGAACGTTCAGACATTCAAATCATTCAACAGGATGTCTCCAGCTACGTTTCATAATCTCCTGGATCTAGTTTGCCCTCTCATATTAAAATTCCTGAAAATTACAACCTGGATTCTATTAATTTAACAAAACTACCTTTGACATTGTTCGGCGCCAAAAATCTTGTTTGTCTTCGTCACACATGGATCACTAAACGGATTTACAACACAACACTGTATCGCACCTTTCAGCACTAAACTGTGAGGTACAGCACAACGCTGAATTGCACTTTACAACACTTTGCCCA
This sequence comes from Chymomyza caudatula, assembly GCA_035041775.1. Taxonomy (NCBI): domain Eukaryota; kingdom Metazoa; phylum Arthropoda; class Insecta; order Diptera; family Drosophilidae; genus Chymomyza; species Chymomyza caudatula. The sequence goes on along the minus strand of JAWNKW010000186.1, from coordinate 723,856 downwards.
AAATCTCGCTCTATATTATAATGCACAGGCGATATTACCGTACCTCCAAACGGTGCGAGATGCAGCTCAAACGGCCTTGCTTGAAAATCTCGCTTCGTGTAAACGAGGAAATACAAAATGTACCATTTTGAAGAAAATTTTTATTTAAAAGTTTAGACTGCCGCTCTGATATTTTCAATGTAATATTAATGACATAAAAACACTCTAAAAACGGGTCCCAACTTTTCCTACAACAGAAAGAAATTATATAAAACGAGTCGGTTAAATACACTTTAAATGTATGTATGTTTCGTGAAACGAAAGCAAAACCTGTTGCTATAGGACTCCTATTTCCAATTTCCCAAAAAACAGACAATCCACCACATACACGTTCAGTTCTATGATCCCCTCTAAAACTTGTATACAAAATCGATGTGGACAAAATCAAGGTAACTGTACTGCGGGTGGTGGGGGGTGCTGTGCGACAACACGGACAGACGGACATGGCTATATCGACACGTTCAGTTCTATGATCCCGACTTATACTTTTATACAAAATGGATGTGGTGGGTTGTCGGGTGGGAAGGGGAAATTGGAAATTACCTTACCTACAATAAAAAAAAAAGATTTTTTTACTAATTTTAACATATTTTGTGTCTATGTGACCATGGAATAATAATAAAAGGAACGCACATTCTACTGCTCTCACCCAATTCGCGTGCCATATTTTTCTTTATTCTGATGCGAATGTCAAAGAGGAAGGATGAGTAGGCTTCAAAAAAATTTGGAACTCGCGACGGCAGAATGTTCGTTCCTTGTTATTATTCAAAAACAAAAGTATATATACACACTCATAAATAGCTGTAAACATCAAGCAATGCAACCTCACTCATTGATGTTGGCAACAGAATGAGAAATAATGCCCTAAAAATAAGCGGGCGTCGGCAGATGGCGCATACCTTGGATACACATACGGATAGCACACATATACACAAAGTAGGCACACTGACAGCACACATTTACACAGAGCTCTATCGGTGTGAGATTTTTCCAGTAAATAAGCCTTGGACCTAGCACTTGGGGGAGACGACCCAACAAGCGCATTCGACCGAACGCTTTGATTTATTTATTCGAGGAACTTACATGCATTGATCTACGCGTACTATTTTAATTGATGTGGTAAATAAAGTTGAGCTTACCTGTAAATACAGTTATAAAATATTTAATTAAAATAAAATTTGAAAGGGCTTTAAAATTCAAAAATACAAAACCAGCCACACTTTTATTATAAATGTGAGAATGACAATGGCAACGAATTCTACGGGGATGTTGCAAAAGATTAAGATATTTTTGGTTGGGCCCGGGGGTGTACTACCTCAACCAAGTTGACGCACAACCTCCACGTGGGGCCCCCCGGTTTACTGCCATAATAATTATGCCTCTCACTCACTGCCCATCTCAAGACAGTAAAAGCGATATAGGCGATTTTAAAAAGTACCAGATTCCAGCAACTTGATCTCCACTGGGCTACATGGCTGTCCCCAGATCAATCTACACTCATCGGGTTAGTGCGTCTACAGATAAAGCTAAATATGCAAGACTATCTATATACATAAATTGAAAAATATAATATTACATGAAAAAAAATTTGGTGCAGACAGTCGGAACGGTGCCTAACAGTGGGATACCCTGTACCCATTTTTCCCGTGAAAATCAAATTTATGTGCAATTTTTTGTATAAAAGCGCAACTGGGCTGCGGGGGTGGGGGGTCTATTCGGAACAATGTCAACAATGTTTGTTTTATAAGCTTTACTTGAGTCTTCGCACCAAATTTTGTTGCTCAAACAAAAATGTAAACCTTAACATTATGCCTCTAAAAAGGAAAATTTGTTTAACGTTTATAGAAGGAGGGGCATAAAATTGCCAGACTATTACTTATAACTTTAAAAGTTTCTATCCGATTTGGATAATTTTTACATAACACATGCACAATAACAGTGTGCATGACTGTGCCATGTTTCAATCTGATAGCTTTTATGGTTGGTTGTACGCGGTTCACGGAGGAAGGCGGTGAGATACCGACATGAATCGATAAACTTGCTCTTTTCCGGGAAAATGAGCATCTTTTGGTAACATTTTTTTGCTCTCACTGTTATAGTCTCTGAGAAATACGTTACAACACGGACAGACAGACGGTCAGACGGACAATACTATATCGACTCGACTATTTCTCCTGATCATTTTTGCCCATGGAACATATGGTCTGCCACGCCTCCTTGAGCTTGTTTCATACATTGCACAAATCTATAATACACATTTACACTTTGTGTACAGGGTATAAAAATTTGGCCTTATAACTCCAAACGCTTTGAGGGTTTTACTATATTTACCTAGTACTTTTGAAAAAAAATTTGATGGAGACAGTCGGGACGGTGCCCGACTGTGGAATACCCTGTACCCATTTTTTCCATATAAATCAAATTTCTGTGAAAACTTTTGTTTCGACGCGTTGAGGGGTAATAACGATAACTATGCTACGGGGCTAGGGGGGATGATTCGGAAAAAGTTCAAAATTGGTCAATCTGGCTTATAAGCCTAACATGAGTCTGCGTACCCAATTTGGTTAACATAAATGTGAACCATAAAATTTGTATATAATGTGAAATTCTGTTGCAATTCATAGGGGAAGGGGCCTAAAGATCCTATCTGACATGAATAATTTTTGCACAACACATGGACAGTAATAGTTTCCATAGCTGTGCCATGTTTCAATTGTATAGCTTTTATGGTGTAGGTTGAAACCCAATCTGTCACGGGGGAAGGGGGTGAGATATCGACATAATTCACCAAACTGGATCTACCTAGAGAAAATACGCATCGTTTGGGTAAAATTTTGCTCTAACTTTTATAGTCTCCGAGAACGAAGCGACAACACCGACAGACCGATATGTCTATGTCGACTTGACTATTGCCCCTGACCATGAAACCTATGGTCTGCCACGCCTCTTTCTGCCTGTTACAAACATTGCACAAATCTATAATACTATTATACTAAAGCTACTAAATTGTAATTAAATAGAGGGCTCCGCCCCCTGCTCACTAAAGCCGTCAAACATGTTTGATGACACAAAAAAAGCTCATCTCCGCGTAAGTCAGTCCCGCGCTCTGCGTGCGCACTCCCATAGCACGCAATATGTTTAAATTTTCAACCATGACAAGCTCATCTCATCTAAGCTCTGTCCCGCTCTCTGTGTGCGCGGGGCCTTTGAGTTTGTACTATCTTTGGTTTAGCTGTATTTCACGTCAATGAATCGATGATGATCAGTACATTTAACGGGATGATAATGGTGCACATAGTAAATGAATTATAAAGTAAAAGTCTGACGACTCTCGCTCTTTTTTACATTTGCTGTTGTTGAAGGGGGAAAGGCTTTCAGGTGTAACGTGACGACAATAACAACATAGAAATACGTTTGACTTTTACCTGCGCATTACCTATTAGAGCATCATTTGCATGAGCAACAACCTCTTCATCAATATTTTTAAAATCCGAGACAAATTCCTCCTCTTCCTGCTGTTGATTTTGGTGCTTGGTGTTTCCATTAAGATTGACAGCTGATTTCGATTTGATCTTGGTAAAACGTGCAGAGCAGCGTAAGCTTTTTAACACGCCGAAAGAGCGTGCATTGCCAAACTTTTGAGAAAGAACAAAAAAGAGAGTTTGGGAAAGGATTTTTTTTGTATTAATTTTGCATTATAATCATATGATGCAAAGAGCTACAAAGTGTCGTAAAGATGTGCGATTTTCAGGACCGTTATTCGTCTCTCTGAGCGCATAAAATAGGAGAGCGAGACGACACTGGCTAACTTTTAGTATAGGCTTGGTTCACATTTTTCGATTTTTTGTATGGCAGCTATATGATATCGTAAGCAGATTTTGGTCAAATTTAGTTCCGTTACATATAAGCGAGATTTTTAAGTGAAGCCGTGTGATTTATGCCGCGCACTGTTTGATGGCAAGGTAATATCGCCCATAAGATGTCTAAGATGAAACTTGCTTCATATTAGAATGCATTCTAACATCGAGCGGAATTTCGTGAGGGTTTTTTTTTACTTTCTCACTTAAAAATCTCGTTTCGTTTATGCAGTCTAATATGACGCAAGTCGCATAGGGTTGCAGGCGAGACAACTTATGGGCGATATCACAGTGCCTACAATCGATGCGAGATGCAAATCACACAGCCTCGCTTCATGTAACAGCCCCCTAAGTAAAACTGTTTTAAGCATTCGTTTGTATTTTGGTCAAATTTGGTACAATTGCTAAAGCTAGAGAAAAACTGAGCTGATACAAAGTTAGTTGCGTTACTTATAGAAATAAAAGAGTTGTCTTTAGTGGAATATTTTACTAGTTGTAGCCGCGCAGTCGCAAATCGACTGCAAATTAAAGTCCATAAGTTTTTTAATTCAAAATCGCTCAATGCTTTTGCGAGAGAAATTCTAATAACAACTGAGAAAACGTTCGTGACCATATACAGGTGTCAACAAATTGACAACTATTCTCTGTCGTCACACAAATACTATTGCAGATGACATTAGCTAACAGAGAAATCGTTTGTGACCAGTTACCAACACATGTAAAGGTATGTCAACACAAATGTTTTTTTTTTTTAATAGCTTCATCTATGATTTGGCAAAATATATGAATAAAACCTATATATCGAACTTCTTATGAAAATTCCCTGACAATGATATAAGTTTCACCCATATTTGTTTCTATATAGTTGGTGAAAAAGAGGTCCAAAAATGTTCCTTAGCCTATTTATATAATATATACAGTATTTCCTACTCTACACTTTAATAACAAATTTGATAAAAATCGGTCCACTATATCATATAGCTGTCATACAGAATATCGCAAAAAGTGAACCAAGTCTATACAAAAAGTGAATCAGTGTCGTCACGCATTCCCATTCCCATTGCGCGTAGTGAGACACGGCTAACGGGACTGCGCTTTGCGTGACCTCTTAATAGTCTTAATGGGATCATGATATACATACATATAGGCGCATACAACCAAAAAATGTAAGCGAGAAATGTAGTTTTATTTTTATATGATTTTTTTTTTAAGTGCGTTATATGATATTGTTTTTTTAGGTGTGCTACACAGAGAAAAAACATTGATGCAGATAGTCGCGACCAATGCATATGTATTTTACAAGGTATAAGCCATCTGCCGCCGCACAGTGGATCCAACTGACTTCTTTTTCGGCAAAAATCATTGGATTAGAGTGAGTAAAGATATTTTCAAAATAAAAATGCATGTAACAGCGAATTCATTAAGCTAACTACTACATTGCGATAAATATGCTGTGAATGAAGGGGATTCAAAAACGGCTTAATAAATTCTTATAATTTTGAAAATCTGTTGATAAGATGTTTTGAGTCTATTTTAAAGTTGGGATCCGTCCATATATTACGTCATCACTTTTTGGACATTTCCGACACCCTGCCCCGCCATGGGACTCTGAAAAAAAATTTTAAAAAAAAAGTTGATTATATACATACATGAAATTTGATAGCAAAAAGCTATCGACGTCACTGATGAGTGTGTTCGATTCCGTAATCAGCCCGCTTAAACACGCTAGTGTCTGTAAGGATCGCCAGCTATCCAGCCTCAATATTAGCCTCATAACTTTCGTCTCATCAAGAGATTGCGACATTTAGCTACATGTGTCGTATTTAAACATTGTAAATATTTATATGCTAATCTGAGTTAATGATAGTCTTTTAGGCACAATAGATCACGATTATCTACCTGGGACACGCTACAGTGATCCGGCAAACAAAAAGTTGAGCTGTTTTTAAAAGGAACCACCTCGATAGCGCAAAGAGAGTAGTCGGCTTTCTTCGCACTTTCATGGCCATATATTAAATCAAAATTTTACAAATGACTAGAATATTGTGTTCGCCTAAATATTTATTATTTCTTGAAACGATAAAAAAAAAATTGTATGATGATGACGTTTTATATGGACAGTCCCTTAGCATACACACTACCGCGATATGGTGAAACTTTGGACGAGGACGATTTATGGAAAAATAAGCACAAATTAGAAAATGGAATCCCTCCATGATATGAGAGAATAACACATTTGCAGTATATAATATCGAACTTTACTACCGTTTTTTTGAAGCTCCCTTAATTCTCAGCATATTTGTCGCAGTATATTAGAATTCTCTGTTACATGCATTTTAAGTTTTGAAAATATATTTACTCCCTCAAAACTAATTATTATTGCCGAAGAAGAAGTCAGTTGGATCCACTGTGTGAAGCTCGCTCATTTTTAAGGCACTATTTTTTAATCGGTTGCAAACGTCAATGCGAGAGGCTATGTTACCGCATGTTATATGCGCCACACTTTCTCTGTGTCAGACATTAAAAAAAAATTTTATGCAGACAGTCGGGACACTGCCCGACAGTGGAACACCCTGTACCCATTTTTCACGTGAAAATCGAGTTTCTGTGCAAATTTTTATTATATCGAGGTTATGGACGTTATGAAGGTAACTGGACTTCGGGGGGTTGGGTGTTGATTCGGCAAAATGTCAACAATGTTTGGTTTATAAGCTTAAACATGAGTCTTCGTACCAAATTTGGCACACAATTTATGGTGTGTAAGCCGCGAAAATCTGTCACGGGGGAAGGGCCAAGGTATGCACATGATTCGACAAACTTCATCTGCTGTGATGAAATACGCATCTTTTGGTACAATTTTTGTGCCTCTACCTTTTATGGTGGCTGAGATCTTGACGTTCATACGAAAGGACGGACAGACCAACCAAAAATATAATAATAATAATAAGCTTTAATCGCTGGAGTGGAAAGATAATTTGACCAAACTTGGTAAGAATGTTTGTTGTGTCATTTTATGATACTTTTCAATAGCTATATTAAATTCCAGATCTGTATCTCAAGATATCCAAGGTAAAAGGTAACAAAAGTCGTTTTTTGTAAATACAGTGGTTCCGGTACTTTCAATTAATTTTCTGTCTTCAGAAAAGTTGTAGCGCGCAAAATTCGACAAAATTTGGCAGCGGCAATATATTCTACAATAGCCGTTCTTGAGATAAGCGCAAAGGGTGGGGTTTTTTCTATCATTAATAAATGCATGTGCAGTATTATTATCTTCTAAAAAAAATATTGCCCTCCATTTTATTATTGACGAGTGTTTTTTACCGTTTTGGATTTTACATATCGCTTGTAAGAACAACTTTGTAGAAAAATAAAGCAACAAATTTTCCTTAATAGCTTTTTTCATAACTGTATTATTTTGTTTATAACAATTATTTAAAAATAAATAATTTTTTTTAAATTTTTTTCACGTTCCCTCGTGTCCTAACCGTTTTGTCATAGCTATTAGACTTTTTGCTCTGCAGCTCGTTGAAGTTGGGCCCTCGGAGAATTTCACTCGCGAGGACTGTGTTTTGGGTTTTTTAGGGGTCGGGGGTGTTAAATGATGTTTTCGACATTTACCTTGGGACGAATGTGTATCATTACATATATGTATGATATAGTTTGTGCGACGTGTAAAGTACAGTGTACATTGCACTATTACTCACTTTTCGTAAATAATTAAATTCTTTATTAAACCGATTTTAGTGAGTTGTCTTTATTTGTTAAGAATAAACAAGTTTGTAAGCCAAAAAAAAAAAGCGAACTATTTCAGTGAATAGAAGTGTACATACATATGTCGGTATCAACGAAAATTGCGGCCCAAGCGACCTCCTTAACGATTCTAAAAGTGACAACAACAAAAACCATCAACTTCAGCTGGAACCTATGCACATATATACATACAGAAGACCTTGTTTTTATTTTCTCTTTCGGTTTTTTATATTCACTGCCGGGCACATTGTGTAAGTTGAATGAGGTTGCGTTTTTTTCTCTAACTTCTTTTGTCGTTTATTTGTTAATTTTTGAAAAGTTTGGCTCTAGCCAGTTTGTACTCATTTCATGTTCTTATAAACGACTTTTGTATTAACTAATGTCAGCCTGTCGACATACGACGATTCGAAAATTTTCAATTTTCAATTTTCCACTCGAAACTGAAATTTATTTCGTTTACACGTTTTCATAACAGCTGATTACGAAAAGAAGAAAATAAAACACGAAACGAGAAGGTTTGTGTGTACAATGTATTTTGTTCTTGTTTTTTTTTCTAGCGTATACAGTAAATTTTTTAACTCAAATCAATTTTTACCTAACTAAAACACAACGTATCCAGGTGAAATTTACATTCTGCAAACCGCAAGAATTTAGGCAGGAAATTAAGAGCAACGGATGTTTCATAACAAACAATTAACAAGAATTAAAATACATAAATGCATTGCAATAAGTTTTCTCAAACAAAATTAATAAGAACTAAAATAATTGGATAACAATTAGTGAGCAAATAAGTTGTATTAAAATTAACAAGAGCAATTGCAATAAGTCAGCGATGTGTTTAAATAAATAATTTACTAAATAATATTGAAGGCACTTCACAGCGAGACGTCAGAATCAACGGCGATTCTTGCTTAAAACGACGAAGGTCTAGCAAACAATTTTGAATAAAAAAACTCAATATTGATGACATGTTTTATTTCCCTTAAATATTAGCTCAATTTATTATGAATAGTAACGATATCTATGGAATTCAATAATCATACTGCGTAAAAGGTCCCGTAACTCGATACAGTTACATCGGCGGCCATAATTCTTACTTCAGAAAAAATGGCATAGCTATGTCCGATTTTATCGATCGAGCAAACAATATCTTTGAAATTTAGAAAATTTAGACTTTTAGAAAAATAATACGTATTTGATGTCAATTTTGCATTTAACAGCCGTCAAAGTTGGAAAAATAAGGAAAAAAACACTTTTTCCATTTTAACCCTTTTAAAACTCATAATACGAGAAATCGAATAATCGGTTTGTTAATACCATTTTCAAGGTCAATTATTTCTCTTTTGAGAACGTGTTAAATTTTGAAAATTGGTGGATAAATTACCCAGATATCAATGTATTAGTAAATAAAGTAAAAAATTTGAGGGTTGTGAATTCTACTCGACTAGATGTACAACCTTCTATGTAACTTGTCGGGTGTATTTCCACTGTCGCACAGTGTAATTAAACTCTTTTTATTTTTAACAAGTCACTAATATACAACAAAATCGCGCACAATGATTGTACCCTTTCAAATTTGTTTGTTTGTTGAACCACTGCACAGTGGACGATCCCATAGGGCAAAAATATAAAAATGAAAGTCCGAATTTTGTGTCCAAACATGTCACATTTATTTCTTGTAAGATCTTTTTATTTATATATTTACACGTGCTTTTCACTAATAGTGAAAACTGCAAACTGCCAGTGCAAACAACACAGGTGTACGTTAAATAAATTAAAAACAATATAAAAACATTGTGAAATGACTCAAAGCAAAATGAATTTTATTGTTGAAGGTATAAACGATTTTAGCTTAATTCGAACGCTGTGGGTATTTTATAAAGAGAATGTTTTCCTAGTGTAATTTTTAGTGTTTAATAGTCAATAGAATTAATATTATTATTATTATTTTTTGCGTGCAACTGGCATTTTTCGTCTATCAAGATCTCCTTCTTTCGACGAAATTCGACGAAAGACGAAACTGAAGCAAAAGTCATAAAATATGTTTTATAAAAATCAGTGCAAAAAGATCGATATGAATTCGGCCTATCTCATCTACATGCATATAATTTGCTTTTTCGAATAATTTTTATATGTGGCTTATAGACTTCCTATTCAACAATGGCAAAGAACCCAAGAAGGAAAACAGCAACTTCAGGAGAGAAAATTTCAGACTTAAATGGAATTTCGTAAAAAAACAAATGGGGCAAACCAAAAACTGGAGGAAGTGGATCTTCTAATGATGGAAACACAGCATGGTTTTTTTTAAGCAATCGGTTGTCTGTCGAAATATCAGGCCTGGATAGAAATTTAATAGATAGGTGTGCAATATTATTACAAGCTTAGTCTTCTGGATATCGCGTTAATGTTGAAAAATCTAGAAAGTACGCGCTTTATACTGCCGTAAAACTGACAAAACATGGCATCATCTCCCAGCCACTGTGCATAAATTAATTCTCGCTCCTACTATTATTTAAAATGCTTGATTCTCAATTGGTGAGCTCTCTGAAGAAGCTGCTGAATCTAGAAATAAATACATAAAAATGTTTCGAAACCAGTATACACGTAAAGCTTCCCGCATTTTAACAACAGAGAAAGTTAACTAGCATGCACAAATCATTTTTGTTAAAGCTTTTGATTTGTTAGAATAATATATCTATAATATAGTAATATATATATTTTTTAAAATTTTAATTATCTTTTATTATTTCATTAATTAACTTTCTTTTTCCAATATTATTATTAACATTTTTATTTAATATTTACTAAATTATCCTTACCCCCGTGTGGTGCGCGGGTTAGAGAATACCACCTCAGCAGGTCAAAGCTTGTTGTATAAGGCGACTAACAATGACGCTGGATTCTTTCGAGACCAGTTGGCCTTAAAAGGCTTGTGCGTAGGGATTGGGACCCACCACGTAAAACCACAATTCCACTGAAAGAATGTATTTACATCAGGCCGTAAGCCGATAATGGATTGGTATGGCCAGTTAAGAAGAAGAAATTATCCTCTTGTAAAATAAAAATGGATTGCTTATATTTTTACTATGAGTGTATAAGAGGGAGGGAGTGTGGGAGGTAAACGGTGTTTATTTATTTATTCATAAAAAATATTTCATGCGGATATCTTCACTGCCAGTATTTTTGGCCGCCATCTACATACAACATCGACCACTGTGCAATGGTTGTACGCAAAGGGTGCAGTCCGACGACAGTTAATTATACTGCATGCAACAACAAAAACATTCGACAATTGTTGGGTGGTCATTATTTCTTGTTCTCTTTAGGTATAGGTATTCTTTGATGCCCTTTCGAGTGTTTCATGCCCCTAAAAAACTTCTCAATTGGAACTTCCCAATAGGAAAATGCGTACAGTCAGTCATATCGAACTTGTGAAAAGCGATATAAAACTAGATATTTCCTTTGTTTTTTTCATGTTTATGGGAATAAAAGGCTATCCCCCTGTTGGGCACCGTACCGACGTTTTGCATCAAATTTTTGCACCTGTGTATATCTGTATTCTCTCTCCTTTTAAAATATATTGTTAAACTTCAGATAAGATGTAATAATTTCGTAAAGTTATGTAACCTTTTAAGCCTTCCACTTATTAGTAAATTTTCAGTTGGTGAAAATAGTTGTAAACATTGACTACCTGTTTAAGTAAACATAATAAGAAAAAGGGTATTTCTTAGAATGTTACAATAGGCCCAATCTTAAAATATCCTGTATGCGCCTGTGTTCCTTGAAAACGTCTTAATCTTCTTTTAACTTTTGTAGCGTAGTCACACTGGTCGCTCGGACCAGTTTTTGTTTAAAACCTGGATCACAGTTGAGTGGAATTTATTTTGTGCTGCCAAACTTCATATCAAAAAAACTGCGTAGGAATTTTTCACTGCGAAATTTCATTCCGCGGTACGCTGCACTTTAATTTGCGTTGCCAACTTTTATAATGACTGCTGCCAACTTAACAGTGTTTGTGGAACGTTTGTGGAACTAATAAAAAAAAAGAGCGCCAAATTTCGTACATCATCTATATTAATATGATGCGCCAAAAGCAGGGTAGATAGTTTCAATCGAGAGTATAAAATCGCGTTAATAGTGTCTTGTTGGGCTAACAATATTTTTTATTAGCACTATTGATTAAGAACGGCAATTATAAAAATAATTGTACTGTTTAATTCACGAATTTATCAATGTTAAGTGGTGCTTTATTTTGTACTAGGGGGTTCTGCCCCCTGCTCGCTTCGCTCGTCAACTCCCGTGCTCCTCTCGAGGTAGAGCATAATCTTTTTCCCTTTTTCATTCCTCATTTTCTTCTTTTGCTTCTTCCTCTTCCCCTTCCTCTTCCACTTCCTCTTTCCCTTCCTCTTTTTCCTCCTCTTCTTCTTCCTCTGCCTCTTCATCTTCATCCTCATCCCGATCCCCTTCCGGCTACCCTTTTCATTCCTATTAATAGACGTTTCCCCACTCTGTGAACATTTTACAAAAGTAAGCTGAGATTTTATGTAATTTTTATTATAGGTTTGTGCAATGAATGTAACAGGCAGAAGGAGCCGTGGCAAACTATGTATGTTTCATGGGCAAAATTGATCAGAAGAAATAGTAGTACCCATGTCCGTCTGTCTGTCTGTCCGTGTTGTAACGTGTTTCTCAGAGACTATAACAATTAGCATTTTCTCGGAAAAGAGCAAGTTTATCGATTCATATCGATATGTCACCGCCTTCCCTCGTGAACCGGGGGTAGTTCCAACCATAAAGGCTATCCGATTGATACATAGCACAGTCATGCACATTGTTATTGTGCATATGTCGTTATAAATTATCCAAATCGGATAGAAACTTTAGAATATATAAGTAATAATGTGGCAGTTTTAGAACCCTCCTATAAACTGCAACAAAATTTTACTTATTACAGCAATGTTGAAGTTAACATTTGTGTTAGAGCCACCAAATTTGGTACGAAGAATCATGTTAAGCTTATAAACGAAAAAATGTTGACATTTTGCCGAATCAACTCCCCATCCCCCGCAGTCCAGTTATCTTAGTAACGTCCATACTCTTCAACGCTTTTATACGAAATTTGCACATAAATTTGATTTTCTTGGCAAAAATGGGTACATTGCCCATCGGACACCGTTCCGACTGTCTGCACCAAAGCCTATTTTTTATTCCAAGGTACTATCTATAAAATTGGTACATGGAACAAACAGACACATGGACACACAGACATACAGTTACTTTTGAATTTATAATATTAGTATAGATTGCATTTCTGTTGTATTTTGTGGTGTGTTTTATGATGCTAGGTAACATTAAAGGCGAGTGAGTAATTTCATTGGGCCAGCAGTTGGCAACAATTAGCGAGAGGCGTGAATTAAGATAACTATCACAATAAACACAACTAACATAAAACAGCTGACAAAATAGGGTTACCATGTGATTTTTCCTTTTTTCAGCTATCTGGCCTTTTAATTTACAATCCACCACAACAGGAGTATATTGCGAATTTCGTGTACCAATATTTTAGCCTTCTGCGTACTGGGCTTAACAACTAAAATATACGGCCTACGGCGGTCGCTGTGTTTAACTATCACCATATTATGTGGGCTGCGACTGTTTTAGCGGTTGAAAATAAGGTTTTTTCCTTGCGACTCTTTAGCGGCTCCAGCGTGGCTACGGCACACACAAAGGGTAACAATTCCTTTTTAAAATTCTGTTTCAGGTGTGCAATTTGCAAACGGAATCAAAAGAAATTTTAAAATTTTGATGATTCAAGATATGAAAATTCTCCATTACATGCAAAGATATGATGTTTGGAGTTTATTTTGAAGCTAGCGTTTACACTTCCACGAGATGAAGAAACTTTGGGCGAGAACACAATCGCAGGAATACAGATGTACAGAAGGAATAATTCACTGAAAAGCTTTCAATAACAGTAGACTGCCCAAAGACCGGATACGGAGCTACCAACGATTTAATATTTTAAGAATCGATCCGCTGAAGTTGGAAATATAATTATCAAAATCCTTAATGTTATAAACTTTACAGCCCAAGAAGTAAAAGACAAAGGTGCAAAAATAGGAAAAAATAATGTGCTGCAGATAGTCGGGACGGTACCCGAGAGTGGAATACCCCTTATCCCTTTTTAAATTTTACTAAGTTGCTCCTTTAATATGATGGCTTGAACAGCTTTGTTGCTAGCCTACGGGCAAATAAAATTCCACCAACGGGTTGGTGGCAACCTTACTGTTTTGATTTATTTTATGTTAATTTAACTTTGTTTATAAAAATTTAATTTTATATATCTTTAATCAACCATTTTGTTATTGTTGTTGATCTTAAATAAATAAATAAATAGGTAAATAAAATTGGATTAAACAGCGTTCGCATGTAGGAAGTCGTTTCCACTTTCTTTTGCTTGTATCGAGCAAAAAATACCGATAAGGCAGGAAAAAGCAAAAATACTTGCCCGATCCTTGAACATTAAAAATTTCACGGCAAGAAGAGGCTTGCTTGAGGATTTTTATAAAAGGGACAACATACATATCAAGGAATTTTTGTGGCGATACCAACTGGAAAGTCAAATCGCAAATATGGAAGGCTTCGACAAGAAAAGTTTTAATTTCGGACGACACTGGTTTATTTGACCGTCAATTTCCTCGAAAGTTAAAGTCTTTCTTCGCGTAAAAGGGAGCAAAGTTGCCAATGATCGTTTTAGCTTGCTTTCTTCTGCAGCATGGTAGAAGAAAATCTAAAATCATTAGCGATTAGCAATGCAGCAACACCACGAGCGTTGCCAAACACATTGGGCACACAATAAGAAAGCCTCGATGACGATGAATATTTTTAAAAATTGGTCATAATCAAATAGCAAATGAAACTTCAAAACCGAAAAGGGCTAACTCTTGTAGACAACCCAAAAAGCCATGACTAAAAAAAATCAAAAAAACAAAAATTCAACCCCTGGGACCAAGGAATAATACAAGACTCAAATATAGAGCAATATTGCTAGGACACACAAATTGAATCTACTGAGTCGTGTGATGAGGCCTGCCAATGGATAACGGTGCCGTGGAAGAATGTTACTGATGAGACGATTTCAAAATGATTTGATATAGCAGGTTTTCCAATTTAGAATGCCATCACTAGCCGGCAAAACATCCGAAATTGGCCTATGTCATCAGGTGGCGAGACTTCTTCACAAGTTGTGAGTGACATCTCAAAGCTATTATTTTATCTGATACGGACACAAATCAGTTTATACAGACTTGATTGTAATACATCTGCACTTATTGGTAGAGGGTAAAGTGAATGAAATTTACTTTAATTTCAATAAGGGCTCACTCTATCGATTGTAAATGCCTTACTTAAATTTATAAACAACATAAATGTTGAAAATCTGCTTGTCAATGTACCCACCAAAATTGACCCGAACTGGCTAAAAAAAACAAAAATTTTATGCATATTAATAAAAATATTTAATATCGCCTTCAAAATTGGGTACTTTTGAGCCAAGCATGTCAGCGGTTAATCCAATACATGTACGTGTTATGCGCCTCGGCCGGGATAGCCTTTAGTTCCTTCGGCGAATTTTTTTCTAACGCGTTCCCCGGAGCGGATAATTGAGTTTTGGAAACCAAAAAAAGTCACAGGGTGCCAAATGAATGCGTTTGATGAATGTAGGCCCTGCATTGTAGGGTCATCAGCTACGTTGGCAAGCATCTCTTTTACGGCCTCTACTCGAAGTCGTTTTTGTTTTCATACCCAAAACATCAACCAAAATGTGTTGAGTCGATCCATATGAGATTATGAGTGTCTCTGCACGATTTTCGAGCACAGCCCATCACTATTGCGATGTTATCGTCGTTAACAGAGGTGGATGGACGATTTGCCTGAGGCAAGTTTTCTACGATTTCACGATCATCTCTGAATGCATTATAATACTCAAATACTTGCATTCCCGATGAAGTATAGTACCCAAAACACTTTTGTAACACTTTGAATGATATTGTTGCCGTTATTCCATTGGAAACTCAAACTTTCAGGCAATCTCATTGTTCAAATTTTGTTCCATGTTAACAATCGCTACACAATATTGGCACGGATGTCAATGGCCAAATTAAGAGAAAAATAATTTGATGCAGACAGTGCCCGACAGTGGAATACCCTGTATGCTTTTTCTTTATAAACACTAAATACGGTAAAATAGGAACGGAAGTATCCACTTGTATATCTCTTTTCATAAGATCGATATGTCTGTAAACATTTTCCTATTGGGAAGTTCCAATTGACAAGTTTTCCTATGGGGAAGTTGATTATTATGGTGGCAATTACTTTTATACCCATAACTCCATTATTATTGGGCCAATGGCGTTGAATTTTGTAACATAGATCAAAAATACATATATTAATGTCTCTGACAAATTTCAAATAAGGTAAATCGATTGCGGGGGAAGGGGGGTTCATTGAAAAAAGGGGGATGCAGTTTTAACGATTAGGGTCCAATGAGTCTCCACACCAAATTTTGTAACTCTATCTTGCATGTATCCATATCTACATGTAGTGGAATTTTGAAGCAGTTTATATGCGATCGGCGTGAAATTAGCCTATTTTTGACTATAACTTTTGATGTATTTTTCCGATTTCGATAATAGATGCGCATAAACACGACGCACATCTCTGAGGTTTTTCGAGTTGATAGATTTAACGAAGCGGTTGTAAACCGCGAAAATCTGTCTCGGGGGAAGGGGGTAAGATATCGACTTGATTCGACAAACTCCCTCAGCCCAGAGAAAATGCGCATCTTTTGGTAAAATTTTTGTACTCTAACTCTAATGGTGTCGGAGAAAGCTGTCCTAACACGGACAGACGGACCTGTCTATATCGACTCGAATATTGGTATTTATTAATTATATTAATCTATTGCTGACCCATTCAGGTTTTATACAAAATTCAGTCTAAATCCAGTTTGTTTAGTATTCCTAATTGAAGAGTACTAAAAGTATGTACATATTACCATGTGGTTTTATATTACTTTTTAGCAAGAAAGTATTGGGATTGGCCAAAAAACTAAAATCTCTAATTCTATGTTTTTCGACGATTTAAGCACTCTGACAACTTTTCTGGCGATTTGGAGATATTTTTTTGTCCGTGCGTTGTCGTTGCGATGTAGTGTGTTAGTCAAATAACTTTCGTAATTTCGACTTTAGCAAGCTAAATTTGTTCTTTCGTTATGCATATCTTCAAAGGGTTTCGTAGTGAATTTGAGCACTCTAGTCGCTATAGTTGGGTCGCCAGAGGAATAATACGAGTAAATAATTTTCGAAATATTTTTTTTCTATTTTTTTTTTTGTTTAAATTTGTGCTAGCTAATTTTGGCTGTTTTGATAAACGCGCGGAAAAGCCTGAGTTAGTTACCAACTGTTTATTTTTTATAGGATAAACATGAGCCCGTATACACCGTAAGTCAAGTCAACAACAATATATGTGCGGAAGTGCAGTGAAAGTTGCCGTAGACGCCAAACCCAGAGGTAAATAAACGCAAAGGCGGAATGTGTCTGGTTGTGCCAATGCGGCTGTGACCGGTGGGAAGCTGACGACAATTTGTTGTAATTGAACTTGAATTCAAGCAATTTTACCGCATGACCCAAGGAAGTGCAGCAACTGTGGAAAACCCGTTGCAAAAAGACGCACCAATTTTAACGATATATCGACATTTGCATTTATCAACCTGTTTATACCCTATACACAAAAAGTAAAAGGGTATTATAGATTTGTGCAATGTATGTAACATGCAAAAGGAGGCGTGTCAGACCATATGTTCCATGGGCAAAAATGGTCAGGAGCAATAGTCGAGTCGATATAGCCATGTCTGTCTGTCCCTCAGCCCGTCTGTCTGTCCGTGTTGTAACGTCTTTCTCAGAGACTATAAGAGTTAGAGCAAAAAAAGTTTACTAAAAGATGCGCATTTTCCCGGCAAAGTGCAAGTTAATCGATTCATGTCGATATCTCACCCCCTTCCCCCGTGACAGACTTTCGCGGTTTACAGCCGCTTCGTTGAATCTATCTATGTGCATCTATGTTATACAAATTTTTGAAATCGGATAAATACATCAAAAGTTATAGTTACAAATAGGTTGATTTCGACCCCCTTTGCCTATAAACTGCTTCGAAATTCCAATACCTGTAGATATGAATACATGTGAGCTAGAGTTACAAAATTTGGGGTGGAGACTCGTGTGAGCCAAATCATTAAAACTGTATTTACTTTTTTCCAATAGAAAACCCCATTCCCCACAATCGATTTACCTTAATTACTACCGCATCCCGCAACATATTGATTTGAAAATTGCCCCATCAATTTCTAAGCGTGTTTTTGATATATGTTTTAAAATCCAAAGTTATTGGCCTAAAAATACTGGAGTTATGAACATAAAAAAAGTTATGAGCATAAAAGTAATTTTTGCTCCATAATAACAAACTTCCCAATAGGAGAACATGTCAATTGGAATTTCCCAATAGGAACATGTTTACAGCCATATCCAAGAGACATAAAAAAAGAATTTTTTAGTACACCCCTCAACATCCGTATTTTACGTAGGGAAGATTGGTCTTTTGGTCTATCAGGATCAACCGGTGCCACCTCTTTCTTCACTGACGAATCAAATTTAGAAGATCAGATAGGAGGTAGCGTCTGCTCAGAAATAAGGCACAGTTTTAAAATTCCTGATCACTGCAGGGTGTTCCAGGCGGAAGTCCTTGCAATAAATATGGCACCAACATGCCCAAAGAACTCGAGCAATATCAATATAATAAAAATATCTATGGTGACAGCCAAGCGGCTATCAAATCGATCAGCTTAATATCGCCCAATTCGATGTATGTAACAAACTGCCACAGATCTCTGCATGAGATGGCTCAACAGTCCGTTAGTAGCCTGATATGGGTACCAGAACACTGGGGTATTGAGGCAACTGTATAGCCGATGAGCTAGCCAGGCAAGGTACTACCGATCACTTTTTCATGGAAGGAGACACAAGTATACTTATGGCCACATTTAAGCTCCATTTCAAAAAACGCTACAACCATACAACTTGGCCTGAAATTAATAAAAAGAGCACAGTGGAGCTCTGTGTCATTAATCGGGAGATGTGTTTTAAAGTCGTGCGCGAAATTACAAGACACTGGATGATTCACGTAGCTTCTTGCACCTTTAAATGCATTTTTCAGGAGCTGCTGGAACGAGGAAGACGTGGCAATGATTAAGCATATTTTCTGCTCATGTCTAGCTCTCTGTAGACGTAGGCTCAAGTATGAACTTTTTAAATAACATCTCAAATCTGTCCGCAATTAGACCTAAAAGAAAAAGATCGCGAACTTTATCTCTGTATGTGGATGGTCGCCCCTCGGATTTTTCATCCATTTGGGAACGCAGAAGGAGTGCTCTCAGATCCTACGGTAGCAAAAGGGGCCGTAATACAGCAGTCACTCTCAACTAACCTAAGCTACTGTGTTTTATTTTATGGAAAAAAACTGCTATTAGTTGAGTAGAAATTGAAGTATAATACTTCGCTGACATAATATGATTTCGAAGGTAAATAACATCTGAGAAGAATATGTAGCCACCTTTGAGACCTGTACCACAATATATGATTTATAATTATAAAAATCGGGTATCAAAAGTGTAGAAAAAAAAACTAATTTTGGAGGTTTTTAGAGAAAAAAAAAAAAAAACTTGTTCCTTGTTTTGAGATAACCTCGATATAAGATTTCAAATGAGGGGCTGTGTTTTGAAAAAATGTTTGGCCCACCCTAGTTACTAAGATTGAAACTTTAAAAGTTATTGAAAATATTGTGCTAATTTAATTAACGTCTACAACTTGCAACCAAATGCATTTATTTGTAAATATGTTACTTGTGATCTGCCATCTACACAACTCTCTACCCCTCGTTAGTTCCCCTGGTTTTTCATGTTGTTACATGGATTCCATATAATCTGCTACGTAATTTGCTGCCACTGCCGTTGACGACAATGACCTATTAATTAAAAAACTTGTTTTGTAAATCAAAAAAACTGATGCAAACTATCGGGACGGTGCTCGACAGTGGGATACACTTTTATCCCTATAAACACTAAGTCCAGCATACAACATCCAGCGTGAAATCAGCACATTTTTACTTTATATATCAACCCGATTCGACAAACTTCATCTTACAAGGGATTACGCGCATCTTTTGCTTAACTTCATTTCTCTAGCTCTTCGGGCATCGCAGATGTAGCGACTCATACACAATAAGCACAGTGTATACATATAAATTAAAAGTTAGGAGGGTGCCCGACATTGGGATACCCTATACCCCTCTTTTCAATGAAAATCAAATTTCTATCAAGGGTCACAAATACCTGTCAACACTTTTAGGTTGTCTGCAAAAAACCGGTTAGTACTGGACACAATCAAAAGAAAGAGGGTAAGCAAACTAATGCTGTTTGCTGCCCAAAAGATCAATGCCCAACCAAAAACATTTTCTTCGTATTCTTTTCGCCCATGTTTTTCCAGGATCACTTTGCAGGCTAAAATAAACAGTTGGTAACCAACTCAGGCTTTTCCGCACTTTTATCAAAACAACAGAAATTAGCTAGGACAAACTTAAACAAAAAATAAACAGTTGGTAACCAACTCAAGCTTTTCCGCGAGTTTATCAAAACAACCGAAATTAGTTTGGAGTTTAAAAAAAAAAAAATTTGTTTTTTTAATTTGAAAATTATTTACGCTTATTATTTATTCCTCTGGCGACCCAACTTAAGCGTCTAGAGTGCTCAAATTCAATACCCTTTGAAGACATGCCCAACACTTTAGAAAATCATTTAGCTTGCTAAAGCCGAAATTACTAAAGGTTTTTGACTACGACAACACTCGGATCACTCGGTTATGACTGTTGCTTACTTATTTTTACTTTTCCGCAAAAAAGTTTTGGGATTGGCCAAAAAACCTGGAATCTCAAATTTTATGTTTTTCGACAATTTAAGCACTCTGACAAATTTTCCGGCGTAGTCGTTGTCGATGAAGTGTGTTATTCAAAAAACTAGTAATTTCGGCTTTAGCAAGATAAATGTTTTTCTACCGTGTTGGGCATGTCTTTTAATTTTCAAAATTTTTGTTGATTAAATTTCTCCTAGCTAATTTCGGTTGTTTTGATAAACGTGACTTTTTCTAATAGTTTGTGTATTTATTTATTTAATCTTCTTATCCTACCCACCTATCCACTACCTTTTTGACCTTGAATATCTTTAGGTATGGATATGGGATTCATTATGGCCTTTAAAAAGTATCACAAAATGTCAAAACAAACATTCTTACCAAGTTTTACCATATAACCTTTGATTTCAAAGATTAAAGCTTACTTGAATCCATTAGGCTAGGTTGTCAATGACTACTAGTCATATTTTCGAGGTGTCAAAAATTATAACATAGTGCATATTATAGTATGATGTACCTACGATTTCGTCACATGTTTTTTTTACGTAGAAGATGTATTTTGATCAGTTCTCTTTAGATTGCGACCAGTAAACAAGTGTGACAAAACAAATGAATATTTTAAAATGTAATGGACAAATTGTTGATAGTTTATTAGTCAGTATTTGGTAAAATGTTGTAATGTAAATGTTGTTTTTTGTTACTTGGTTGTTAATAGTTGTTAATTTTTTATTGATGGCCAACAAATCGAGTCAATGACGAATCAATGCCAAAATCACTCACTACTCACCCATGAATTATCCCGGAATTGTGACATATTGAGCGGGATTTTGGGCGACTTGCCCAGCAAACTGTTGTGCGGGACACTGCAGGACGGTTGTTGGTTGGTTTGGATTATGAAGAGAGATTTAAAAAAGAGAAAAAATCCGTCGTTTACTTCGATTTGTACTTTTTAAGCATTTGGTATCGTAATTTTTTTAACTGTTGCTTTTGGAAGCTTTTGAGCACAGACACAGACCCACACACACACACACACACACACACACACACACACACACACACGCGCGCGCGAATAGTAAAAGTTGAATGAAATGCAGCGAAGCTTAACGCATAAGTTTATTTGTAGTTTGTGTATATTTGGTTTTTGGGTTGGAGCCTTTGGGCTCCATAAAGTAACTACATAATATACATAAATTTACAAGAAAACATGTACAGACAACACGAATGACGACAGACACACCGATGTGTTTGCACACAAGAAATCATCAAGCAGTTACAATTTTTACAATATCGTCGAGATCCCAATTACATATAAACATTTTCCAATGCTCGCTGACACAGTCACAAAGGTGCACAGAGATATCTCGAATTAATAATAAAAGTAACAAGTTAAACAAAGCCAGTGATCAAAAAAAAAAAAAAAAAAATTTTCCAATTGCCGTAGAAGAGCGAAAACTACGAAAACGATTCACGATTCACGGTTCACGCGTCATGCGATTGTTTATTGGAAGCGATGCGTACTCGTCGACTACATTCAAGCGCATAACATGACCAAGCCACCGAGGCAAGCGCAATGCGATACAACCAACAATAACAACTGCGGTCTACGAACTTTCTCGATGCGACTGTTGCCGCTCATCACTTTGCAGCTTGTCGTTGTTGAGCCGGGTGTGTTCACGTGAACTGGTTAGCCAAGTGACGAACCATCTGAGAAAGAGCTTTGAGCTTTACTAACGCTTCGCCCGCCAACCACTAGTGCAGGGGTCGGCGACGTCAGCTGAGACGTCGGCAGAATTTCATGAATTGCAATGGCATTTGTGTGTCAATGTGTTGAACATTTACTATGAACGAGCTTTAAGCTCTCTCATGGCTAGCTGTGTCGGCAGCGGCCGAGCAGAACGAGTTGTGAGCAATTAAAAAATAGAATGCTCTTCTTGCCAGAGTATATTAAAAATGTAATGACATATGACAAAAATTAAAATGAAAAACAAACAATGAAATAATAAAAACACTTTAAAAAAATATAAAATTCTTATGCTTCACTTAAAAAATTGTTCATTTCATATACTTCAAAAAAAAAAAAAATTACTTTTCATGAATGTTTCACATTAGTTCATCGATATTAGTTATTAATATACATATGCGTCGTTTCCTCCAAAGTTATGATTTTTGCCGAAAAAGAACTCAGTTGGCTCCACTGTGCGACGTGAAGACTTAAATTTTTTGAGAGCACTCGCATAGCTCAGAACAATGTATACCAGTGATCATGATGAAATAAAACCAAGGTGTGCTCAATCTTCTTTTTTCAGTTACCAAAATCTGTATGAGCGAAAGCTCAAAAGCTCCGCTTTGTATAAAAACTGACAAGACATGTGTGTATGCATGTGTAACAAAAACAAGAATTGCGTGGACAATGCGCGCACCGACGTCCACTCACCACATCTATCAGATGTAAACCAAATTGGTAACTATTTTAAGAGGCACCGACTTCGAGTGAGCACACCTAGGTTTTATTCCATCATGCCAGTGATGTTCTTCCATAGCCCGTACGGGTAAAAGTCACGTTCAATGTATACTTAAGAAGGTAACGAGGCGCAATTTGGTTGGGCGATATATAAGTTTTATTCATATATTTTTTTATATGGAAGATAAAATTGATATTGACATAGTCAGGCGAATTAAGATCCAGCGGCTGCGCTGGCTATGAATGAGGGTCTACAATGCGAGGGTCAAAGGGAGGCGACGAAAAGGCATACCATGCCTCCGCTGGAAGGACCAGGTACTACACTAGACCAGGTACCACACTAGCTACCTTTGGTATTACCAATTGGACCAGGATATATTTGCATCAGGCCGTAACCCGATAACGGGTTGTTATGGCCAGTTAAGAAGAAGATAAGCGATGCTCTTGCAATTTACAAGTTACAATTTCTTATGTTCTGAGATAGGTAGTTTTAAGACGGGTAGCTGCTGACCCGTTGAGGCTGTTGCAGAGAGACAACAAGGATGACCAGATAGCTGAAAATAGGAAAAATCACATTTTATGTTAGTTGTGTTTATTGTGATGAAAAAATAACGCGAAAATTATTAAAAAGCATCAGATCAGCAAAGTGGAAAATGGATAACAATTTAAAATAAGTTTGGCTCTAGCAGCGTAATTTGCGGATTTTTTTGTTATATCCCATAGACAGTGTCTCTTTTCAGCAGCCTTTACTAACGCGATTTCATCCATGCGATTGAAACTATCTAACCTTCTTTTATTTTGGCGCACAATGTAGATGTAAACGAAATACCAAACTTGGCGCTCTTTTGTCACGAAGCGCCAGCTGTTACTTCCACAAACGTTCTACAAACAATCTTTAGTTGGCAACACTCATTATAAAAGTTGGCAACGCGTATTACAGTGCTGCGTACCGCGGAATGGAATTTCACTATAAAAAATTCCAACGCAGTTTTTATACCCTGTACACAAAATGTAAAGGGGTATTATAGATTTGTGCAATGTGTATAACTGGCAGAAGGAGGCGTGGCAGATCATAAGTTTCATGGGCAAAAAGTCTTATCATTGAATCGGGTAGCAATTGGGACCATGTCCATTTGTCCGTCCGTCTGGCCGTCCATGAGTTAATATATCTGCGAAACCATTAGAGCTAAGGACACACAATTTTACCAAAAGACGCGCGTAATTCCAGGAGTTGATATCTGCCCCCGTTTCCCCATATAAGCCCCCACTTTCGCGGTTTACAGCCGCTGAATCTATCAACTTGAAACTCGATAGAGATGTACGTCGTTTATGTGCATCCATGTTATAAAAATGATCGAAATCGGGTAAATACATCAAAAGTTATAGTCAAAAATATGCTGATTTCACCTCGTCGCCTGTAAACTGATTCAAAATTCCACTACATGTGGATATGGGTACATGTGAGCTAGAGTTACATAATTTGGTGTGGAGACTCGTATGAGCCAAATCATTAAAACTGTATTTACTTTTTTCCAATAGAAAACCCCATTCCCCCGCAATCGATTTACCTTAATTACTACCGCAACCCGCACCAAACTGATTGGGAAATTGACACATATATTAATAGAAAGTGTTTTTGATCTATTAGACCGAGAGTACTGAAGTTATGGACACAAAAAAATTGTTTGTCTTCAACCAACTTCCCAATAGGAAAACTAGTCAATCGGAACTTCCTAATAGAAAAATGCTTGTGAAAAGAGACATAAAATAAGATACTTTCGTTACCATTTTACCGTATTCTGGATTTACAGTTTATGGGGGCTGCCTCTGTCGGGCAACGGAATACCCTGTACCCATTTCTCCAACGAAAATCTAATTTCTGTGCATATTCGTGTCGATGCTTTGAGGGGTATGGGCGTAATAGCGGTAATTGGGCTACGGGGGTAGATGGGATGATTCGGAAAGGGGTCAACATTGTTACGTTTATAAGCCTAACATGAGTCAACATATCAAATTTTGTGGCTCTAGCTTTAGTATTAACATTTCTTTAAAAAGGGCAATTTTTTTAGCAGTTTGTGGGAGGGGTCTAAAATTTGAACCTTATTATCTTTATCTCTTAAAATTCATATACGATCTTGATAATTTTTACACAACATATGCATAATATCAGTTTGCGTAACTGTGCCAAATTTCAATTGGATAGCCTTGATGGTGTGTTACGGGGTAACGTATCGACATGAATCGATAAACTTGCACTTTTTCGGAAAAATGCGCATCATTTGGTAAACTTTTTTTGCTTTAACTTTTATAGTCTCTGAGAAACAGGGACCAAGATGGACAGTCGGACAGACGGATATGGCTTATTGACTCGACTATTGCTCCTGATTATTTTTGCCCATGGAACATATGGTCTGCCACGCCTCCTTTTGCCTGTTACATATATTGCACAAATCTATAATACCCTTTACACTTTGTGTACCTCAGTTTAGTGTTGCTATGCGACGATTACAAATGGTGGTGTGGAAATGGGGTTTAATTACAAATATGTAGGAAAAATTTTATTCCCGAATCCATTATAATAGAGCTGAAAAAAAAAACATTTTCGAAGTAAAAAAACATGTGACGAACTCGTAGGTACTTGTGTGCAAACCATACTATATATGATTTAATTTATGTGACAAGATAAAAAACACTATATTGCTATATTTTTTTATTGATAATGGAATTTTCAAGCACATTTTTAAAGTTTCTTGAAAATTATGTATTTAAAAGTTTGATTAAAAAAATAGTCAGTATTTCGGCAAGCTGTGTGATCCAATTGGACGTCCTTACAACTTTTCACACGCACGGAGAAGTTGACGAAAAAAAAACACGACATTCGAGAACTGACAACGCTTACTCTCACTCTCACTCTCTTTCTCTTTTCTTGCTCTCTCATCCTCCTTGAAAGTCTGCTGCTCGCATTGTGTGTGTTTTGCGAGCCAAAACTGTAACACTCGTTTTTTGCTCGCATGCAAGCTAATTGGCGAGCATTTCGCGAGATTTTCGCTAAACACTCGCATGTTGTCCGCTCACAGATCAATGACTCATATAAACCATAGAGAGAGAGAAATGAGAAATGCTAAATGATTTTGAATTCAAAATTTATGGGTTTTAATCCAACTGTGGGCGGGATCCAACTGTGAAGACTACCACTAGTAGTATGCTATAAGATTGCTAGTTGCATGCGTGTTTATTTGATTTAATTTTTTTTTGAACTTACAAGAAAGACATTTTAACTTATTTAGAATTTGTTTACACAAGTTTATCCAGATTTGTATTATTTTTGTACATATGAAGCTGTGTACATTGGAATTTATAAATACACGCACTCAATTGTTGGAAAAATTAGTCAAAGGGTATAGTCGGTTAAGGTACCAAAAGGTGCCCCCAGCGATTTTGAAAAACTAATGATGCAGATCGATTTGTGGATTCTAAAATTTTACACAAAATTTCAGATCGAAAAACTAACGCGTTACCGCTTAAGTTAAAAGAACGTGTTTATTCACTTTTTGAATTTTTGCGACTAAACTACTGAATATTTTTGAACCAAAATTTCCACGAAAAATTTTTTTTCCATTACATTTTTCTTTTTTCAAAATTAAATTTTTTTTTAAGAAAAAAGAAAAAATAACATGAATCTTTTCACAAAATTCCTTTAATACTCTTCTATATACATTAAAAGTTTGAACTAAATCGGTTTGGTAGAACAATGTAAACAAAAAAAAAAAATTGTTTTTTCTACCAAAAGATCAATAATTATGTTATGTTTCTAAAATTATTAGGACTTCGTATTTAATGTTCATATAACGAAAAATAAATCTTCAAAATACTTCATTCGAGTATTAATATGAAAAAAAATGATGCATTTTTGATGATATATGATATTTTGTCGACTAAAATATATCGATTGTGCTTAAACATAATTTGCGAATCGAAATTAACCACTTTTAACATAAAAAAATCGTTATTTTTGAGTTAGTATGAATACCTGCTATATAATTAAGAAAATCATACACTGAAACAATTAAATGAGATGATATGACAATACCAAAGTAAAGCATATTACTGTCAAAAAAAAGTATAAAATTTTGCATTTCATTTAAAGAAAAAGAAATGAATTTAAAAAAAAATATTCTTTTCATGGCCCTTATTAATAAATATTATCGTGGAAATTTTTTGGTTTAAAAATATTCAGTAGTTTAGTCGCATTATAAATAAATATAATAAATTTTCGATCAGAAATTTGTTGTAAAATTTTTTTTTCCACCAACAAATCGATCTGCATCATTAGTTTTTTTTGGTACCTTAGCCGGCTATACCCTTTGCCTACAGTTAAATAATTGTTGTTTATACTATCAAACATATCGAGCTTTGTCGCACTTGGCATTTCCAGCAGTCGAATTATAAAAGGTTCCAGTTTTTTATTACAGACTAGCAGTAAGGCCTTTGAATAGTAAAACCATTGCTCATATTACTATAATTTATGTTTCAAATTGATTGATCGTCAATAAATACAGTTTTTACGAAATACATTATTCTATCATGACAGATACCGGAGCTTAATTAAGTTTTCTGAATCTACCGTAAACTAGAAAATATATACATACATGACTTAGGCCATTGTATCATATTTTTTTTTTATAGTCTCGATTTTCCGTCAGCATTAGCTCGTTATCTTTCTACGTTAGTTTTGATTGCATATTAAAGTTCCCAACTTAAAATTTGCGTTTCTGCTCTATCTGCTGCTGTGGAAGTTCTTCTGGGAGCTGTAGTATGTGCGCCAGTGGTTTTGGTTTGCCATCCTCACCAATCTGACAAGGCTGCACAATGCCACTCCTATGCAGTTTATCTATTAGATTAACCAGCTGCACCGCCTCGTATTCCCTTTGCTCTTCGGACATGCCTTCCAATGGATTTTGCTTGACCGGCTCATAGCAACCCAATACCGGATTAATGCCCTCCTGCATATGTTTGTACTCATCGGTGTCACTGTCTTCGCTATCGGAAGAGTAATCCGTGCTCTCAATACGCCGGCAATCCAAGAGGCCGCGCTTGGCAAACAGTCCCGCGGCATTGCCATAGCCCGTGTACTTGATCATACGTCTCACATTCTCCTTGCAGAGAACAAAGAGGAGCTCGGCAGCCAAATCGCGTAAAATCATTGCTGGCAACGTAAGGAAGCGACATAAGTGATTGCGTAGCTCGTGGCCCACCTCCGGCCTATGGCTGACATCGCGCAAAGGCGGCAGTATTTTACTACGCAAAAAATGACGCATGGTTCGATCGCTGCGCGCACTTTTTACCAGCACAGTCAGCACCGGCGAGAGCAGCTCATGCGAGGTAGCCTCGTTCTCCTGCTGTTCTAAGATCTGACGTAAATAACTGAGCAGCACGGCTAGGCTGCGCACATTGCGCTTTTCAAAGCACAAGGTGCAGCACTTAGATGGCGCTTGCTGAATTTCCTGCTCCGTACCAGCAGCGGAAATGGTGTTAGCTGTACTCACGCTTTTAACGGGCTGCTCGGCATTGGTGCACTTAAACGTTAGTTCCGTTAAGCAGCTACTGGATATATTGGTGAGCAGATTAATGGCATGCGTCACCACGGCGCGTTCACCTTCTGTGGAGAGATTTCCAAAGCGTAGCAGCAGTTCGCGTATAACTCCTGTTAAATGCAAGCTTTGTATCTCATACTCATTAGGGGATTTATCCGGCGTGCTAGTTACATTAAACATAACTTTGAGCAGTTCGCATATAATATTCAATTGCTCATCACTGCAGTTGGGCTCAGCTAGCTTGTCATCCAGCCATTTGGTCATGTAGGTTAGACCATTGAGATCGATTTGCAGGCGACTACGTGCGGCAGGTTCAAGAGCAGTCAATAGAAACAACAACTTCATATCGTAGTACTCCAAGGCGCAGGGATGACGCATGGAGCTGGCCACGCGCTTGAGTATGGCGTCCACACAATGTTGGCGCAAACATTGACGCCGACAGTCGGCACTTTGGTAGACTAAATTGCACAGACACTTTAAAGCTTCAGCAATGATGTCATGGCTGGCAGTAGTACTTTGTTGTTGTACTGCATCGTTGTTTTTTGGCTGGTCGGACATACCTACATCTTCAGGCGTTGGAGACAGTTTTAGCGCGTCCTCAGAGCAACCATCAATACGCGCCAATGTTAACAAAGTGTTAAATTGCTGCTCAATAAAGTTGGTTTGTAGACTAAACTCATCCCGCGTTAGAATTCGCACGGTATTCAGGCACTGCGTGTGCAGGTTGTTTAATGTGGCGTCTTCAAGTATGCCAAAAATTGCTAACCATAGATCGTTCCATTGGTTATCTGTGTGAAAACTATCAAAGGATAACAAGTCGGCATGCTGCAGCAATAGAAATACACATATTAATTACTTAGCTAACACATTTTATCTAAAATTTAACTGCACCTTTTTATTAAACTCATTAAGTATTTCGCCAATATGCACCGCATCCTTTCTTTCAAGTCGTTTCAGCTGCTGGGAGTCCATGGCACAAATTCATACAGTTGGTTATAATATTTGTTACAAATTCGGATGCTTTGCAACTAATGCTAATTAAATTTATCCATCAATGCAACGCCCTTGCATAGAAAACCGCCCCAAATCTTTTGTTAAGAATGACAGTACAGCTGTTTTATGTAGCCCTCTAGTGTTGTAAAACGACGCAGCACTGTCGATTTATCGATTAATCGATTAATCGAAATAAAACCGTTGACATTTTTGATCTTGCAGATAAAGTATATATTTTATTACAAAAAATACATGTTTCAATGTAGTATATGTTTGTGTAAAAATATAAATATATATAGAAAATAATACGTTCTATTAAAACCTTTTTTATGTCAGCATTTTATGCATAATTTGCTTGCTTGCTTTTTGATTTGCTCAGTTAGTCGTTTTCTTTTAGTTTTTTTATTATTACATATTATAGTAATCGACAAATTCGACGGATCTACGTCGCCTAAAGCAGATTGGATCCAACCTAACTGGCTTCCACTTCTTCTTTTTCTACAAAATATCAAAAAATTTAAATTTGCGGTAGAGAATTATTAAAGGGAAAATAAGAAAAAAAAAAAAATCAAACAAATGTAAATGATGTGTAACAATTAATATGTTAATTAAACTATAATAAAATGTATGTGTGAAACAGGCAAACTAGAATTAAATGTAAATTAATGCCTGTGAGCTTTTATATCAAATTTTTAGCTAATAAGTGTGTATAATATGTACATATATATATATATATATCAGCTACGGGGTTGTTCATAAATGACGTCACTAAGGGGTGGAGGGGGTTCATCAAATTGTTACTGTTTTTAAATCTTAAAAATGTTGGTGACGTCACTTAAGAACAGCCCCTAAATTAAAATGAACAATTTGTCACACTTTTATTTTATTAAAGTTTTTTATCACTGGTATGAAAATTTTCAATCCTTTTTAAATAGGTTTAAAATAGAGTCTGCCACCCAATTCTATGAAACACTGGTATCAGAATAATGTATGTTTATGAACATGATTTAGAATGAGCTTAGATACACACATATGTAAATCCGATGAGTTTATACAAAATTACATAGAGCTAAGTACGATACAAATGAACGTTAAACGATTCAATTCAATTTTGGAATGTGTAGAAGCAACGCTGCATGCACTACTATGTAATACTATGCTTGAGCTAGTCTTTTTTTTTAAATGCGTTATCATTAGTCATATGAGATTTGTCAGATTTTGCTTGGATTATTGGGCAGCAACAATATAGGAGCAGTAGTAGTACATATGCGCGAAAAAACGTCAGACCAACACATAATAAACGAAAAATGCGCGAGCGTGACGAGCGGTGTATATGGGAAAGTTGCTAGAAAGTTAGGCAGCATTAGGCATAGAAAAGAAGTACAACAGTTCATAACAACTACAGCAATAATTGAAGTGGCACTAAACTGTAGCACTCGGCGGTGGGGGATTTGCTGCCGGCGGTATAACATTAGGTATGGCCACAACGCAAGCGCCAGCGCGAGGGTATAACATCGGGCCAAGATCGTTCCAGCCATTGCGTGCCGGATCGTATTCCTCGACAGCCTTTAAAGCATGATTGCCATCGTAGCCACCGACCGCAATAAGACGATCACCAAGCAGCGCACAGCCAATAGCATCTCTGCCTACAGCCAGAGAGCAAATCTAAAAAATATTAAAAAATACATTAACACTGACATCTTAAATCAGTCAGAATATCTTAACTTACCAACGTCCAGGTATCTGTGGCTGGATCATAACGTTCTACGGTCTCTGTACGACAAACCATGGGATTGCTAGCAGGACAATCATGACCGCCAAGCGCATAAAGAAAGCCATTCGCCACTGCTACCTATAGTAGTCATAAAAAAATAGATTTCGAATCGTATAATAAGCATAAAACAGTTAAAATATTTACTGTAAATTATTAGTACATAGAAGCTTATTAATTAGTCCGTTAACAAGAGTTAAAACTCTTTATACCCTGTACACAAAATGTTAAAGGGTATTATAGAATTGTGCAACGTATGTAACAGACAGGAGGCAAAAATTATTAGGAGCAATAGTTGAGTCGAGGTAGCCATGTCCGACTGTCCGTGTTGTACTGTGTTTCTCAGAAACTACAGAAGTTAAAGCGAAAGAGTTTTTAACAAAAGATGTGCATTTTCCAGGAGAAGATCAAATTTGGCACAGTTATGCAAACTGTTAATGTATGGGGCGTTAAAAATGATCAAGATCGGATAAAAACTTATAACTTATAAAGATATAGGTAATTAATAATCTGCCAATTTCAGACCCCTTCTATAGACTGCAACAAAATTTGACTTTTATAGCAATGTCAAAGTTAATATTTATGTTAGACACACCAAATTTGGTGCATATGAATGTGCAATGTATGTAACAGATGTGTTAAAAAAAATTGATGCAAACAGTCGGGACGGTGTCCGACTGAATACCCTGTACCCTTTTTCTTTATAAACACAAAATACGGTAAAATGGGAACGGAAGTATTCCCTTTTATGTATCTTCTCATAAGCTCGATATGCCTGTAAACATTTTTCTATTGGGAAGTTCCAATTGACAAGTTTTCCTATTGGGAAGTTGGTTATTATGGGGGAAAACATTTGTAGCTTTTTTACCCATAACTCCAGTATTCTTGGGCCAATTTTATAACATAGATAAAAAAAATGTATAAATGTCTGTGACAATTTTCAAATCAATATATTGGGGGGTAAATCTAATATATTAAGGTAAATCGATTGCGGGAAAAGGAGTTGCCTCTGTGAAACTAGCTCACATGTATCCATATCTACATCAGTGGAATTTTGCAGCAGTTTATAGGCGAGGGGAGGGGGGGTGAAATTACCATATTTTTGACTATAACATTTGATGTATTTATCCGATTTCGATCAAAACATAGATGCACATAAACACGACGCAAACCCGTCATGTTTCGAGTTGATAGATCTATTGGATCGGCTGTAAACCGCACAAATATTCGAAAAATTTGATCTGCGTAGGGGAAACGCGCATCTTTTGCAAATGCAATCTTTCTGTTTGACAGCACGTACAGATAGACGGACATGCCTATATCGAGTCGACTATTTCTCTTGACCATTTTTGCCCATGGATCATAGGGTCTACCACGCCTCCTTCTGACTGTTGCATACATTGCACAAATCCATAATATCCATTCTACATGAATTTTTTTTTTATATACTAGAGTGATAGGTGCCTTTGGCAAACTAGTCTCCAAAAAAAAAGATATTCAATTGTGTTAAATTACCAGAACACTGTCATGTACATTATAACTTCAACTGCCTGCTAGTACCAATACATATATCAAAATTGATCTTTGGAATTCTTTAACCTAATATCTTACCGACATTTAGGTATAATCTTGTTGGAACTTTTTAAAACATAGGCTCAACTTACTCCCACGCCACCACGGCGTCTATTCATGGGTGCCAAAAGGCTCCACTTATTCGTATGTGGATCATAGCATTCAATGGAGCGATGACAAACGGATCCATCGCGACCACCCACCGCATAAAGACGACCGCCTAAAACTGCTACGCCTGCAGTGGATCGCATTGAAGACATGGGTGCCACATAGCTCCAGGTGCGCGCTACAGGATCCCAGCTATTTAAATTATGGTAGATTTGGTAATTATGGTACATTTTTAGATATAATTTTACTTGCAGATTGTACGAACCGCTCTACAGTATTCAGGTAACTCCAACCATCATGACCGCCTACAGCATAGAGGGGCCCCTCTAGGACCGCAACGCCCAGACCATGCCTTGGTGTGGCCATGGGATTCAATGGTGTCCAAGTCATGGTATTCAAATCCAAGCTCTCGACAGTATTCAGCGTTTTGAGCCCATCGCGGCCTCCGACCAATATTAGCTTGTCCTCCATAACAGCGGCACCGAATTGTAAACGTCGCGCAGTCATATGTTTCCAAGGCATCCACTTGTCTAGCCTAGGACAATAGATCTCAATACTAATAGCACCCTTGTGCGCATCCATGCCACCAACAGCTAACAAACGACCCACTGTCGCCTTACGTGGTGTTGTACGTTCTGTTGCAATGTGTGATCGTCGTTCGGGCATCAAATGCCACTTGAAGGCCTCCATCACCAGCTGTTGGCACTCGTTGGCATTACATACATTTTCCACATGATCCATAATAAAAGCCGGTTGTAGCAAAGGCAGCCGTACCAAAGCCAGCAGCTCGGCGATGTGCTCCTTACGTGCTGGTTCATTATGACGCACCCAGGACATCAAACTATGGTAGACATCCTCCTCGGATGGTACATTGAGATCGTCGCTAGAAAGCAGCTTGCCTAACTGTTCTACACTTAGCTGAAAGAACTCCTGATTCTGGCACACTTGCATGAAATTCTGGCAGGTATAGGCCTGCGCCAGGCGCAAAAGTGTAGTGCAGCTTTGCTGCTCAGCAAAAAAGGCAAAGCCAAGGCAGTTGGATGGATGCAGCTGACGTGCCAGAAAGTGGCAACAAGCCATGACTACAGAGTTGAGCTGCAGGAGACAGGCAGTGGCCAGCAGAGTTTCGACTGTGTCCTCGCGTAACTCTATAAAGCCAGTGTAGCAGTATTGCACCAGAATTTGCAAAGCATCGCCGTGCACTTCGCCAAGGGTCACTTCATTCTCCTTCGTCTCACGTAACGAACCCGTAAACATGGCCGAGAAATAGGCACTGGAGGCGCACAATACCAAGCGATGGGCAGGCACGCTGCGAACAAGAAATGTAATACGTATAAGAGTAGGGCTTTGAAATCATTTATTGGATATATATGTAGGTAAATTAATTTGTTTTTAAATTTTAACACTAAATCCAGCATACGGTGAAATGGGAACGGAAAGTATCAACTTTTATGTCTCTTTTCAAAAGTTTGATATGACTGTAAGCATTTTTCTATTGGGAAGTTCGAATTGAGAAGTTTTTCAATAGGGATGTTGATTATTATGGGGGGCAAAATTTACCTTTATGCTTCAGTTGAATTTTGAAACATAGATCGAAAACACTTTTATAAATATCTGTACCAATTTTAAAATCAATATATTGCGTGGTGTGGCAGTAATTAAGGTAAATCGATTGCGGGGGGAGGGGGCTTTTATTGAAAAAAGATGAACACCGGTTTAATTATTAGGCTCACACGAGTCTCCACATTAAATTTTTTAACTCTAGCTCACATATATACGTATCTACATGTAGTAGAATTTTGGAGCAGTTTAAAGACGAAGGAGGGTGAAATCAGCATATTTTTGACTATTGATAACCTAACCATTGACCTTAACCTCTGGGGGAAACAGGGGCAGATATCAAACCAATTCGACAAGGTTTATCTTACATGGGATAACGCGAATCTTTTTGTAAAATTTTGGGTCGCTAGCTCTTATTGTCTCACAGAACTAGCGACTCATACAGACGGACGAACATGGTCCAATCGCTACCCGAGTCATTTATAAGACTTTTTGCCCATAGCACTTATGGTCTGCCACGCCTCCTCCGGCCAGTTAAATACATTGCCCAAATATATAATACCCTTTTACACTTTGTGTACAGGGTATACAAATTTATGCAGACAGTTGGGACAATGACCGACAGTGCGATACTCCGGGGTGAGGGGCTTGATTCGGGAAATTATTATTATTATTCTTAGGCTAACATGAGCCTACATAGTAAATGGCTTATAAATAAACATCTACAAAAAAAATAGGAATTTTGTTGCAGTTTAAAGGAAGAAGGGATTGTGTCACGGGGGGACTGGGTAAGATATCGACACAATTCGAAAAATTTGGTGACATATTTTTTTTCTATCTCTTATAGTCTCCGAAGTCTGTTTGACAGCACGTACAGACAGACGGACATGCCTATATCGACTCGACTATTGCCCATGGATCATAGGGTCTGCCACGCCTCCTTCTGCCTGTTGCATACATTGAACAAATCTATAATAGTCGTTTTACACAGTTATGCACACTGCCACTTTGCACATGTAGTGTAAAAATTATTAAGATCGGATGGGAATTTTAGAAAACCTACAAACTACAACAAATTTTAACTTTTTATAGAAACTTTAATATGTACGATAGAGCCACCAAATTTGGTACGTAGACTTTTGTTAGGCTTATATACCAAACAATGTTGACAATTTGCCAAATTAAAATTATTGGGAGCAATAGTCGAGTGGATATACCCGTGTCCGTTTGTCCCTGTTGGTCTCTATTTCTCAGAGACTGTAAGAGTTAGAGCAAAAAATAATAATAATAAAGATTCGAATTTTCCGGGAAAGAGCAAGTTTATCGAACCCCCCCGTGACAAAATTTCGCGGCTAACACCCGCACCATAAAAGCCAACCGATTCAAACTGGACACATTTGTGCACACTGTAACTTTGCATATGTTGTGTAAAAATGATCAGGATGGTAAAGTAACTTTGAGAGATATAGGTAATAAAGTTTCAATTTTAGACCCCTTGCCCAACACCCTGCAACGAAATTTCACTTTTTATAGAAATGTTAATATTTAAGCTGAGTCACAAAATTTGGTATGTAGACCATTATTAGTTTTCATAGCCAACGCAACCAAATGTGAGCTGTTTTTTTCTGATCTATACATTTGTACCAAACTCGATATAAAAAAATTTTATGCAGACTGTCTGCCCGGTGCCCGACAGTGGAATACCATGTACCATTTTTTTTTTATTTTTTCACTTTTTTCATAAGATCGATAAGCCTGTAAACATTTTCCTATTGCGAAGTTCCAATTGACAAGGTTTCCTATTGGGAAGTTGGCTATTATGGTGGCAAAAATTACTTTTATGCCCATAACTCCAGTATTCTTGGGTCAATGCCGTTGAATTTTGCCACATAGATCAAAAATACATTTATAAATGTCTGTGGCAATTTTCAAATAAGGTAAATCGATTGCGGGGGAAAGGGGGGTTCATTGAAAAAAGGGGGATGCAGTTTTAACGATTAGGGTCCAATGAGTCTCCACACCAAATTTTGTAACTCTAGCTCACATGTATCCATATCTACACTTAGTGGAATTTTGGCACAGTTGGTTGGTGATGGTGGGGTGAAATTATCATATTTTTGACTATAACTTTTGATGTATTTATTCGATCTCGATCATTTTTGGATCCTAGATGCACATTAACACGACGCACAGGAGTTTCTAGTTGATAGACGCAATGGAGCGGTTGTAAACCCACCTTAGATTACGCGCAACTTTTGGTAAAATTTTGTGTCTAGCTCTTATGGTCTCGGAGATCTATCCCCTCATACGGACATACGGGCGGACATGGTCCAATCGCTACCCGAGTCAATAATAACACTTTTTGCCCTTGGAACTTATGGTGTGCCACGCCTCCTTCTGCCTGTTACATACATTGCACAAATCTATAATACCCTTTTACACTTTGTGTACAGAGTATAAAGACGGAAAAAGT
This sequence comes from Chymomyza caudatula, assembly GCA_035041775.1. Taxonomy (NCBI): domain Eukaryota; kingdom Metazoa; phylum Arthropoda; class Insecta; order Diptera; family Drosophilidae; genus Chymomyza; species Chymomyza caudatula. Next base: position 686,662 of record JAWNKW010000186.1, on the reverse strand, counting down.
TAATCATGGTTCACAATGAGGTGTACCCATTTGACAGCAAAGTGTGATGATGTGTGACCCAGTGTAAACCATGCATAGTTTGAATGGTTTTAACTGTTTGAATTTAAATTGCAATTTTAAAGTTAAAATATATAACTATTTTTCAGAAGAAAATTTCTCAATCATAAATATATTTCTGAACATGTTAGCTACTTTGCCGGTATCAACATCGGAACTCGACTCTATTGTTTATCTTATTTTGTTGGAAGCCCATTCTAAATTCTTTGCAAAAAAAAAATAAAAATTGTTGAGCCACCCTCTGTTGCCTATCTTACTCTGCTGATGTCTATGCCATGACGGCGGATTCGCCTGGCTAACGAGCAGACCCTGTGTACCAATATATGACTGGTAGAAGCGACAAAGCGAAGAGACAAAGAAATCGAACTGTGGCAGAGTGAAGGTCAGACGACGCACTCACGAATTGTGGAGCGCATAAGTCTTTTGCGCATTCGCTTTATCTTGTGCATGGCTAATAAAAGACGCTAGATACTTACCGTTTACCATTTATGCCCGCAATGAGCACCACATCACACAGCTGCTGACTGTCCAAATACAATTGCATACGTTTAAGTACCATATCTGCATGATCCCTGGAGCGAAAAAACTCATCCTGACTGCCAGCAGAGTTCAGACTACCCAGACTGTACTCGCGTGTTAGGGATTCCAATGTGGTCTCGGCCAATGCGGATATATGACCCGAGGTGGAGGCTGTTGAGTCCCGACTTGGGCTTTCTTTATTTGTCGCCGACATATTGGCTTTTTGAGCTGGTTATCTCTGTTTGGTATTATAGCTTCGACACACTAGCTTACAAATAATAGTACATTTCAATTTCGTTCACTATTTCGCTGTTCCGATCTGTCTGTATGGCTCTCCAACAGATGCGAGAATATTATTCACATGGGATACGTCTACACTCGTGCACTGCTCAGGTTGACTGACTGTTATTTGTCTTTTGTTCCCGATGATGGTGCGTGCGGTGAGCTGTTGCTTTGTTTTGCTACACTTGCATTTCTTCTTCTCTAGCGCCGCGAACACATTTTAGCCTCTGTACTATAAACACATATACACACACACACACACACATGTAGGCGCAACTCCAATGTATATGTACCGTCGACGCCGCTGTCAACAAACAAACTGTAACTTTTTACACAAGCGCAACAATGCAACTCTGCCGACGTCGCTGTCGCTGTCGACGCAGACGCAGACGCAGCGCAGACACAGACAAAGAACTCTTAGAGTAGTCGTAGTTGTAATTGTCGTCAGACACTGCTACCAACTGCGTTTGGGATGGCTTTTTGTTTTTTCTTCATTTGACAATTTAATTACACAGGAAACACATTCAAATTTGTATTTGTAGTAGCAAAATGTGATTTCTATCTATAAGAATATAATTTTACATAGCTAGCAGCAGCTACGCACTTGTCTCTACAACCATGCATTTAACTCGGCGGCAACAACATTAAACACACACGCTGATATACATATACATATATGCTATGCATTTGGGGTTTGCTGGTAATCAACTCCTATAAAAGCGTTGCCAGCTACACGCAAAACTTACCTGAAGCTCAACTAAGACAGCTGTTAACTGGCTTTGCCAAAAACAAAAAGAGAGTTGCCGTACCAAAAATATTTGAAAATTCACCGACACTTAAGTAGGTTTAATATATTTTTCAGATTATTATACATTTGGGCAATGTATGTAACAGGCAGAAGGAGGCGTGGCAGACCATAAGTTCCATGGACACAAATTCTAAGCGTTGACTCGGGATGCGATTGAACCATGTCCGTCTGTATGAGTGCCTAGATCTGCGCGACAATAAGAGCTACACAGACACAAAAATAGGATTAATGCATCAAAAGTTACGGTCAAATATATGGTGACCATGGTACCCCCCTTCGCCTAAAACTGTTCCAAAATTCCAGTACATATAGATGTGAAGACTCGTGGGAGCCTAACAATTAAACCCGTGTTCACCTTTTTTCAATAGAAGTCCCCTTCCCCGCCATCGATTTACCTTAATTAATGCCCTGCAACATATTTATTTAATTATACCCTGTACACAAAGTGTAAAAGGGTATTATAGATTTGTGTAACTGGCAGAAAAAGGCGTGGGCATGGGCAAAAATTATCAGGAGCTATATATATATATACATATATAGTCCATGTTGTAACGTCTCTGAGAAACGACTATAAGAGTTAAAGCATAAAAATTTTACCATAAGAAGCGCATTTTTCCGGAAAAGAGCAAGTTTATCGATTCATGTCGATATCTACCCCCTTCCCCCGTGAGAAGGTTTCGCTGTTTCCACCCGCACCATAAAAGCGATCCAATTCAAACTTGGCACGGTCATGCACTCTGTTATTGTTTATATGTTGTGTACAAATTATTTAAATCGGATAGAATATTTAAAAGACATAAGCAATAATGTGGGAATTTTAGGCCCCTCCTCCTATAAACTGCAACAAAATTTTACTTTTATAGCAATGGTAAGGTTAACATTTAAGTTAGAGCCACCAAATTTGGTACGAAAACTCATGTTAAACTTATAAACGAATTAATAAAATTGCCTTATAAAACTTTCCGCTTTTGACCAAGGTAGATCTAGGTACCTTCTCTGCCTTCTTTATTTGGCAAAGGGTCAACATTGTTTGGTACATAAGCCTAACATAAGTACATAATAAATTTTGTGTATCTAGCCTTAATATTGACAAGTCTATAAAAAGTAACATTCCAGGAGGGGCCTAAAATTGTCACTGACCTATATCTTTTTAAGTTTTCATCCGATTTTTACAGCACAGAGTGAGATAGCTTTTAGGGAGTGTGTGTGAACCACGAAATTCTGTCACAGGGAAGGGTTGTGAGATATCGATATAATTCAACAAACTGGATTTACGTACGAAGAATGCGCATCTTTTGGTAAAAATATACATATATCTTTTAGTCGCCGAGATCTATGCAACAACAGGGACGAACAGAGAAGCATGGCTTTATCAACTATTGCTCCTGGTCACTTTTTACACTTTGTGTACAGAGTATATTTTCATTCTGCTTATGTTCTTTGTAGCAACCACTCAAGAAATAGCAACAAAAAGTGAAATAGAATTTCAGTCTATGAGCGAAATTTTTGTATGGGGAAGGGGATGAGATCCGATCAAGGTGTTCATAAGGATAGACCGACATGGCTACATCGACTCGACCATTGCAGCTAAGTATTTGTGCCAATTAAACTTATGATTTGTCAAGCCTCCTTTTTCGTTTTATACATACATATATCCATCCAGTAGGCGTATCTCTTTATAATAATCATTCAGGGCTATATATACATTTAGACTTCGATTTCTTTATTTTCGATTGGTATTGTTATTTTACTTTTGGTGCTACTGCTAAGTACCAGGATTCTTAGTAGCAATGACTACCATAACGTGTACATTTATACAAAAAAGAATAAAAGAGACAGCGGAACACCTAAAGGAGCAAGTTCATACAAAGTACATAACTACATACAAATACATAACATGTCTCTGTATTGTGTGTGTGTGTGTTCAGTGTTGTGTTATGTTTGTATAGTGCGTGTACACAGATCATGTGCGTGCGCTTGGCCGAATAAAGGAATGCTCATTAATTAGGTGATGTGTTACGTTTTGGCGTCGATGGTGGCAAATCCATTGTTTTGCATACCCAGCCCGATATGTCCACGTCTTCAACCTCCGCCTTACGTATCCAGGGATGACTCTGTTGAATCACAAATGTGGAAATAGTAAATATATGTAGAGATTTTTATATTATGCAGTAAATATACTTACCAATAAGGTTTTAAGATCGGCACGCTCATCTGGCTGTTTTTTCAGACATATATCCACAAAGTCCTTGAACTCATCGGAAAATATTTTATGCTCAAGCTTGGGTGGTGGTTCATTGACTATATAATCGAGTAACTCGAATATGGCCATGACCTTTGGCTCTATCACTGTCTGACTGCCATCCTCTGCATTCTCAGCGAATATTGACTCCAGTGTAATGGTATCGGGTGGTGGTATGGGATACATGCCAATTGCCATTTCAACCAACGACAGACCCAGTGACCAAATATCAGATTGTACCGAATAATGTGTGCCCTGTAACCGTTCAGGCTGGAAGATTTGGCATAAATTACATATGCAGATTTTATATGTCGAGTCCTACTTACCGACATGTAGCTGCGTGTTCCCACAAACGAGTTTGCCATAGAATCAATCAATTGACCCGAAACGCCAAAATCACAGATCTTTATCTCTCCACTGCTGTTGACCAGTATGTTGCTGGGCTTTACGTCCCGATGAATTATCGCATGCTTGTCTCTTAAATAGCTTAAACCTTTCAATACTGCCAATGTAATGCGTCCCAGTATGGATTCAGGTATCCGACCAGCCCGCTTCAATATGAGATCTAACGAGCCCCCATCCATATACTCCATGCATATGCTTATCTCCCCGTCACTATAGAAGGCTCCATAAAATCCAACTATGTGCGGAAAATTGCATTCGTGCAGCACCTTTAGCTCGCGTAAGATCTGCTTCTTAATGGCAGGCTTGACTTCTAGATGTATTAGTTTACGTGCCATTATAAGGTTTGTATGAGTATGCCGAACCTTCATGACAACGCCGCCATTGCCGGAGCCTAGTTCACCTAGTTTCTCTAGATCTTCATCGGATAGTTCGCCAATCTTTTCCTTTTGGCTAAGAAATGCCTTGATACGTTTGCGTTCAGTGTCATCCATGTTGAGGCCTTCCAAAGTTTCAGTCAACGCGTCAATACTCGTTTTTGGCTTTCCCAGCAAACTATGTGTTCTTTAATTTAACTTTTTAATGAATTTTTGCAGAACAAAACGAAAAGCAGTAAACAATTTTTTTGGTTTTGGGCGGGGAGGACTGTGATGGTTGGATGGATAGATGTATATATGCGTTTGTGTGTGCGTGCGTGCGTGCGTCATTTTATCAACCAACAGCAGCAGCAACTACACGACCATGGGCTTGGGTGGGCGGTATCAACCGAAGAAGGAATGAATTTAAAAAGTTTTAGCTATGCAAAGATACTTACTCAGTGCCTGAGGGTGTTTTAAATGGTGGCGTCGGTGCCACTTGTGCAGCGGCAACAGTTGCATCGACATTCACCGGTGGCAGCACCAGGTTAAGCTTGTTTTTCGACATCTTAGCCAAATGCAAGTAAAGCGCTATGTATGTAAGTGAGTTTAATATCCAGTGCAAGCGGGGCTGGGTTGTCTTTTGGGTGCGACTCGCTCGCAAAATTAATTTAAATCCGTTTTGTAATAACTATTGAACTTTGGGTAATACCCTTGCAAGTTGCAACTTATATGTACATATGTAGCTTTTTTTGTGGACCAACAAACAAGTCACCAAAAGAAATTATCGCACATAATGAAAGTTGCGCAGCTCTGATTACTACTCTTATTAACAGAAACACAGTTTTGCAAATAAAAAGAGGAACACGCTACCGGTTAAGTAATATTCAAAAAATTAAAAGCTAATTTATGTTGTATGACAATATGCAACTTTTATAGTTATTTCTTATAAATAATGCATTTGTGCGTAAAATCACATAAAACCTATCGCTGTAATCGAAAATATACGCAGCACTGTGAACGGCTAGCTTAGAAGAAGAAGCAATTGAAGGTTTTTGTTTTTGTAAGTGCAATACCCTTTAAATTCAAGAGAAACGGTACTCAGCGTGGACAATTAGAATTAAATTACATTTTAAGGCTTGTCGGTTCTTGTTCTTTCATCCACTTAGCATCAAATGAAAAATTTGGTGACGCAAGCTGGCAACAGAACCAGCGCGGCTTGCAACCAGAATAACTGCGACTTTAAAAAAGATGCACTTTTGGGCTATGCTTTGGACTTACCGGAAGATGATCACCTAGATACCGCAGTGCTGCAGCTGCAGGCAGCGGGTCGAAGCTTTGAGCACAACAACAGCAGCAGCAATAGTGCCGACTATCATCAGTCCTTGCTGCAATGCGTAGACCTTATGCCCGTTATATCAGCGAATGCTTATTCAGAGCCAGAACCTCCCACAGCTTTACCGAGCGTTTATCGAGCTCCTCATGAACCGTCTGAACAATTAAAAAGTCCGTCCAATTGCATCCATGTAGCACAACAAAGAGACAATGAGTTATTGACGGTGCAACAGTCCAGTGGACTCATGGTGATTGCAAGTGATATACAAGAGCACTATGATTTTGACGCAGAAAAAGCCGCATCAGAGTTAGTTAATGTGGCTAACAAAAATTGCGACTCTTTGGCCAAGCTGGCCTACAATTTATGGACGATGGCCAAAGATGATCATATTGTTATAGATCGGTAAATTTGTGCGGCAAATTTTCAAAAAATTCTTTATAACTGATTATATAATATTATTATATTTATTTCATCAGCAAACGCAACGAAGTTGTGCGAACCAATGCGCTCACCCAACAGAAGACTATTTATCGGTGCATGGATCCAGAAAGCATGGGTATGCGTCAAAGCAGTTCAATCTCTAACAATCAAACCATGAGTAAAATAGGGCGCCCGCGCAAACGCGGCTCAATAACTGCTGCAGTGCCTGAAGTTGCTCCCAAAAAGGACTCGCTCGAAGTAACGGATCTCAACAGCACTATGCATCGCACGCGTTATGGGCGCCTTGTGCACTCTACGCTCCCGCAGGCTTTAAACAAACCTATGCATGCCTCAAAACACACCTCAAAGCAACAGCTGCAGGCACTTTTAACCGAGCTAAAGGATAAAGACTATCGCAGCAGCTGTGTACCTAATCATTCTACAGGAGAAGTTGCTGACACAGAAACGTCTGACTCTTTGGAGAGAACTACTCGTAATATTCCTGCAAATGCCATTTGTCCAGGCTGCAATAAAATCTTTCTTGGCCGTCGACTAAAAAGCCACTTTGTAAAATTTCCTGAGCACATGTCATGTGCCGCTTATATTCATCAAAATCAGCCACAACCGTCGAATGATTCCTCGCTCTTTGGCATTCTGATAGCCAAATTGCACAGTTACGCCCATCTCAATGAGGAACAGAGGGCCGATCTTTTTTTAAACGAGTTGAATGACTTTGTGGAGCAGCTGCAGCTTCGCAGTACGCGGCTAATACGCAATACCTCGGGCTTACATTTTGTAAGTACGCGAATATCGCGTGTGCTAGGCATACCTGAGGGTCAGTATGCCTTGGACATGTCAGCTATGGAATCAGCACATGCGCCCGCGCTCGAACCAGAACTCTCTTTGCTGCATACCAACACAGTAAACGGTGGACGAAATCTCGTGGACTATACAGGTCTTAGCATGTCTCTGGATGATACGCTGACGGATGAGGCAGCACAACGTTTGAATCTGTCTGCCGGCGGCAAGCTTTTGCCACCATCCGAAGAGAGTCTGCTTCGCAATGTGAGTGATCTTATGCAGCCACCGGTTACAGCTCCGTCCACAGTTGGCAGCCACGGTGCTGGCGTAAATGAAGCAAGCGTTGGCGTACTCCTGCCACACTATGACCATGCAAGCGACAATGCTGTGGAGGCACTGAATATGAAAGAGACGCCAAATGCGTCCATTTTGGATCTCAATGTCGACTTCTTTCAGTTTAATAGTAATTAAACCGACAAGCTTGTATTAATTTAGCGTTCTTATCAGAGTTATTGGAGTATAGTGAAGTTTTAAGAATATGAAAACATCATGAAATGCAAATTTAAACTCGATTTCTTTATTTTCTCTTTAAAGTGTTTATGACAGAAAGCTGCCAACCTTCAGAGTTAGTTGCTTCGGTTTACGAAACTGTTTCAAATGAACCTCCAACCTAAATTTAGAGAACGAGCCGTCCATACATTACGCTAGTAAATTTATTCTCATTTTTGGAACCAACCCCAAATTTCCCATCCATAGCGCCAAGGAGTAATAAGTTGCTTGTAAATTTGCACTTATATTCCTAAGGCTAGGCTTGCTATCCTTATTTATAACCCAACCAATTTTATTTGACGTTATGGTACCGTGCTTTTACGCTCCTGTAAACAATGTTTGCTTTATAAGCTTAACATAACTCTTCGTATCAAATTTGTTGGCTCTAACATAAATGTTAACCTAAATATTGCTGTAAAAAGTAAACTTTTGTTAACTTTTATAAGAGGAGGGTCCTAAAATTGCCACATTATTAATTAATAATTTAATTATAATTATTACTTATTTCTTTTAAAGTTTCTATCTGATTTCAGTAACTTCTACACAGTGTTGTATTGTGTGGATATAAAGCGCGAAAATCTCTCACGGAGGAAGGGGGCAAGATATAGACATGATTCTACAAACTTTATTTCTTCGGCTTAAATGCGCATCTTTTGGTAAATGTTTGATAATTTCTTGATCATTTTTGCCCATGGAACATATGGTCTGCCACGCCTTTTTCTGCCTGTTACATACATTGCACAAACCTATAATACCCTTTTACAATTTGTTTGTTTTTTTGATTTGACTCTTTGTTTGGAAGATATGAGGGTTTAAATAAAAATGTTCCGTTCTCTAGCAGGGTCCCGAGAAGACATAGAGTCCACAATAAAAGCACATATGAAATCTAGTCGTGTATACAAGTTCAACAATACTAAAATGAAGTAAATTTGATATAATGTTCAATATTTTGGTGAAATCTGAAATGCCAAAAATTTAAGACTTCTTACTCAACTTCGTTTACGGTAAAACGTGGCTCATATGTAAGTACATATTGTGCAAATATTAATTAATATGCCAGCAGGACTTTTTAGAAGCATGTTCCTAAAAGAAAGCATCTTTCATACTTCTCTCAACAGGACAAAAAGCAGAATCTTACTTTTTCATTATGATAGTATGAGAAAAATCATAAAAATCCACCTACTTCTTTTTTCCTTACTCGGTCAGCTATAATCATACTGCCTTTCATACTTCTTTTGGAAGTATAAATGCAGCGCATAGCCCGAAAATGCTTTTGTTTGGTTTAAAAAAAAAACCAAGAGGTGAAAAAATAAATTTTGGAGACACAAATATGTTTTATTATTATACTTTGCACAATGCTGTTTATTTTTCTGCAGCATATGTAGACACATACATATGTTTGTATTAGTAATTAATGTATTGTTGCAAGCACAAGTTGGTTTCTTTTGCAATTTATTTATTTAGTAATTGCATTAAATTCGGGTTATGTATATAAAAAAACCTCTTCGAGGTAAAAAACATGTGACGAAAGCGTATGTACTTTGTATGCAAATCATAAAATAACTGATAATAGGAATTAAAAGCACATTTGTGTAGGTTTCATTAAAAAAGAACGCATTTCGTAAAAAAGGGCTTAAAAATTTTTTTAAAAAAATGTACTAATACAAAATGTTTGTTTGTCGTGACTTTTTTGCATTTTTAATGCTCAGGGCTGGGGTACGAACGTAATGACCTTGAAATTTCCGTCACGAACGTACCGTTAGTTACAAATACATGCGTGCCCTTTGAATGCAAATCCGCTGAAAATTTCATTCAGCGATCATCCATGTGGCAGGGTGGTGCCTAGGGTGAATTTTGCTTAAATTTGGTAGAAATGTGTAAAGTAGGGAAAAACTGAGCTGAGACGATTTTAATTGCAAAACCTAAAAAAACAAAAATTCTTTTTTAAGTGTTCGTTTCTATGGCAGCTATATGCTATAGTGCACCGATGTTGATCAAATTTGGTACAAATGCATAAATCGGAACAAAACTAAGCTGACATGAATTTGGTTGCGTTTCCCATAAAAACAAAAAAGTTTTTCTTACTAAAACTGTTCTTACAAAAACTGGCTCAAAATCAGTCCCCTGTATCATATAACTGCCATTTAAAAAAGTAAACCAAGTCTGTACAAAAAGTGAATCAGTGCCGTCGTGCGCTCTCATTTGATTGCGCGCTCGGAGAGACACGGTTAACGGAACTGAGAATCGCCCTTCCTTGCGTCACCTTTAACCTGTAGTTCTTTGCATCATGGGGTATCATCATCTCTATGGCGACCTACACGCTGAAAATAAATAAATTTTTTAGACACAATGCCAATCAAAAAAGGCCGAATGTGCTAAACTGTCGTACTACTCGACAAATTTGGCCAGAGTTAAATAACTGGTGTCCATGCAGCTCGGCTTCTTGCCCCTAAGATAGTTAAGAACTGTCCAAAATAAGACCCAAACGTTTAGCGGATTTCATATCAGAATCCAAATGGTGCTCCCTTTAAGCATTTATGCCAGGATGGAAGGATAAAGACATCCCTACGGTTTTACAACGGGCCAGCCCTCCGCCTAAGTTACCTAACCAAACTTAAACTGTAATAAATTTAAAACTTTGTAATTTGATTACTTGCTTGAATATTTTAAACTTGTTTAATCGAAAAAAGCAATCAATACATATGTACATATTTAAGATTTTGTAGACTGAATAACTTTGAATATGTTACATTTAAGAGCAGGTTTGGGTATTATGTAAAGTTTTGAAATCCGGTTTTTATAACTGCAGAAATAGCACTACTTGGCAGGCTGTCCGTGAAACTTCCCATTTGATTCATAGCCTCGTGAAAGTTCACCTCCTGTATATCTTCGGGCTTCATGCGCTCAAAGGAAGGATTAGTAGTCACAGGCGGTTTGGCATTATGGCAAAAACGCAGCCATTCCTCATCAGTATACAAGCCGGAATTATCATTTAAGATCGATTGAGGATGACGTGGACGACTGCCTTCTTGCTTTACCTTTTTACGCTGCTGTACGCGCTCATGCTTATGCTCCTTATGCTGCAGCTGTGGTGCTTTCTGCCGCTCGCGTTCCTGGAGCTGTTTAGACTTTTGAATTTTGTGCTTGTCTTGCTGCAACTTAAAGGCTTCAAAATTATTCAGCTGACTGCTGAGGTTGTGGAAAAACCGTTTACGTTCAACGGCTGATCCGTTTGAAGAAGCGCAGCTTTCGGTCATAAAAACGCCTGAATCGTCTTGCGGTGATCTGCAGTGAATATGTTTGCCATTCATAGACTCCGCCTTTTGCATCTGTTCAAGGTGATAGCGAACGCCACGCTGGCTTAACAGTTGCTGATTGGTTTGTACATACTTGACTAACTGTTGCTTGCACCTTGCCATATCCGTTTCCAATTGACTTATGCGCGATCTACAGCAGTTGGGTTGCTCCTTGCGTTTAGGCAGTGGTTCTGCCATAGCTGCAAGCTCTTCGGGATACGTTTTGAGGAACTTGGAACTCTTAGGCTTTTGCTCTTCATTGGTTAGCACATCGACCAGCTTTTCGGTTTGCTGCTCCTCTTGGCATTCTTGCTTTTGTTGAAATTGCTGATTAAACATGCGAAGCGCATTTTGTGAAGCCTCTATGGCAATCATGCGCATGCGCTCTTTCTCTAGCTCATCCTCCTCTTGATAACACTGTGGCTCAGCTTCGACCAGCTGCTGCTGAAGATCCATACGACCCAAGGTCAACTCCAGCTTTGACTGGTCCTTCTTTTGCTCTTGATGTTGACGCTGCCCTACGCCTTCCTCCTGACGTAGTTCGAACTTACTGTTGTTGCTATGAAGGAGCTCAAGCTCTGAATTACACATGGCAGAACTTGATTTAACTTTCTCTGCATCGCAACTTTCGGTGGGTTCCTGGTGTAAATATTCAGTGCGTTTGCTGGATCGTTTTTCTGCTACTTTCTGTGTATCTGTGCTTGTTGTGGCTTGTTGCACCGCGATCTTCTCGGCAAATAAGGATTTTTTTAACATGGAGCGTAGATTGATTCTCTCAGTTTGACGTGTTTCCTGAGGCTCATTAGTAGGTTCCTTGCAGCTGGGAGTTGTGCAAGATTTGGGTGGCTTAAAGACCTCGGTTTCGTTCGGTATGGACAGGGTAAGTGGCGTATTGCAGCTACAAACGCGATTGAACTGGCCCAGCTCCGGCCACTGAACACTGGTTGCTGCTTGAGGACGTACCTGTGAATGTTGTTGTTTCGCTAGTGAGTGTGCATGGGACGATAATGTAAGCGGCACTGCGTTTGAATTATTGGATCGTCCATCAAGGCATGACTGCCAGAGATTAACAGTGCTTTGTGGTGCCGTTGCAACCACAGCGGCGCGTTCCTTAAGCAGTCCAATGGAAACTCCTTTTTTTCGAGCATCTTGTGATGCCCCGGCTTTACATGCCCGGTCTGCCAAAGATGTTAATTGACTTTCACGCTGATAGTGTTGATGATGATTGCCCGACCAGCCTTGGGTATAGTCGGAATGTATCGTATGGACGCCCAAATGGTTGGGTTTATTGCAGTCTGTTGACTCGGAGCGGTTTGCTTTATTGGAGGCGGCTGCCGTGGTGCGTAGAACCGACATAGTGCGGTGGTTCGTGGTCGTTGTTTTTGGTGCTTTAGTTGGCCTCGGCGGTTTTGTTGTTCTAAGAAAATAAACAAGCATAGTAAGAGGTTGATTTATTGCGGTTTTCACCCAAGCTGTGGTAGTTGTGCATGGTTGCTGGTGTGGTTGGTGGTTAGATGGTGCTCACTAGCTTTGGCTGTGTTATGCGTTGTGTTTCTAGATGTAAGCAAAAGTTGAGCTGCGAGTTGTGGTCGCTGCGATGATGGCGGCTGCGGAGGTGTGTTTGCTTTTGTGATTTTAGTGGTAGCTGCGCCTGCAGTTTTGTTTGGAATTGTAAAACTACGGAGGACAGCACCTGAAAACAATGTTTGCTCTAATTCTAGTCTTAACGCACCACAACCTCAACTCTTCCAACCACACCCTAGATAGCAGCAGGATCCTTACCATCCTCACTTACCTGGTACGCGTTTGGGTGGCCGAACGTGAACTGGTCTCTAATGAGGCAGCCCCATGTTTGTGTTCCGCATGTATCATGCCATAAAGTTTATTACGATATTCCTCAACGCCATAACGCACATAATCCTTAAGAGGGGGATGAACCTCCATGCGCATATCCATGTCAGCGGAGGGAGTGCGGAAACGATGCACATAGGGATGTGCAATGGCCTCCTTGGCGGTCAGGCGACTATCCGGATTGAGCACTAACAACGCCTTGACCAGGTTTATAGCATCACTACTGGCATTGCGCAGAATTTCATCTAAAGCGTAACGCTTATCCTTTTCAATCTGTTTGTTAAGTAGCTCAGAACCAAAGCCAGCACCAATCGAATCAATATCATGTTGGGTTACGTCCGGCAATGTATTAACAATTTTCTCAATCTGTGAGGTTTAAAGTTATCAGTACTAATAACATGTAGACAGTAAATACAGTAAATTGGCATACACTATTGTGTGTATACAGTCACATATTCACGAGCCAAGCTCATCTATATATAAATACCCTAAGCAAAAATTCAGTGTGGTACTGATTGCTTCTCAATAACGCAACTTTTTTAGGTGAAACCTATATCATTCAAAAGATAAAATGCTAGCGGTTTGCAGAATATAAGTTTCACCAGGATACGTTACGTTTTAGTAAGGTAAAAATTTATTTGTAGTAAAAAAAATTGCTGTATACGTTAGAAAAAAACAACAACAAAATGCTTCGTCTATACAAATGTTGTTATTTCGTATTTTGTTTTCTTTTCTTCGTAATCAACTGTTATGAGAGCGTGTATCAAGTCGTCGAAAGTCGACGACAAGGCGAACATTAGTTTTTAATAAAACCTTTTTTAATATACAGGTATAATTAAATATTTGCAATATTTTACATTATTATACGTCATAGCATAACATAGCACTGATTTTGTGTGTAAGACTATAACATATATAATACTACATTGAATCCGCTATTTCGTCTATGACAGTAACTGACCAACTAGCCAGGAAGTATTTTAGAACCTGCTTCACGTCTATAAATATCTGTTCAACTTAGCTGCTGCTAAAATTCCATCCAGACTTTATTTGGGTTTTAAACTTCACATAGGAAGTATTGGCGCCTCCAAAGAAGCGATGTAGGACCAGCAACAGTTTGAACCACATCAGAAATGGTATTTACTCAAGAAGAATTATGTATGAGAGTTTGTTTTTTCAGCTATGTATCACAATTATTTGCGCCTCTCTCTCTCTATGTCTGTCAGACCATGATGGAATAAACAAAGGTGTGCTCACTCTCAGTATGTATCTCTTTAAATTGTTGCCAATTTAGTCTACGTCTGATTGTTATATTACTTTAAGTATATTACTGACAAACGTTTGGTTCGGAGTTTTCCCCACTTTTGGATGCTATGGGTAAAGTATGGCAATTTTGTAATTTAAAATTTTTTAAATAATTGTATAATTACATCATCGTATTTTTTGCTTTACAAACTTTATTATATTGCCAAATATATATAATTTATACACCATTCAAATCATGATTGAACGACGCACAATAGGGCATTGCTTAAAAAAAATTGGAAATAAATCAACATTTTGATGGAAGAAATTTGAAAAATTAATAAATGCGTCTGATAGGGAAATGACCAGAGATTCAGAATATAATAAATTTAGTCAATTTGGATAATTGGTTTGGTTGCTAGAACCGCTTAAACTAGAGCCTTCTTTCTGTCCGCATCAAATTCTAAATTTTTAAAAATAAAGATCACCTTTGAGATTGATTTTTGGGTAAGCTATACAACCGATTGTTACTTTTTTGGATTTTTTAAGCAGTATATTAAAGTCAAAGAGAAATAGAGAAATTAAATTTTCTTCTTGTTTCCTTACTTTTATGAATAAAGCTGTTTTGACTAATCACTAAATTTTGACTTTTTTTAACCTTTAGCAGACAATAAAAAAAAGTTAGAAGTTGTTAAAAAAAAATTGCATCTTAAATGTTTGTAATTGAAGTCTTTACCCAAATAAAAAAAAATTGGCTGCGAAGACTTGCGAGTTTACCTGCAACAACAATATAATCGAAGCAGCCTGGCATCAAAAACCGAGCTGCAGCTGGTCTAAACAAAGAAGAAGAACGCACAGCAGGTACACCTTTCTCCTTTTAAAATATTATGTCATAAGCAAAATTGTGGATGTTTGTGGGTATTATAGGAAAGAAGTAATTTCTAGGTAGTAATGCAACCTTTGTACCTTCCGCTTATTGGTGAATTTTCAGTGGGTGGAAACTTTATAAGCATAAACTACCTGATTAACTTGACAAAATAGCAACAAGTGCATTTTTAGATTATTACATTGGGTACGATCTATAAAATATATTATATTTACCTCTGTTTTTCTGTGGATCTTCATAGAAGTGTTTTGACTTTAAAAGACGTTGCACAGTATTTCTCAATATAATTCAAAGTATTGAAATATAGTTATAAAAGTGTAACAATGTCTTTGGAGAATTCGAAATTGTTTGAGATATTCAGAAGTTCATCAAACGAGAAAGAGTTCGTATCGGCTATTATAAATGAACTCAACGATAAAATAGGCAATGTAGACGTTGAGAGAGTGGAAAATTGGAAAATAAACTACATTCTGTTTATGCAAACTTCAAATCCACATGGCAAGCTTCCAGTCGCAATCGTATTTCTTTTTCAAAAAAGAACGAAAACTGGCTGGATGGCCGACTAAATCGATTGAAGACTGTTCAACCAGAAAAAAAAGAAAGAAACTTGCAGATGTCACAGAGCCGATCAATACAAACGCAATCTGTCGGAAGCGTTGTCCTTTAGGTACAAAACAGAGCATGAAAAAGCAAAAGCGCACATTATCAAATCAATATCCATCACTCAAGAGGAGTAAGGATAGCATTCCCACACCACCAAATGTCGTACACACAAAGATTACCTCTGAGGAGGCTTTAGTACTATTCATGGATTTGGGACTGTCGAAAGAAAAGTATTGCAATTTGCGCAACTGCTTATTGCGGCACTCCGTCAATATTCTTCCCAGCTACAAAAACATCGGATATGCCAAGAAGGATGCAGTACCTCTTTCTAAAGACATAATTGAGTGCGGCGCGAAAGTTAAGCTTCAGGATTTGATGGACCATACTGCGCGTCGACTTTTAGAGAGTTTGCCTGAAGGCCAGGGTCTTCTCCCAGAAAAACTCACATTGATCAACAAGTGGGGCTGTGACGGATCATCTGGACAAAGTGCTTATAAGCAAAAAATAAATGCGGCTGAAAAAGGTATTTAGGATGCAGACATGTTCATGGCATCGCTTGTTCCCCTACGGCTAAGAAGCGGCGACTCCGAACATTGGAAGAATCCTCGGCCTTCGTCAGTCCATTATTGTCGTCCGATAATGTTCAAGTATGAAAAGGAATCTTCGGAACTTATCAGAGCAACTGTGACTGATATTCAAAATCAAATCAAGGAAATAGAACCAACTATTATTCAAATCACGGAAGGAAACGCCATCACCATCAATTATGAGTTTTTACTCACTATGGTTGATGGAAAAGTTTTGAATGAGCTGACGCACTGACGCTTTGCACGATAATACTTATTAACAAGGGCCATGAAATGAATTTTTTTCGTTATATCAACATTAAATACGATGTCCTAATAATTTTAGAAAGTTAAAACATAACTAAGTATTATCGTGGAAATTTTGGTTCAAAAATATTCAGTAGTTTAGTCGCAATAATTCAAAAAGTGAAAAACGCGTTTTTTTTTTAAATAAAGCGACTATTCATTAATTTTTCGATCTGAAATTTTTTGTAGAATTTTTTTTCCACCTACAAATCGATTTGCATCATTAGCTTTTAAAAATCGCTGGGGCACTTTTTGGTACCTTAACCGGTATAATAAAATTTTAAATAATTAAAGCATAAAATGATTATTAATACGGTCAAAACAAATGGATAAAATATAATTTTAATAGAACACTGTACTTGTTTTATTCACGGGCGGAATACACTGAATTTCTACCGATATGAAAGATACTATTAGCATTCCTCACGCACCAGAAGTGATTTGTAACCATCCACACCGAACCATCCATAACCCAACTAATAGTTATATACCATCAGCAACCAGATCAGAGGCTCTCAGTAATTCGAAGATACTCTAGGATAGTAAGCTTTAGAGTAGATAGAAAAAGATTAGAAGAGATAAGGTGGTGAAGGTCATTATAGGATGTGCAAAGAACATGAAAAGAGTCATGGAGGATAAAGATACTGCTGCAATTTCTTAGGGATAGAAGGACGAAATTTCTCGTAGTGCGGCGAGGAGCAACAAACCCAAGCTGACTGACTAAGTATGGGGAGTCAACCTCTCCACAAAAAAACTTGTGAAAAAAATAGCCCCTACGATTGATTAGACACGAAGCGCAAAATAAGGCATTGCTTGTGGACAGATTCAATGTGTGCTTGGTGTGCAATATATTGAGGGTTCCACACACCAGAGTAGTATTCCAACAAGGAACGGACAAGGGCCGTAAAAAGGAGTTTGGTTCTGTAAGGGTTATTGAATTCCTTAACCCAGCGTTTAATAAAGCCAAGAGTGCATTTGGCTTTATATACAATTGAAGACATATGGAGATTAAAACATAATTTGGAGTTCAAAAGGACAACTAAGTCAGAAACTGTTGGGCTACCACGACAAAAAGACATGAATTTGAATTTTAGGGGATTAAGATTAAGTGAATTAAGCGAACACCACCCTTGGAGGATGATTTAACGTCAAACAAAGTTTCATATCGTCAGCATACATTAAAACCCGACAACTATCCACTATATTCGGAAGGTCATTAATAAAAAGGGAGAAAAACAATGGACCCAAAACAACAGTTTTAGAGTGGCAGGTCTGATAAGTGACTTTCTGAGTTCTGTTAGTTAAGTATGACTCAACCCAATTCAAGAACAAGGAAGGGAAACCAATAAGATCTAATTTAAGGAGAAGTAGACTATGGTCAACAGAATCAAATGCTTTATTAAAATCAGTGAAGATAACATCAGTCTGCATGTTGTCAGGGCCCGGAACAAAAGATGATTTTCAGGATTTACAGAACCTAAGATCACTAAGAAGTAACTTGAGGCACGAAAATATTGTTAGGTGCAACAACATTAAAAGGATAGGATGTGTAAGATTGTGGAGCTGAGGAATAGGTGGTCTGAAAAAAGTAAGCAAACAAATCAGCAATGGCAAAGTCATTGCAAGCCGTTACATCATGAAGGAAAAATGCAGATGGAAAAACTGTGGATTTACGGTTATGGTTAACAAACGCATAGAGATGCATAGACCTACAGTGAGCTAAATAACTCAAATAACATTAACTATTTAATTGTAAATACTTACTACGGGCTACTTGATATTTGAAAGTCTATTGAGGAAGCATTTATTTTAAATTTTTTATAGTACCTAGATTTAATATTTTTAAGATTTGACAGTCTATTGGTAAACCAGATGGGTCTCTTAGAGAACCGAAAAACTGAACTAAATTGTAAACGTGCTTACTGAATAAAAAACTTCAATCGCAGATTCCATATCAACGCAACTACATAACGTAGACCAATCAATTGACAAAAGGTAGTTATTTATTTGATCAAAGTTCACAATACGGAAACAGCGGCAGAAGGCGGCTCTGTTTCTCAGAGACTAAGAGTAAGAGAGTAAGAGCCACAAGTACTAAGAGATGCGCATTTTCCCGGGGCAGAGCAAGTTTATTGATTCATGTCGATATGGTACCCCGTTCTTCCGCGGCCTACACCCACACCATACAAGCTATCCAATCGAAACTTGGCACAGTTATTAATGTGCATTTATGGTGTAAATATGATAAAGATCGGCTAGTAACTTCAAAACCGCGTGTGGTGAGCGGGTTAGAGAATACCACCTCAGCAGGTCAAAGCTTGTCGTATGAGGCGACTAACAATGACACTGGGTTCTTTTGAGACCAGTAGGCCTTAAAAGGGTTGTGCGTAGGGTTTGGGACCCACCACGTAAAACCACAATTCCAATGAAAGAATGTATTTACATCAGGCCGTAACCCGATAACACGGGTTGTTATAGGAGGAGGGGCCTAAAATTGCCACAACATTATTACCTATATCTGGAACAACATGGGCAGACGGACATATGTTTTTGACCCATAAAATATATATTATAAGGGGTACCATGTCTGAAAAAAAACTATAGTCGAAAGGGAATCAAGAGAAACCATGTCTCAAAACGATTAATATATATAAATTAGTATTATTAGCAATTGTAAAAAAAGAGGATGAAAAATTGTGAAATGCTTAAGAATTGTGAAGAGCTTAAGTACCATGTATGAGAATCAAGGAGAACAACTGCAAAACCATCGATTGTACTAACGATGGTAGGCTCTTCGATAGTTTTTCCCACTATCGACAGTTTCTTTTAATTTGCACACCTCTAACTCCAGCCATTAAATTTACCAATAAAATTTTGAAAAATTAAAAATTTGGTGCAGACAGTTGCAACGGTGCCCGACATTGGGATACCCTGTACCCATTTTTCCCATGAAAATCGAAAGTTTATGTGCAAATTTTTGTACAAAAGCGTTAAAGCATATACAAAAAATAAGTTTTAGTTTCTTATTATTACAAAAAAATATTCGAATTTTACTAATTTAAATAATCTTCAACATTGAGATGTGCAATTTGCAAACACAATCAAAAAGATTATCAAAATTTTGATGATTCAATGAGTAATAAGCTCAATTTAGAAAATGGAATTTTCTTTCTTTTGGAAATGCCACCCAATTTTGATGACTGTTTTGAAGAAAATATATAATAATATAAAATATCACATGAGTGATATAAATTTATTTTAAACATTATAGCTTATATTTTTTTTAAAATAATATTAAGCTTTTAACCCAAATTAAAATATAAAATGTATATTTGTGATAGAAATAAAAATCAATTATCTCCTTGGAATATGTTGCTCGGGCATTGTTTATAAAATCGAAGTTTGAAACCGTCTATTGGGGCACCCTGTATTCTCATCACCTTGTTTGTGCATTCATATTAAAGCTTAGCTTCTGTAACATACATTTAAAATTTTCACAATATCTTTATTCCTTCAAAAGTTATGATTTTCGCCGATTTTGAAGTCAGATGGCCCCACTGCGCGACGTTTCCAAAAAGTTCAAACTTTTTCAAAATAATTTGGTCCATTAATTGACGAAATAAATTACATTAAACTTTAAATTTCGATTTTTCAACGGTTTAATTTAAGCCCCTATCGGTGTTATATTGTCTTTAATAGTGTGCGTGAGCGTGAACTGAAGTGCATTCATTTAATCACATTTTTTGTTTTACCAAATTTATAAGAATGCTTTCAATTACACATTATTCGAATCTTAATTGAACGACGTTTCTGTTTAGTTACGTACAGTCTGCTTTTTGGCAAGGTGTGTTTTTAGGACGTCCAATTAGACCACCCAGTTGACGAAAATGAATAATTTATAGAAAACCTATATAAATGTGCTTTAAAATTCTATTATCAAAGAAAAAGAGAACAATATACACTACTTTTCTCGTCACATAAATTATATCATTAATTTTATGATTTGCATACAAGTATCTACGCTTTCGTCACAAGTTTTTTACATCGAGGTAGTTTTGCTTCTTCTTTATATGCATGTAACAGAAGTAAATCTGATCATGGAAATGTTGGAAAAAGCACCAAAACCACTAGCAATGAGAGAAAAATACGTAACTGACTTTTATATAATTAGAAGTCAGACTTATTAGTCATGCATTTTTATACTCAAAGAACGCTACATCGATAAAAGTAAAAGGTAGAGATTGGTTGGAGATCAAGAGAGCTTTGCTTAATGATATGCGAAAACCACAGCTCAAAAGGGCAGGCAGACTCATTATTAATGAGTTTGACAACTCGATAATGGCTTGAGAAAGAGAACGTTGAAATCACAATAACTGCAAGTAAAACAGCCGTAGCTGATCTACATAGAAAGACTACATAAAAAGAAAAATTCCGAATCTAAAAACGCTGAAGATAAAGCAATCGTAACAATACTATACACATATAGTCAAAAAGTCATAAAGACAAATCAAAATTTTGTAATCGAAAAACCCACAGTAGTGGTCTTTTTTTTTCTAAAACCATCGAACATTTCAGCATCTCATACGCCAACCAACTATAATTCAAGATCATGCCAAAGTAAGTAACTTATTCTCAGTTTTACAAATAGTGTTTGCAGAATTGAGGGTGTCATCTCAAAGTATATTCAAAAGCCATCGATGTTTTGGTCTGGATTTACATCACTAACCCACAGGCGATATACGACGTAACAAAAAGAAAATAATTTTATGCCTTCGGGACGGTGCCCTACAGTGAGACACCATGTACTCATTTTTCCCACGAATATCAAATTTTTGGGCAAATTGTGTCGACGTAATTAAGGTAAATGAATTGGGGTGGCAGGGGCTTAATCGGCAATAGATCTATATTAACCTTAAAAAGGAAATTTGATTTGCCCGATTTTTGTGTGTTTGCATGCCAATTATCGTCCTGTCTGACCGTAGCTTTTGTTGCTGCTTATTAGAGAAGGGTTCAACAATTTTCACACTATTACCATTTTTACACCACATACACACAGTAACAGTGTGAATAACTATGCCAAGTTTCAGTCGGATCGATTTTTTGGTGTGGGCGTAACCGTGAAATTCTGTCACAAGAGAACGAGGTGTGATATCGACTTTATTCCGCAAACTCCTTAATGAAAATGCGCATCTTTTGGTAACATTTTTGTTTCTCTATCCCTTAGTGTGTATAATTGTGCCAAGTTTCAATTGGGTAGGTTTTATGGTGTGGGTGTAAGCCGTAAATTTAAATGTACATTTCTCCCGACAGAACAGTTGTTTATGATCATCACTCCAAAAAGACTAGAAAAAGACTCGCATTTGATCAGAAATTTAAAAAAATGCTAGCTGGGAGTTAAAGCGTTCGTGAACAGTAACCATTACATGTAGACATTACCATATAAAATGCAGGAATTTTTTTTTATTAATTTAATGTATGATTTGGCAACATTTATCAATAAAACTTATATATCGCACCTCTTATGATCATATTTGTTGCCATATAGTTGGTGAAAAATGGTGAACAAATTTTTCCTAGCCTAAATAGGCTTCTAAACTTCTAAGAAAATGTGTATTTAGTAGACAAATATTATATCAATATATATAATATATAAATATATAATATTGATTTGTCTACTAAATACACATTTTCTTAGAAGTTTCGGATCAACTTCTTTCATCGTAGAATACTGCGTTAGTTTATGCTTTTGTCTTACAAAAAAGAAATAATGCATTATGGGCGACGGATGGTGTCTAGTAACTTTTTGTAATTTTTAATTTAAAAAAAAAAGAATCTAATTCCGAAAATGTTATTTGAACTCCTTGCCCTGTAACTCGCAATTGAATCAAGGTATACCAAAACCGTCTGAGAAACATTGAAACGATATTTAATTTCCTTTAAGTTGACAGACACGTCAGCTTGATCGGTAACAAGATTCACGAGCAACTTGAGATTTGCTGACTTTCGCAACTGTCGAAATCTCTAATGTTTTAAAATAGGCATAATTCGTAAACGGTGCTAGAAAACCTAAATGATTTTCAGATTCGAAAATGTATCGGAAATTATATTTTTTAGACTTATGTTTTTTTGTTGCATAGTGTTATTGAACCCTTCAAATGATCACATGTCAAATACATGTTACAAATATGGAATCTATGTTTTATTAAGTTACTTAATAGCTTACCTGATTTACTGTGCTTGTGCCCTGAAACAGCGGCTTTTGGCGTATCATTTCACCCAAAATACAGCCTAGGCTCCACATGTCAATGCCCTTAGTATATCTGCACAAAATTACAATCTTTAGCCGAACTTAAAATAAACTGAGGGGCTATTAAGGGGGCCCCTATGTTTTCTATATATATTGCTTACTTCTGACTGCCTACCAGAATTTCGGGTGCACGATACCAACGTGTGGCCACATAGTCAGTAAGTAAAGGTTCATTCTCCACAGTCTCCTTATCGTAGTCCCCAGTACGACGTTTTATGGAGAGCGTGCGGGCCAGACCAAAGTCAGCTACTTTGAGTCTGCAAAGAAGGACATTTGAGGGCTCATATAAAACTTCCCAATTTTAATTATGTATAGTATGTATTTGGTCATATGTCTAACCTGCACTTGCTGTCGATAAGTATATTGCTCGGCTTAAGATCCCTGTGTATAACATTTCCTGAGTGCATATACTTAATGGCGTTAATCGTCTGATACATGACAAAGCGTTTGTGTATATCCTTAAGTATGTCACCTCTTTTGATAACATTATGTAGATCGCTTTCCATGAACTCGAATACCAAATAAAAATCCAGGTTATTGGCTGCTCTGTATATGAGAGGATCACTAGGTAAAATCTGTAAATGTTTTAGCTAAAATACTGCTTACTTAAAAATATCTAGCATGCGTATTATATTGGGATGATGTCGGAAAGCGCGTAGATAGACAACTTCGCGATAAGTTCTCTGTGCATCGGTCTCATCGCGAAAGGCATCAAAGATTTTCTTCAAAGCCACAGTATCCTTTTGTCGCCTATCTATTGCCTTCCAAACTATACCATATGCGCCTCTTCCAAGGCGCTAAATGAATTGTGTATACAGTTAGAAAACAGGTAATAATTGAAAGAATTTTTTGCCAACCTTGCGAACTTCGAAAACACGATCCACATCATAATCCACCTCGTTCAGGCGATGCTCATGTGATGAGGGCGGGCTCTTTTGTTTTGACTTTTGTGGCTGCATTTTTACCCTTTTATTGTTAGGCTGCGGGACTTCGGATCTAGCATATAGGTCTGGAATGACAATTTATGTTACAAGGAGTGCAAATATGAGCAAGCCCTCTACAGAGGCCACTAATTCCTAAGCCACGTGGCTTAGGATGTATGGGGCACACCGGCCCAGCACTCACTATGTTCCTTTCCCTCTTTTTAACGCTATCTACTTACCATTTCGTGATATGTAGTTGTGGGATGGGGTATTGGATGCAGAGTGAGTGACTGTGCGATATCTTTTTAATGTAAGAGTAGTTATATCCCCGTGTGGTGAGCGGGTTAGAGAATACCACCACAGCAGGTCAAAGCTTGTCGTATGAGGAGACTAACAATGACACTGGTTTATACCAGTAGAGCCACCCCAGGCCTTAAAAGGGTTATGCGTAGGGTTTGGGACCCACCACATAAAACCCCACTTCCAATGCGAAAATGCAAAATAGCCTCGGATAAGGATACCCCGAAATTTGATGACCACCCCCGCAAACGTGTAAAGGATAATGATTTGACAATGACGGTATGCACCTGGAATGTCCGGACCCTTAATTGGGATGGTGCCTCTGCCCTGCTGACGGATGCTCTCAGGATGTGCAAGGCAGACATAACAGCCATCCAGGAGATGCGATGGATGGGACAAGGCTGCATTGAGAAAACAGACTGCGCCATATACTACAGCGGCCATGTTGAGCGGCACGAATTCAGGTGCGGATTTGTTGTTGGCCGGAAATTACGCAACCGTGTCTCCCGGTTCACCCCAGTGAATGAAAGGGTGGCACCAATCCGCATCAAGGCTAAGTTCTTCAATATCAGCCTGATTTGTGAGCACGCTCCGACGGAGGACAAGGACGATGCGACCAAAGATGCGTTCTATGAAAGATTGGAGTCTGTCTATGACCGCTGCCCAGCCCATGATATAAAAATCGTGCTAGGCGATTTTAATGGAAAGGTTGGAAGAGAACGCATCTTTGGTCCTACTGTCGGACAATTCAGCATTCACGAGACCACCTCGAACAACGGTCTCAGGCTAATTAACTTCACCGCGGCGCGAAACATAGTAGTCTGTAGTACCAGATTTCAGCATCCTGATATCCACAAGGCTACATGAATGTCCCCTGATCAAAATACGCGCAATCAGATTGATCATGCATCCAGTGTGCTTGATGTTCGTACGTTCAGAGGGGTCAACATCAACTCTGACCATTACCTTGTTGCAGCCAAGGTTCGCATGCGGCTAAGCATAGCGAAGAACGTGCGATCTAGCGCACAGCAAAAGCTGGACGTCACAAGACTGCAATCACAGCAGACTGCTGAGGCCTTTTCCGCTCAACTCTCTGAGCAGCTCACTCAACCTCCCTCTGACCCTGATAGGGCCGAGGGACTTTGGAAACATATATCCCACTCCCTGCGTGCTATCGCAAAGAACGTCCTTGGTTTCTAACGTCCACTGCCGAGGAACCAATGACCAACGATCAGGAGTGTCGCGAAGCCACTGCAGTCAAGTATGCTCTCTGAGCAGCTCACTCAACCTCCCTCTGACCCTGATAGCGCCGAGGGACTTTGGAAACATATATCCCACTCCCTGCGTGCTAACGCAAAGAACGTCCTTGGTTTCTAACGTCCACTGCCGAGGAACAGGAGTGTCGCGAAGCCACTGCAGTCAAGTATGCCGCCTATAGAAGGACTCTACAGTCGGCTGCTACGCGATCTGTGCGAGATCACTATCGGGAAATGAGGAAGATCGAGAGGCGCTTTTCAGACGCAAAAAACGCGAGCAGGAAAAGCGTGAGCGAGTGGAGATCGAGATGTGCAGAAGCAGGAATGACGTTAGGAAGTTCTTCCAAAAAGCCAAGCGTCTGGCTGAAGGAATTAGTACCGGAGCGTCTTCCTGTAGAGATGCAGAGGGAAATCTGGTAGTGGATGCACAGGGTGCACTGAGGTTATGGAGGGAACACTTCTCTGGCTTGCTATCTGGCGATGATGAAAATAATGCTGCCCCTGGAGTTAGCTTTCCGACATCCCCAATTATAGATGACGGCGTGAATATACCGCCGCCTAGCTATGACGAAGTCAGGGTCGCAATCAAGCGGCTCAAGAACAACAAAGCAGCTGGCGCAGATGAACTGCCTGCTGAGCTGTTCAAGGCTGGAGGCAATGAGCTGATAAGGTGCATGCACCTGCTCTTTCGCAAAATATGGCTAGAAGAGAGCATGCCCAATGATTGGGCATGCCAACTACCGTGGTATCAGCCTTCTCTCTATTGCATATAATGCCCTATCGAGCGTACTGTGTGAAAGTCTAAAGACGTTTGCGAAAGAACTGATCGGACCTTATCAGTGTGGCTTTAGGCCTGGTAAGTCCATCATAGACCAGATATTCACACTACGCCAAATCCTGGAGAAGACCCACGAAAAACAAGTCGACACCCACCATCTCTTTGTTGATTATAAAGCAGCTTTTGATAGCCCATTGAGTGATCGCGTATATGCCGCACTGTCTGAGTTTGGTATCCCTGCAAAGTTGGTACGACTATGCAGAATGACGTTGAGCAACACGCGCAGCTCGGTCAAGGTTGGAAGGAGTTTCTCCGAGCCTTTTGATACCAAGCAAGGTTTCAGACAAGGCGATGCCCTCTCCTCCAAGCTCTTCAACTTTGCGATCGAGAGTGTGTTGCATAAGGCCGAAGTAAATAGGAACGGGACTATGTTCTATAAGAGTGTCCAGTTGCTTGCATACGCAGATGATATCGATATCATTAGTCGTACAAAGCGAGCGGTTACCGGAGCCTTTGCGGCTATTGAAAAAGAATCTGCCAGGGTGGGTTTGGTTGTTAATGAGAGCAAGACAAAGTATATGTTTTCTTCAAGTAGAGGGACACAGCGGTTGGATTTTCAGATTGATGTTGAAAACTATACTTTTTATGTTGTCAAAGACTTCGTCTACCTTGGCACCACCGTCACGATGAAAAACGATGTCAGCATGGAGATCAAGCGGAGAATCACTCTTGCCAATAGATGTTACTTTGGTCTCAGTAGGCAAATGAGTATTAGAGACCTCTCCCGCCAGACGAAACTAACACTCTACAAGACGCTCATCCTTACCGTTTTACTGTATGGCGCTGAAGCATGGGTGATGACCCGGTCTGATGAAAATGCACTTGGAGTGTTTGAGCGGAAAGAACTCCGTAAGATTTTTGGCCCTATACGCGTTGACACCGCCTACCGCATACGATGGAATGATGAACTCCATGAACTTTACGACGACACTAACATAGTCAGGCGAACTAAGATCCAGCGGCTGCGCTGGCTAGGTCATGTTGTGCGTATGGATGATAAAACCCCTGCGAGAATGGTCTACAATGCGACGGTCGAAGGGAAGCGACGAAAGGGAAGACCATGCCTCTTCTGGAAGGACCAGGTAGTGAGCACGCTAGCTACCTTTGGTATCACCAACTGCACATTCAAAACAGAGACGCTTGGAGGAGATATTTGCATCAGGCCGTAACCCGGTAACGGGTTGTTATGGCCAGTTAAGAAGAGAAGTAGTTACATCATTTCATATTTATACTATTTATGTCCCTGGCATATCTTTAAAATTTAAATCAACAACGTGAAATCAAAAATGGAATAAAGTTATGGCATGGTGTACCTTAGTTCATATACTTTTATTAATTATTTCGGACAATATTTTTGAAAAACCTTTTTGACAAATATTTGTCTGTTTGTGGAGTATTTATTAGAAGTACGTGTATTGATAACACAGCGTGACAGCCATTTTGCTGCGGGGAAGAGGGTTGTTGTTTTATAGTAATTTTTTAGCCTCGCTGAATTCAAATCTTGTCACCAAGACAGCAAGAACAATATTCAATCCGTATACACATAGTGTACAGGCAGAAGGAGACATGGCAGACCATAAGTTCCATGGGCAAAGAGACCGTCGGTCTGTCTGTATAAGTTGATAGATTTGCGAGTCCATAAGAGCTAGAGGCACAAAATTTGACCAAAAGACGCGCGTAATCCCATGCTGAAGTTCAAACGGGGTTTACAGCGCACCGTTTTATGTGCATCTAAGTACGTTATAAAAATTATGGGGCAAATGTTACTTTTATGCTTATAACTATAGTATTCTTGAGCCAATGAAGACAATGACATTTTCCCTTTTTTTTCTTCGTAATTTGGCAGCACTGTTAGGGGCATGAGCCAAATTAAATATTCATTGGTATTTGAGATACGCTTCGTTTTGTGAGCTACTAAAAGTGAATTCTGCGATTTTTACTATGTCTTAATTGGTCGAACAAAGAAATTAATTAAATTATTTTAAGTTAATAAACTCAAGGGAGTGGCTGAAAACCGCGAAACGGGGCCAGACATCAACTCATTTCAACAAACTTCATCTTTCCCGGGATTACGCGCATCTTTTGGTAAAATTTTATATCGCTAGCTCTTATGGTCTCGCAGATCTATCCACTCATACACACGGACGGACGGACATGGTCAAATCGCTACCCGAGGCAATACTATGAATTTTTGACCATGGAACTTGTGGTTTGCCACGCCTCCTTCTGCCGGTTACATATATTGCACAAATCTATAATACTCTTTTACACTTTGTGTTTTTTGAGTTCAGTGCCTTGTAATACACAATCGAGATAAGTAAGGCTCCTGAGTTATATTAGATTTTCTGGTACCGCCACTTGCAAAATCTTCAATTTGAATTTGAATTAGCGGTATTTCGAAAACCGTTCTAGATAATTCCAAACGGTTTCCGAATTTTAAGTCGGCGACCCGAAATTGACCGGAAAGGGTATGTTTTATAAGACTAAAAAAGTTTTTTTTTATTCTGATTTAATTCATTTGGAATAAAAAAAAACAAATTTTAAAAAAAATATTTTTTTTTATTCATTGCCCTGTAACTTGCAATCGAAACAAGTTAGACTAAAACCATCTGAAAAACATCCATTTGATTTTACTAAATTATCTTCAATTCGAGTTACAATTTATCTCGATTGGTAGTAAAGTTCCCGAGTAATATGAGATTTTCTGATTTCGCAACTCTTGAAATCTCGAATTTTCGGAAAAAGCGATAGTAAGAGAAATTGAACCCTTATAGGAATTTCTACAGTGAGATCAACGAAACTAATGTGACGGACAAAATACCCGTCCTCCAAAAGGATCGCGCTTGACTCGATTCGAGCATACACAACCTAAGACTCAGAAATCTACGAGGAACTTATTGTGGCTCATTTCGCGACCAGCAGGTTATCCACTCTGAGTGAAAACTCAATGGAACCCGGTGTGGTGCGCAGCCGATACAATTGGTATACTGCCGCACGGATAGTTTCGGAAGAGTCGCTAAGGTTCTCCTTATCATCTTTCACAAATTTTAGGTCTCCAGGGCCCGACGGAGTATACCCAACGATAGGAGGGGACAGGCTCGTTAATGGCTTGAAAAGGATCTTTCGAGCTTTTTTAATTTATTAAGCACCCTCTTGGAGACGTGTGCAGATATTGTTTGAAAGTGGCTAGCAGACTTAATACAAACAGAGTCTGGATAAACGAGCTGGGGATTTGTCATACACCAAATATGCCAAATGTGAAGTTTGGCCGCAGATACAATTCTTCAGGACTCATACTGTGGGGAACACCTATGTCTTCTACACAGACGGTTCAAAAACGAAAGACGGGACTGATGATATTGGTGTCCTTATGTAAATTCAAGCTACTCATGCGCGACAATGTCCGGCCTTTGCAAATACACGAATACGTTTTGTGGAAAGTGATTGAGGTGCATACGCAGTTTTCACGAATTTATACGACAGTCGGAAAGATTGTGTTAATAGTCAGCGTATTCTGAAAGTCGTATTCTAAAAGATATACCCAGACGATTTGGGAGAAGGGTATAAAATAGTAATAATTTGTAATAACTATAAAATGTGCTAATTCTTTCACTTACCTGCTGAATAACAACTGGCCGAGAATGAAAGTTACAAGAGCGCTTTGACAACTTTCGGTAGAATACTGTTTCTTATATACCATATAATGATTACTGCTGCTGTCTTCTCACGTTGACTTTAGATATGAAAAAGCAAACCCTTGATTTAAATAATAAAAAAATAAAAAACGAAAACACAAACAATATTGCAAGTAAAAACCTGGAAAAAGGCAATACAATTTTCGGCTGATGATTGCTTCTTGTGCTACATACCCGTTTTCAAATGAATATCTCGCGCAGAAGCACTCTGAAAATAGTCCGCGTTTTGAAAGGTAACGGAAGCCGTCTGGTATTTAGGGAATTTGTTTACTGAGATTGAATTCCTGGTTTCCAATTGCTTTCTGCTCTTGCTGTGCTTTTTCAAAAACAGCGACTATAATTTAATAAATTTCGCTTGCACATAACACTTTCACTTGAGCTTCTTTATATTTCACAAACAAAATACACGTTCTTCTATAGACGCATCAGTTCATATTGTTTGTCTTGTTGCGCGTTAGTATATGCAAGTCAAAATAACAAAAAATATAAATGTGTTTTGTTTAAAAGTATTTTCAGAGATACGTATTTTGAGAAAATCGAATTGAAACTGTCAATGCCATTTGAGAAATTTAAGTACACTAAAATGATATAAATGCCTAGCCTACTAGGTCCATTTTCTTTTACTGTTTCCTGTTCGGTTACTTTTATGTTTGATTTCGATATTTTGTCGCTAGAGGCAGCATATTGAACTTCTGCGTCCTGCAGGAGTCGCCGAATCATTTACAAGGGTAGCATACAAACGAAATTAACATTGAGCTTCAGGCAAACTCACAATTAAAATGGCAAAAACAAATTCTAAATTGTATAAAAAATTGTTTTGTAGTTACTGTTATAACAAATTTTAAATAATAGGTCACCAATTTTAATGATGGTTTTTGGAACAGGGCTGTCCAGGCCATGTTAAAGAACATGCATATGTACATATAACCTTACCAGAAAAATGGTTGCATTTTTAGCAAATAAAGTTAAGGATTTCATATTACAGACTACTACACGTTGCGAGATTTCTATGCGAGTCTGTGCAATTTGTGTCTTGCATCGTTTGTAGGCGCGTTAATATTGAGCTCAGGTTGTCTCGCCTACATCCCTGTGCGACTTGCTTGATATTGGATTAATTTCTCATATTATATACCTATTTCAGTACAGCGTTATCTAAACATTTGAAATGAACCATATGCATAAGTAATCCGCCAGTCTCAATTCCTTTAATGCCCAACTGGGTACATGTATGAATGATATGCATCAGCTGTCTTGCCTGACCAATATTTAAACGATGTTTAGTTTTCAATAAAATATAGGCAACGACGTATTGTTGTTGCCGCTGTTTACATTATAGAGTTTTTAGACCCCTCGTCTGTCGCCTTAGCAACCTGCATAATATCTCCAAGTTTGTTATGATTGTCGGGAACGGCAGGAATGGATATTTTTAGTTATGTATGAACATATTTGGATAGATGTGGGTGTTTTGCCGGCGAACATGTTATCAGGTTGCTGAGTAACAAGCAAAATATGAATATCGCCCCAGCTTAATATGATAACCATGGAAATGGTTTGGTATAAAAAATAAACCTATGTTTACCTATGTATTCAATTCAGCGTACAAAATTTGTGGGTTATTTTGTTACTTTTACACAACATATGTATAACAGTGTGTATAACTGTGCCACGATTCAATCGGATAACTTTTAAAGTGATTCTGCTATTTGTGTGCAGGGTATAAAAACGTTCGAACGTGTTTATTACATTTTTAATTCATTTTACAATATAAGCATTACAATTGAGCTTACTTTATAGCCGCTAATTAATCACGCTGTGAGTAAATATAAGATCGTGAGCTTTATGCAGTTAGCATTAAAGATAAATAGATAAATAAAAAATCAATCATAGATCAAAACGCAAGCGAACTTCTTGGCGACGAGCTTAATCGTCGTCACGAAACAGAAATTAGTGCTTCCTGTTCAAAGCAAATAATTTTGGTTTTAATGTTTAAAAATTAACTGCCTCGAAAGTAATTGACCCCATGGGTGTATACAACTGTTTCATTTAAAAAAAGTGGTTACTTTTAAATAATTAAAAGCAGCTAGTAAATATTAGGGTACTTTGTATACACCCACGATACTAATATAGCGAAGCTGTCGACTTAACTTTATTACGAATAGATCCAAGCGTCTGTTTCTTGAAACGTCAAAGCTAATAAATGTTATCCAGGCTATGAAGTAGCAAAGATGGTACATCTCTTACATACAATTTTTTGGATTTATTGTGACGTTTAAGGGCACAGACATGTTTGGTCGATTAGAAAAAGAAAGATGAATAAAAGATATTATATTGTCATTAAAAGTAATGGCAATTATTGGTGGTCGTTTTGTTGATGAAACTTTAATGTATATGTTGTTTTTATATTGGTAGTTGGGAATGTTGCTGCTGGTGTCGCTGTTTCTGCTTTTCGAACTCTGCCAAATGTTCCTGCTGCTTTCGCACCAATTCGTCCATTACCTCATGATTATACGTAGAATGCAACATAAGGCCCAGTAAATTAGCACGCGATGTTATTTGCTGACGCAGCAGACGCTCCTGCTCCATAAGATCATCCATTTTTAACCATTGACGCACGCGTTCCAAATCAATTTCAGCTCTTCGTATTTTCTCCCAGGCATAATGCTTAAAACAATTCTTCTTGGGCGATCGACAAAACTCACCCGTGGGATTAAAGACATTTTGTACCAAA
Source organism: Chymomyza caudatula (assembly GCA_035041775.1). Taxonomy (NCBI): domain Eukaryota; kingdom Metazoa; phylum Arthropoda; class Insecta; order Diptera; family Drosophilidae; genus Chymomyza; species Chymomyza caudatula. The sequence continues at coordinate 654,090 of JAWNKW010000186.1, read as the reverse complement.
GGTGCGCCGCATACATCAGTATCGCTAACTTTGGGGTCCTTGCTGTGCTCAGGACATAGAACTCGTAATCGCTTACAATACGTCTTACTTGCTGGATTGTAAAAATCACAGAACATATTGTTGCCTTCCATGCGTGTCTGGAATATGCTGCCAAAGGAAGCCTGCGATTCGTATTTGTTGAAACACTTTTCCATGTGCTTCACAGCCGTACGTGAGTGTATCTCATGTCCACAAGTAATGCAGTACATACTTTGTTCATCCTCAACATCGCTAGTATCCTGAGATCGATGTGGATCGATGAAGCTGCGTTTGGCACGATCTACTACCATGTTTAACTCTTCGGAGCGTTTTTCAAGTTCAGCTAAAGCAAAACGCACCATAGACTGCTTGTTGCGTATAGCATCCAATTGTTTGCGATTCTCTTCAGCAGAATGGCACGGAGTTAGATTCCATTCTTGCAAACGCTGCGGCAATACCTGAAATATTCGATTTGTGGCCAAATTAAAGCCACACTTGTCACTGCAGTATTTACTTTGTGGGCGCGCTTGACAGCAGCATCCTGGTCCAAAGCATTGACGCAGACCCTCTAGCTCGGGATTTAAATATACTTCTGGACTGACGGCGCGTTGTACTTTATTTTTGCGTTCCTTACTCACTGCCTTATCGCGCTTGCGTTGGACAGGCGCCACAGAACCTGCGTTATTACCTGTCGTCAAGGCCGCAGTCATGCCTACGGTTGCGTTGGATGTGCTCGCGGCAGCTGCCGTTTGAACTACGCAGTTGCGATATATGCAGCGCGGCTTGTGGCCAACGCGTATGTGACAGGCCTCACATTGATTGCAGTTTGGCCTTCGGCAGCCCTCGCAGGTGCCGCAACGTTTACCCGCTTTGAGATCCTTCAAGTTACTGTTAGTTTTCCGCTTAATTGCGCTTGAACCACTCGACAGGGTAAGGTTTGGTAATGGTTCCGCTATCGCTGCATTGTTGTGAGTGCTGCCAGCATTGGAGGCTGCATGGCGCTCTGTGGCCGCAATTCGGAAAATGGTTTGTAATTCGGGATTTTCCTTTTTGCATCTCCGACAATAATATTGCTTTATATGTTTGGCTTCCTTTTCCGTAATTCCAATACAGTCACCGTGATACCATTCCTCACAGCCATCGCAGCCGCTAAAGTTAAGAATATAGTTACCACGTGAATTTGAGCTTTTGAATTCTTAGCTTACATCATAAATCTGGAGCAGTCCGAGGTGCGACATATACAGTAGGCCTGATCATCCTGTTTGAGAATAGTCGCAATTTTGGACTTCCTTTCGGGCAGATCAAATTCACGAGCGATTTCTTCTTTCTGTAAGATGCATAATTGAATGCTGTTTTTTGCTAGCTATAAATATTTACAGATTTCTTGTGTTTTCGTTTCTCTGCCATCGTATTTTTATAGCCCGCAGAATCTTTGTGCCTTTAGTATCAAATTTAATAGCAGACAGTCAGTGTGGCCGTGCCGTGAGCTCGCAAAAATCCCCGATTTTCATTAACAAAAAAATACCACATTGAAATTGTTAAAATACCCTCAACATACCGTACATAAAAAAGAGCACTAATAAAAGCAGATATGCAGGCCTGTTCTGGTTTTCGTTTCCAAATGTCGGAGTGGAATGGAAAGATTTTGGTGTTCTGGTTTCCGAACCATTCATTATGGAAGGTAAAGCCTTTTGGCAGTCGAATGAAAAGTAAATGGCAAATTACACCTCAATAAGAAGTTTGTTTATCAGCCAAATATTTTTTATATAAATCTTTAACGTCGTACAAAGACAATGCAGTATTCATTGGCAAAGGATGTATTTATTTTTATTCACAAAATAATCTTTTTTTAAATTGCCTGCTTGGACAAGCCAAACGATTGCGTTTGGAATAAAACGAATGTGTTGTTTCACAAATTCAATGCGAAAAATATTTTGTGCTTAAAAACCAAATATATAATTGAAATAATTTTGGCGTCGTTTACACGAAGCAAGATTTTCAAGCGAGGCCGAGTTGCATCGCACCGTTTGATGGAACTGTAATATCGCCTGTAAGCTATCTCGCCTGCAACCCTATGCGACTTACTTCATACTAGAATAGCATGTTTCCAGTATCGCTTTTTGCCATTCGGTTTTGCTCAATATGCGAATAGAAGCATTTTGCGTTTCCATTACGTCGCATTTAGTTTAACAGCTAATTTTTTTGTGCAATTTTAATTACTTTGATTTATATAAATTCCATATAAAAAATCATAATAACATTGTTTTTATTTTAAAATATACATTTGGTATGCATATTCTATAAAAAACGTAAAGAATACGTACTTGATAGGCGGCAAGAAATTTAAAATATCCTTGTTGACAACCATTCAAGTTTTTCATTAATTTACTTACCTTTGGCGTGAAAATCCATTGTTTTCTTTTTTTCTTCTTTTTTGTTTACATTGGAATGGTAAATGCTGCGGTAACTCAAAATCTCCACAAATGAGCTAGTAAAATCGAATAAATTCAATTGAACTAGCTACTTACAAATAAACTATCACATTTTAAGTCGCATTTGTTTTGTGAGGGCAACAGCAATGCCAATGCAATTTGCATTGGGCAAAAAGCGACATTTCAATATTTGATGTGAAAATGGGAAAAGCGACATAGTGGAAACACGATAAAATATCGAGCGAGATTTTGGGCAGTGTTGTAAAGTGTTTAGTGCTGAAAGTAAAAAGCATGAAAATAAAAGCGTGGAAGCCTTGACCGTAAGGCTGAGGGCACACCGGCCTGCATCTTGTCAATCGCATCAACTGATGCAACTAGGTGTCAGACCAAAAATCAACAAAATCATTAGATATAAATGCAATAGCTTCGATTTTAAATGTGTTTTACATGTTGCGTGAGCGGGCTAGTGATGGAATATCAGTAAAACAGCTGTTTTGGCAACATATCGATAGAGAATTGACAAGACATTTAACAACACTTATCACATCTAAGTCGCATCCGAAGTTGATGTAAAACCACAATTCCAATGAAAGAATGTATTTACATCAGGCCGTAACCCGATAACGGGTTGTTATGGCCAATTAACAAGAATGATCCCTACTTTATACGAGCTTCTGTCTTCTTTTTCACTAACTATGTTCCCGTTAATTACGTTATTCCTATTTTAAGAAAATAAATATTCTTACATATAAAATCTAGTTTTGTTTACCATTAATGCGTGCCTAGTAGTATTAGTATTTTTTTAAAATATTTTTTGTACACTATTGTAAACAAACAAATCATCAAATGCTTTTAATACCCGTCTCCCACTGAAAGTTGCACGACAATTCCTAGCCGACGATGCATTGAAAACAAAAACAACAATGCTAACAGTCGATTTTGTCAATCTATAAATTAAATTTAATAATTTATAAATTCCAAGTGAATGGCAAACCGGAATGTGAACGATGTTAATCGGATGTTGTCAGCGATTCAATAATAGCGAAGAAGACTATTATCGATAACAGCTCTACTTTTATAAAGCGTATCTGCGTCTGCACAAATAAACAAATATATAAACCTAAGTGCTAAGCTAAGCATGGGCGTAACTGTGCTGCAACCTTATCCATTGCCAGATGGTAAATCCGGCGCTCACATTATCGACCATCTAGGCAAACGCTTGCTCTCGCTCGGCGCCACTCACGCCGGCCAATTTCTGGTTGACTGTGAGACTTTTATTTCCACACCGCAACATGGAGCACCTACTCGGGCCGTGCATGTGCTGCACAATTCTGAATATCCCGCCTCTACGTTCTCCATCATAGATAATGGCACTGGCAAGCAAGTTTCGCTAGTAGCTGACAATATTTTTGATCTACTGATGCTCAAGATGACTTCCACTTTTACCTCCAAGAAACAAACCAAAATTGAGTCACGTGGAGCACGCTTTGAGTATGGGGACTTTGTAATTAAGCTCGGATCTGTTACTATGATGGAACATTTTAAGGGTATTCTCATCGATATTGAATATAGGCCTTGTGTTACGCTCTCCTACTGTTGGGAAATGATACGCGAAATGCTGCAAGGGTTTCTGGGTATTAATGTGGCCAAGGAGTATCCTAGTTTCTTTACCACACAGACGATAATGAATACAATGGGCCAGCAGCAGCTGCATGCTAAGCAAAACGAGATTTATGAGCCCATGGATACCATCAAACAGTATTTGGAGCACTTTACCCATTATCGCAAGCATGTACAGCTAAATGGAGCTTTGGCTGGAGTAGGAGCTGGACCTCTGGGCATGAACATGCAAGCGGGGGGTGTGAGTACTGGCCTAGGGCGTGCTGGATGAGAGATAAAGCTGGAACCACTTGATGGAGCAGGTACTTAACACGAGCAGCCATAACAAACTGAAGCTAGGAGTTTTTACTCGGATTAATTACTATTTGTGCACACTTTTTTATTTTAATAAGTCACAAAGCTGTGTATGCATTATGTGATATCCCAATATATTGCGCAGTTTTACCTTGTGTACATGTTCGATCCAAAAATCTCATAGCGATTAAAAACTAGTGACAAAAGCTTATGTGCTATAATATAAATTTTGTAACGAAAGATTTACACTTTATAATGATGTTATATGTTATACTAAAATGAAATGCTATAAGATGTCAGAATACAAACAATATATGTATATATTGACCGAAATTTTTAATTGTTTGATGGAACATCCGCCCTCAATGGCAGTCAGGCAGAAACTGAAAATTTATGTTTAATCTAAGATATCTCTGGAACTAATTACCCAAATTAATTGAACCCATAACCTTTTGGAAACGTAAATTTATATAGAATTGAATGGTGTATACTTTTAAGCTATATAATAAAGATGTTCAATCAAAAAAATATGAAATTGTAAATTAATATTATTTTATGAAATTCCATTGTTTTGCTCATAGCGTCCAAATTGGGGAATGACAAGAATCATTTAGAACAAATGTTTTTTAGTTATAAATATACTTTATGTGTACCAAAATTCAGAACGCTGCGATAAAGGTTAGAAACGGACAAACAGACAAACCTTTATTGGCTTTTCAGATTCGATAAAATTTTTAAAAGGCTATAACTATTGATGAATATATTTTAACGATTTATTAAGCAAAAGAACATTTTATAGGTGCAAGGATAAGACATTTGCAGTAAATAATATCGACCTTTACTACCGTTTTTTGAAGCTCCCTCTATGCACAGCTTATTTATCGCAGTGTATCGCAGATATGTATGTTGTATGTTTTAAAAATGATCAAAGTAGGATACTTCCCCCATCGCCAATAAACTGCTCCAAAATTCCACTACATGTAAGTATTAACACATGTGAGCTAGAGTTACAAAATTTGGTGTGGAGACTCGTGTGAGCCAAATCATTAAAACTGTATTCATCTTTTTTTTAATAGAAGCCGCCCTTCCCCCGTAATCGATTTACCTTAATTACTGAAAATTGCCACATATATTTATAAAACTGTTTTTGATCTACGTTTCAAAATTCAACGAATTCAATACTGGAGCTAAGAGCATAAGTCATTTTTGCCCCATATTAACCAACTTCCCAAAAGGAAAACATGTCAATTGCATCTCCCCAATAGGAAAGTGCTCACAGGCCTATCGAGCTTATGAAAAGAGACGTACAATTGGATACTTCCGTTTCCATTTTACCGTATGTTCGAAAAAAAGGGTACAGTGTATTCCACTTTACTTAAGTAAAGTATTCCACTGTCGGGCACCGTCCCGACTGTCTGCATCAACATTTTTTCCTGTAATTTGGCAGTACTGATAGTGACATATGTGCCAAATTAAATGTTCATAAGTGTTTGAGATACGCTTCGTTTCAAAGAATATTTACAAATGGTACAAAGAGTTCAAGTCTGGCTGCGAGTGTTTCCCGTCGGATTTGTAAGAAGTTTCTCCAAAGTGCATGCGTGTACACAAGAGACTTTTTCCCAGCTTTTTGTCTGGTCCTAGAAAAACACGAACCAATAGAAACCGAAAAAAATGTTTTTGGTTGAGCATTAATCTTTTGCGCAGCAAACCTGGCTGCATGGTATTTAACCTTCTCTCTATTCATTATGTCGGACAATCACCGGCTTTTCGCAGACACCTCTGCTTAATACTCTCTCTCTCTCTGATTGACAAGCGATTAAATCCTCTTAAATTATATGTCTGACTACATATAAATTGGTACCTTTCAATAAATTTGGGAATCGCAAATTTCGTATTTATATTATTTTATCGATATGTTGCTTTGACACTATGATGGCATCTGGCCCCGAACACGGAATTTAGTTGGTAATTTTACTTTGTTTCTATTGTTTGGGTGGTGTTGGTGTGGCTATTCCTCCTCCAGCGGATCAAGATTGGGTGCGAAGAATTCCATGCTTCGTGTGCGTCTTAAAGCGTACTTGCAAACAAACGCTTCTTTATAAACTCAAAAACAGACATTTCTTCCACTGTTTTTAATTTACCATAGCAGTCATTTATTTTTTGATTATGGGAATGATTAGGGAAACGAATATTTTTGCATTTGAGGAAACCAATAAAGTTGCTTCTTTAAAAGGTGACAAGACTTCGGTTAATTCAAACATCGATCTTAGCAAAAATGCAACTGACAAACACTGCCCGCCCTCCTTCTTATCAATCAATCAAATCAATTTTTCGGCATTATGTAATTTTATTCTCTGCTGTTTCTTTAAACAATTCTTTGAATATTCATTTTTTTTTGTTTTCATCAAGTTTTATCCAGTCAAATTAAATTTGCTTCTTTTGCGCATACTAACAATATTGTTTTTGAATATTTTTCTTTGCTCTTAATTTAGAATAGATGCGTTATTACATTAGGCAAAAAAAAAATATATAATCGTTCAATTTTAGGGTAAAGAAAAAAAATTAATTTTAGCATATAAAATTAAATAATTATGCTTACAAAACATAAAAATATATTTATGTATAAATAATGTAAAAATTTCAACGCTTATATAATATTATATGTATTGTAAAATGCTCATTAAATCGATTTTTTCTGATTTACTCAAAGTATGTGAAAAACAAAAAATTAAATGTGTTTATTATAAAATTGTGTCTCTTTTTGTATTTAGTATTAGCCAAAAATTACAAAAAATGTTAAAAATTCACGGTAATATAGTACATACATGTATGTTATACTTATTCAAAATACGAATACACCAAATAGTATTTCTCAGTAATTGGAACCTTCGTTTTCAGCAGTTTAGTTTTCCCTTTACAATGAGAGCCGCAATTTTTAAACGGATTTTTTTTTTTAATACGTACATATATCGTTTGTTTTTACTACAAAGTAAAGATGTTTTTCGAAAGAGTAAAAGTAAATTGCAGAAGAAAAAAATGTAGCATTCGAAGGAATTTTAGATTTTATAAATCTGAATGTTTCAGAGATTAGAAACAGTTTATAAATGGAAAATTAATTTAAAAAATAGGGAAATTGTGATACGCTGTGATGCGTGACTCCACGTAATTTTTCACTTTTTATTTATTCTATTTACCTTTATAATATTAAAATACATTGTTTCTGAAAGTGGTTTTAAGTATTCAAATTAAAACGCATTGATTTCATAAACAAAAAAAACAAAAAATTTACTGAAAAAAAAGGATCGCTAGTGCTGCTGCTTGCATTCTCCATATGAATTTATTTTTTTTTTGTTTTTTGGTATAACAGTTGATTTGTGATTCGTTTTTAAACCAAGTGCTATGCGTTATAGGGAGCTGAATACTTTTGGTATAACAGCTTATTTCTATTTTAATCATATTAAAAGTGTTATTCATGCAAATCCAATTCTTAATCCAGTTTGAAGCGTTTTAGCTGCACGAATTTTGAACTGGTATAAAAACATATATTTATTATTTTAGGCCAGTTAGACAAACTTTCATTTCGTTTTTGAAATACTACTTTCGATTTTTGCTTGACTAATTCCAAGGTGTTATACGTAATGGGTTTGCTGCCTTATATTATTAGGTATATGATGGTATAGCCATATATTTAAATATTGTTGATAGCTTAAACTGAAGTAATTAAATATAATATTATAAAACATAGCTGTAGTATACCAGTTAATATTGTGTCTGTGGGTCTGCTTATAAAGGCATGTGTGTTGGTATTTGGGTGTATAACAGTTTTACGATGTGTAAATCGGTTTCTTGTTATGAGTTTTACAAGTACCGCTTAGTGTTGTTCATTGGTGTTGTTGGTCTTCTAGACGTTATTACTCTTTTGAGAGTTTCCTTTAATTTTTACTTTGCCAATTTGCATTTCCATATTTGTTGGTATATAAAGTATATGTATGCAATTATATATTCATTTTAATTTGCAATCCAGCTCACGCTGCTTTTTTACAACGGATATGCCAGATTTTTCATAAAATTACTGCTCTGCCATTCTTCTTAATTTTTTTTTTTTTACATTAAATTAAAATATTTTTATGTTAATAGATATATATTATGCATACATTTTATACGGAGATCATTTCCGATTTTTTATTTTTTTTAAACTTTCGTCTTTTCAATGTCTTGCCTAGCAATGCTTTATTTCTTATCCTTTTCCTGTCCCAACAACCAATTTATCATTAAAAATGAACTGTGTTGCGTAATATATTTTTAACAGAATTTTTGGCTCAAATGCATTCGGAATTTTTTCTTTTATTCTTGCTTTAATTTTAACCTTAACATGATTTTATCTTGTATGCTTTTTTTGTTGTTGTTTGTTTGGAAAAGAAGGATGCCCGTGGTGTTTTAGAAGTTATTGGTGATGATGTAGTGTGGGCTTAATCGCGCATCGGCAAAGTTGGGGGTTTAATATGGCCTCCATCGCCCTCGGATACGAAACGCTTGCGACCGCTGTAATAATATAAGACGATGAAATATATTAATATATTTTATTTGTTGTACTGAAGTTTAAGTCACACCATTAATATACAATTTAAAAACAAAGAAAAGAACACACACACACACACACACACACACACACCCATACATAAGTAATGATATATTGGAATCTTAACCAATAAGTTACTCAGAGTAGAAATGTTATTATTATAATTGTTACAAATGTTATATTTCACAACATTTATTTCCGCTGTACGCAGCAACAAACAAACTACGTTTCCTGCCAAACTGAAAGCTACCTGTTATATTGAGAGTTGCAATATAGATTATTTGTGAACTGAACAGGGAAAATTTGCATATTTTTGACTATAACTTTATTTTTTATCCGATTTCAATAATTTTTGAAACATATATGCACATAAACACGACGCACATCTCTAAGGAGTTTTGAGTTGATAGTCTGCTGGGGAGCAACGGTGGCATAAATCAACTCAATTCGATAAACTTCATCTTAAATGGGGCTACGCGCATCTTTTGGTAAAATTTTGCGTCTCTTAAGGTCTCGGAGATCCATACCCTCATACGGACAGACGGACATGGTCGAGTCGAAACCAGAACACCATTGCGTGGAATGACTTCGAACGTTCGTTTTGTTCCTATACGGAAACCAGAACAGGCCTAAATATGTATTTATAACGTCACTGTAGAATATTGCTGATCCTAACCACCTACCGGACACAAACTGAAAAAAAAAATATGAAGTCATTCATACGAATGATTTTATATATTAAGATAATTTAAAATCTTTAAACATGGATCGAAAATATGAACGGCGCTTATAAAAGCTGTTGAGGCCAGAGTATGTACGTAGTATATGGAATATCCTTACTTGTCCATACTAATATTATAAATGCAAAAGTAAGTCTGTCTGTCTGTCCGTTTCCTTTTCACGCCCGCTGAATCAATTGGTTTGCATTTTGGAGTAGAGATAGATAGGACCTTGGAGACCAACATAGGCTCTTTTTCGCTCCCCTCGAGACAGAATTACGCGGTTTACACGAGCAAGTTTATCAGTTTTCACCAACACCATAAAAGCTAATCGAAAAAAAGCTATCGGATACCTCAAATGTCTTTCACGGAGAAAGGGGGTAAGATATCGACATGAATCGATAAACTTGTTTTTTTCCGGGAAAATGCGCATGTTTTGGTAAAATTTTTGAAGCTTATTCCGCGTTGGTCTTTCAGAAACTCCCTTTTATACTTCGTGTACAGGGTATAATAAGGCGTGTTGGAGTGACGTGGAGTTTATGTAAGGGGAAGGAATAAACAAACAACACTAACCAATGTATACTCAACAAGGTAAAGTCGTCGTTGAGCGAACATTCTTAAAATTTGTGAGATTCTGAAATAGCGAATAGGAAAGGCGCAATTTACTCTCGTTGCTGGAAAAAAACGCTCATGCACAATTTTTGTTATTTTGTGTGCAATACATTTTTAAATGCATGTCATGTTAGAACACATTTAGAAATGTGTTTGTTTTTCCACTACCTATGTACAAAAACAATAGAAGCGATTTTTATGTTTGTGCATACACATACAGCGGCTCACAGCTTATTTGAACCAGGGCATAGATTTCATTTCAGTGCCTCATAACTTAAAATGTATTTGAGGCATAAAGAAAATTTAAATACAACATTTATCAAGAATACAAAGCAGAAATACTTTTTTTTTACAACGTCACAGCTTATTTGAGCCACTCAATTAAATGTCCTTTTTTTTCTTAAAATGCATCGAATGACGGTGCTTTCTATTTCCTTGACTTCTTTAACTCGTTATTCTTGTGTATTGCTAGAGCAATGTCCAAATTTAATTCGATCTCGCTAGTTAAACTGAACGCACGCACAATGGGTCCGCGGACAACAATAGAACAGCGTGAATTGGTCCTACACCATTTCAAAAACGGCCAATCTCGCCGAAAGATCGCTGGAATGGTCAATCTAAGTGACTCCACTGTGCAGAACATCATCTCGCGTTTCGTGCATGAAAATAGAGTGCACGATAAGGGCAGAATTGCACCCAACAAAATATTTACAGAGTCAGATGAGCGACTTATAACACGAAAAGTGAAGGCTAACCCGAAAATATCTGCTTCAAAGCTTGCAATAGAGATGCAGCAGGTGACTGGTAAGCAGTGCAGTGCTGAATCCGTCCGCCGAGTTCCTCGATCAAATGATTTTAATGGTCGAAGGGCTCGAAAGAAACCTCTGCTAAGCACATAAAAATACTCGAAGCCGGCTGGCCTTTGCTAAGGAGCATGTATCGAAGGGTTCAACGTTCTGGGACACAGTAATATTTGCCGACGAGTCTAAATTTAATATTTTTGGATCAGACAGAATGTCATACGTTTGGCGAAAGCGCAATACAGAGCTGAATCAGAGGAGAATCTAAATCCAATTGTTAAACACGGCGGCGGCAGTGGCATGGTATGGGCTTGTATGTCCGCAGCCGGCGTAGGTAGTTTGGAGTTCATCAAGGGAACGATGAATAAAACCATGTAACTCGATATTTTAAAAAAGAATTTGATCCAAAGCATTGATAAACTGGGCTTGAGAGACAATTTCCGATTTTACCAAGACAACGACCCCAAGCAAAAGTCTGGTTGATTTGGAATTGCCCGCATGTTATTGTGATTGAAAATTTGTGGGCAATTTTGGAAAGCCAGATCCGAAACCATAAAATTTCTAAACAATCAGACTTAAAAAAAGCTCTTCATGAAGAGTGCGGTAAAATAATGCCAGAAACGACCCAAAAACTAGTCAACAGCATCCCAAAAAGGCTGAAAGGTGTTCTGGACCAGAATGGTGGCCACACCAAGTACTAAAATTGAAAACAAAACACCAAAGACCTCGAAAAGCTCAAAAATTAATCTACAAGTCTGCATTTCACTTTTATCGATACGTGAATTAGTTTAGGAGTTATAACAACTTAACTTTTAAAAACATGCTGGTTCAATTAAGCTGTGAGCCACTGTATAACATAGACTGAAATTGACATTTGCAAGAGAATGACAAACTAAGAAACTGCGCCGCTGACGTCGCCGCGACGACGTTACCTTGTTAAGTATACATTGCCACTAACTACAGAAAATAAAAACAATTCAAAGAAACTAAAAATAAACAACTTTAAGCAACAAAAGCAAAATAGGCAGCTATACCTGATAAACCGGCAACTGTGACTGCCTCAACGACGGGCGACACGCGGCGTCAGCGCAAAAACCAAACTGCGCAATAGAAATTTCATAAACAAGCAAACAAACCATGCAGTCACCATAAATAAAAAAAAAATAAAAAAAAAAAGAATACCAGCCAAGCCAAAGCCGGCAAAAAAAATAAAAAATTTAATGCAGACGGACGGATACCCTGTGTATCCCACCCGACAGTGGGATACCCTTTAGGCTCCTTTTTATATACTTTTTTTTTATTTCATTTTCCTTTTGGGAAGTTCGTTATTATGGGCAAACATTACTTTTATTTTTATGCTCAAAACTTCAGTATTCTTGGACCAATGTTGTGTTTGCAAACAGAGCTCGAAAATACATTTACAAATATCTGGGCCAGATATCAACGAAATTCGAAAAAATACATTTGATCCGGAATTACGCTCTTATGGCCCCGCAGATCTAGCGACTCGTACAGACGGACGAACCTGGTCCATCCAAGGTTGTGTTTGCAAACAGAGCTCGAAAACACATTTACAAATATCTGGGCCAGATATCAACGAAATTCGAAAAACTACATTTGATCCGGAATTACGCTCTTATGGCCCCGCAGATCTAGCGACTCGTACAGACGGACGAACCTGGTCCATCCAAGGTTGTGTTTGCAAACAGAGCTCGAAAACACATTTACAAATATCTGGGCCAGATATCAACGAAATTCGAAAAACTACATTTGATCCGGAATTACGCTCTTATGGCCTCGCAGATATGGAACGAACGAACGAGACGGACGAACCTGGTCCATCCCATGGCACTTGTAGTGCTCAAATCTACAATAGCCTTATACACTATGCGTATGTAGGGTATAAACATTGATTGTATATAAAGACAAACACATGTATATATATATTATAGATTTATGTATATATAAACTTAATATGTAAGTGTGTACGCAAACATATAAACAACAACACAAACACAATGACGGCAGCAATAATAAGACCAACGCGATTATATTTTTTGTGCTGACACTTAAACTGGCTGGCTACGTAGATTACGTAAACTTGCGTCGTTGTTATTGTTGCGCCCGCCATATAGAGGTGGGCGTGTCTACACACCAGATTTCATACTTATCGCTAGCATAGCCTAAGATATGACATATCACTCACCGAGATGGCACATTATTGATGATCTTATCATTGAGGAAGCCTGCGCGGTTACAACGCTCTACAAAACGATCCAATATAATGTACGCCAGCGGCACGTCCAGCACAATGTCTGCCATGTCATCGTATACGCGCATAAATCCCTATAATAAATAAGAACATACATATAAATATAATAATGCAATTTTAGAAAATGTAATTTAAATAGAGTAGTGTGTCCACACACATGCCACACAGTCACGGTGAAAAAATTAAAAAAAAAAAAAGAGTGTATTTTCAGAACACTTCTTCCACTTTTTCCTCCAACAAAAAGAAGAAGAATCAAATAATATTGGTTCATGGAATTCATAAGATGTTCCGAATTTACCGTCAATAATTTCAGTGGTGATCTAAGACTGACCAACTGTACAGTAATATGCAATAAAACGTTATTTAGAAAGTTCTCACCGTGTGCTTGGACTGGAAAAAATCGGAGAATCGATTTCTCTGCTATAATGTCGGTTCAAGCAACACAACGAACCAAAATTTTTGATGATATAAACTGCCGGCCGGCCCCTTGATTAAGCACGCATAATTTTTTGTGTTTACAAGTCTATATTTTCAAACCTAATAAAGATAACGGACTGATATGAAATTCCGTTAGTAAATAAATCAATTTGCATTACAGCCAAAAAAATTAGGGAGCAATATGCTTTAGTTTAAAATATGAAAAATATTTTTGTGAAAACAGCAGAAATAGCTAACTTTGATTAAGAACACTCGATTTGATTGGCTATAACTTTTAAACTAAAACACAGAGGTTATTGACATTTTGTTCTTCATGTAGGTGAACCAATTCATGATTAAAAGCTGTATATATGAATACTCTCACTTATATAGTTTTCATTTAATGATTATTTTTCAAAAATCAAATTTTAAAAATTTAAATTCCCAATAAAGGCTTAGTAGAATACATTTTTTGGTCAACCCTTCGCATTTTATTTATTTTTCAGCATAAAACAAAACATTTTAAACAATATAATAACATAATAAACCCAAATTATACAAGCTATAAGGAAATAAGACTTTTAAAAACTGCTCGGTTCTAGCTAATTTAAATTTTAAAAATATAAAAATTTACAAAACACTGTACCCATTCTTTATAAACATTAAATAGGGTAAAATGAGAACGGAAGTATCCACTTTTATGTCCCTTTTCAGAAGACCGAAATGCCTGTAAGCATTTTCCTATTGGGAAGTTGGTTATTATGGGGTCAAAAATTACTTTTTTACCCATAACTCAAGCATTTTTGGGCCAATGTAGTTGAATTTTGTAAGATAGATCAAAAATACATTTATAGTTGTCTGTGACAATTTTCAAATAAATATATTGGGGGGTGGGGCAGTAATTAAGGTAAGTCGATTGCGGGGAAAGTGGGGCTTTTATTGAAAAAAGGTTAATACAAAGAGTGAGTTCTGCCCACCGTTTGTCCAATTACTCAGTAGGATTTACCCTCCAGATAGTTTTATGATAATTTAACAAATTTTTTGAAAATTAAAATTAAACAAACATTTGGTAACCAACTCAGGCTTTTCCGAACGTTTATCAAAACAACCGAAGTTAGCTAGGACAAACTAAAACAAAATAAATTAAAAAAATTATTTACTCTTATTATTCTGGCGACCCAACTATAGCGACTAGAGTGCTCAAATTCAATAGGAAGATATGCCCAACTTTGAAGACATGCCCAACACGATAGAAAAATATTTAGCTTGCTAAAGCCGATATTACTAAAGTTATTTGAGTAACACACTACATCGTGAAAGACAACGCACGGACACAAAAACATCTCCAAACCGACGGAAAAGTTGCCAGAGTGCTTAAATCGTCAAAAAACATAAAATTAGTAATTTTAGTTTTTCGGCCAACCCCCAATACTTTTTTGCTGAAAATGAAAAACGAAATACACCTGGTTGAGTAGAACTCAAAACAATTTTGACAAATAAGGTGTTTTTAGTCTATTTATTACTCCCCCATTTTTCTATCGATTCTCTTAGTATAATATGTTTTAGAAAGGGGAAAATATTGTCTATCATTAACTAAAATCACTAACTAAAAGACGAAAGGTCGAAGTACATCGGAACGAGACCCTTATTCTTGCCTATGCATGTGATATCGATATCGTCAGCCGTACTAGTAAGCAGTTACAGAAGAATTTGACAGGGTGGATCTGGTTGTAAATGAGAGCAAGACGAAGTAAATGCTCTCTTCAGTAGAGATACAAAGCGGTTGGACTCTCAGATTGATGTTGAAAAATATGTTGTCAGGCATTACGCGTCTACTTTGGCACCACCGACACAATGAAGAACGATGTAAGCATGGAAATCAAGCGGAGAATCACTCTTGCCAATAGATGTGACCTTGGTTTCAGTAGGCAAAAGACTACTCTCGCCAGACGAAACTAACTCTATAAGACCCTCATCCATCCCGTTTTGGCGCTGAAGCATAGGTGGTTACGCAGTCTGATGACAATGCCCTTGGAGTGTTTGAGCGGAAAATGTTACTCCGTAAAATCTTGAGCTATACGGCTCCGTTGGCTAAACGATGATATTCGGAAGGTCTTTAATGCGGGTTTTGAAGAGAGAGGCGACGAAGGGACAGACTATTTCTCCGATGGAAAGACCAGGTAGAGAGTAAACTAGCTACCTTTGGTATCACCGATTGGAGAAGGCGCGTCAAAGCAGAGACGCCTGAAGGAGTGCTTACCATTAGGCCGTAACCTGGTAACGGGTGGTCATGGCTAGTTAAGAAGAAAAAGAAGGGGGCTGCTTGCTACGCTCAGCAACACCCGGTAGGAAGTTCCGCCCCAGTATCGCTTTGCTCATTGATATTATCATGGGAATTTTGGCTCAAAAATATTTAGTAGTTTAGTTGCAATATAATACAAATTATATGCCAGTCGGGATGGTGCCCGACAGTGGTATACCCTGTACCCATTTTTCCCATGAAATTTCAATTTCTGTGCAAAAGTTTGTATCGATGCGTTGAAGGGTAAAGGAGCTGTACTACAGGGGTAGGGGGGAATCTGAAAAAGGTCAACATTGTTTGGTTTATGATCCAAACATGAGTTTACTTACCCAATTTTGTGACTCTAACTTTAACATTTTTATAAAAAGTAAAATTCTGTTGCATTTAATAGGAGGAGGGGTCTAAAATTGACATATTATTATCCGATCTTGACAATTATACCTTGTACACAAAGTGTAAAAGGGTATTATAGATTTGTACAATGTATGTAACAGGCAGAAGGCACACCATAAGTTCCATGGGCAAAAAGTCGTCATTGACTAGGGTAGCGAATGGACCATGTCCGTCTGTCCATATGAGGGGATAGATCTCCGAGACCATAAGAGCTAGACACAAAATTTTACCAAAAGATTAGAAGATAATCTAATGTAAGATGAAGTTTGTCGAATCAAGTCGATATCTTGCCCCCTTTCCCCGTGACAGATTTGCGCGGTTTACAACCACTCCGTTGAGTCTATCAACTCGAAACTCCTCAGAGATGTGCGTCGTGTTAATGTGCAAAAAAGATCGATATCGGATAAATACATCAAAAGTTATAGTCAAAAATATGCTAATTTCACCACCCCCTCGCCTATGAACTGCTTCAAAATTCCACTACATGTAGATATGGATACATGTGAGCTAGAGTTACAAAATTTGGTGTGGAGACTCGTGTGACCCTAATCGTTAAAACTGCATCCACCTTTTTTCAATGGACCCCCCCCATTTACAAATGTATTTTTGATCTATGTTACAAAATTCAACGACATTGACCTAAGAATACTGGAGTTATGGTCATAAAAGTAATTTTTGCCCCCATAATAGCCAACTTCCCAATAGGAAAATGTTTACAGGCATATCGATCTTATGAACGGAGATATAAAAGTAGATACTTCCGTCCTCATTTTACCGTATTTTGTGTTTATAAAGAAATAGGGTACAGGGTATTCCACTGTCGGGCACCGTCCCGACTGCCTGCTTCAAATTTTTTTTACACAACATATGCACAATAATAGTGTGCATAACTGTGCAAAGTTTCAGTTCGATAGCATTAAGTTTTAATTCTATAAAAAGAAAGAATTCTGCGGATTTGAACTTACCTGTTCCATGCCAGCAGGCAAAACCAAGCATGTCTGATCTAATGATTTGAGCAACTCGCACATGGCCTCCTCGGTAGTCTGGCTGAGGGATTCTAATGTCATAACAATGGCCTCATAGACAAGCTCATGATGATAGTGAGGCACCTCTAAGGCGCGCAGGCAACGTTGTGCCTCAGCCATGTCACGCGACGATAAATATTCCTTTAGCAACAACGTCATCTGCTTGGTAATGGTCTTCACAGGACGCAGCGGACCACCCATGCCCCAGGTATTGTCCAAATGCGCCCAGCCCTGTTTCATATTCAATAAGGTTTCAGCTCGGCGCAACGCCTGCTCGGCATGCTCGTTCAGATCCTTGTGCTCTTCTGGTTTGGTGACAAACTTTGGTGGGATGCAGTCATCGGCTACAGCACGTGCCATAAAGTTGCCCAACATGGATGGCGCCTCTGGTGTGTCCAGTATGAGATCTGGCAAATTGGCTAGCAGCATATTGAAGCCTTTTTCAATATCTTTGCCGGTTATCACACGACCATACAAGTCAGAAATCAGCACAGAAGTCATCTCACGCTGTGAATTCTTATGATCCATGGCTATCTCCACAAGAATGCTGGTAATATGCTCCCTAAGTGGACCCTGCAATATCTCGTCGAAACTAACAGCAACTTCGTGTGTATCTCCATGCTCATAATATTCCAGCACAATGGGTTCGGCCAATTTAAAAAACTCCTCGGGCGTAATCTCCGTTATAACCTCACGAAGCTCCACATTGCGATCATTAATCTCGCTATCATAGTTTGGATCATTTTCATCCTCATAAACCTCAGCGATTGCCTCCGAGCCAGGCAAGCCCCAAACTCCTTTGCCGCCAGCCCCACCTTTCTTGGGCAGACCACGTCCACGTGCCACATTACGGGAACGACGACTGTTCTTCCAGCGTCGATGCGGGACTACATAATTGGCTGAAGCTGGCAAAACATTACCCACAGCCAAACTGGTCGTATTGCTGCCACTTGCACTCCCATCGGACTCAACCGCTCCCACGCCACTGATCTCGCCACGACTATTCTGTTTTTGTATGAGGCGCTTAGCTTTGCGCTTGATGCGCCCCTCATGCCCATCGCCTACGGGAAGTGGCTTTTTAATAAGACCATTGGATCTGGGCGAAGTAACGCTGCCATTTAGCTCTACAGCCTCAATCTCGTCATTTAGGTCACGCTCCACGGAGCTCTCCTTTGAATCGGAACCTCCACCTCCGCAGGCATTCCCATTAGAATTGGTATTGTTAGCCTCGTACTCCATGTTGGTAATTGCAACTGCGTCTATTCCTATACTGCGCAAATTTTAATGCGAATGAATGCTCGACAGTGTTAGGTAGCTATGTATATATGTAAGTATTCTGTGTTTTGATCGGCTGAATTGTACTGTCGCACCAGGTGCTTTGCTGCTTGAAATTGTGAGCTGTTGGAAACCGAAGCAGAAGAAAGGGTAAAGTATAAGTTAAATGAAATCAAAAGCGTTCTTCCAGTAATCTTTATGCCTTGTGTCGAAACTATAAACAAATGGCCTCTCATATAATAACATACAGTATTGCCATACATTCACTTTTTGAAATATTACAACTAAACTACTGAACATTTTTGAACCAAAATTGTCACGATAATACTTATCAATAAGGGCCATGAAAGTAATTTTTTATTTTTTTTAATAATTACTTTTTCTTTAAAAAAAATTCAAAATTTTAATTTTTTTTTTAAGAAAAAAGAACAACACAATCCCGATTTTTTTTACAAAACTCCATTTTTACTCTGCTCTATGCAGTACAAATTTTAACTGGATCGGTTTGTGGTTTCAATCGATTATTTTTAATTTTTTTAATTATACGAAAAAAAAAAATTTGTTTTCGATAGACTTGAATAAGAATGTTATAATTTTCCACAATTATTAGGACTTCGAATTTAACGATCATATAACGAAGAAAAATCTTCACTTCGAGTTAGTATCAATGCCTGCTATATATTTAAGAAAATCATAGACTGTAACCTTAAGCAAGTTATTTAAGAAGTTTTATCAGTTTTATCACTTCTAATAAAACAGCAGTTTCGCGTAGGGTTCGGAACGCACCACGTAAAACCACAATTCCAATGAAAGAATGTAATTGCATCAGGCCGTAACCCGATAACGGGTTGTTATGGCCAGCTAAGAAGAAGAATAAAACAGCTGTTGTGCTGTGAAACATTTAAATGGGATGATATGATAATATATATCATAGTAAATCATATTACTTATATTTGGATTTTTAGCAAACCATTCACTTTATGCACTGTAAATAGGAGCGGTAGCTCCTAGGTGGGACTTGAAGCGCGCTACTAAGCAGTGCTGGTGCTCAAAACTATATAATTACGCTAACTTGCACTTTTAACTGGAGCGTCCGATCTGGTCGAGCCATATACCGTTGTACCCTCTAGCATTAGGTATGATGTATGTATGTGTGTATATGCATAGGCACACATACACTGCCGGCCACTTGATTAAGGACGCAAAATTTTTAGTGTTTACAAGTCTCTATTTTCAAAACTCATAAAGATAATGGACTTCAATAAAATTCCGTTTGTAAATAAATCAATTTGCAATACTCACAAAAAAAATTAGAGAGAAATCTGCTGGGTTATTACAATTTTTTTCCTAATGTAGGTGAATCAATTCATTATTAAAAGCTGTACATGTGAATACTCTCACTTAAATAGTTTTCATTTAATAATTATTTTTCAAAAATCAAATAATAAAAATGAAAATTCGCATTAAAGGCTTAACACAACACATTTTTTGGTAAACCCTTCACATTTTTTATATTTTTCAACATAAAACAAAACTTTTTAAGCAATATAATAAAATAATAAACCTGAATTATACAAGCTATTAAGAAAATAAACTTTTAAAAACTGCTCTGTTCTAGCTAATTTAAATTTAAGCATTCAATGGGCATTTTAATTTAAAAATTTTATTATTGAAAAAAAAAAAAATTGTAAATGAAAATTATACAAGTGAGAAAATTCAATTGTACAGCTTTTAATCATGAATTGATTCACCTACATGATGAAAAAAATTTCAATAACCTATGAGTTTAGAAGTTATAGCGATTCAAATCTCCTCAAATCCTTAATCAATAATTAATTTTGCTATTAATTCACGAAAATATTTTTCATTTTAAAACTGAACTGATCCAATATTTTTTTTTTTTTGCTGCATTGCAAATTGATTTATTTACGGAAACGAGAACGGTACGGAAACCAGAACACCAAAACCATTCCAATCCGACATTCAGAATAGAAAACCAGAACAGGCCTTATAGTCACTAAGAAACAGGTTACAACACGGACGGACAGACAGACGGACATGGCTAGATTGACTCGACTATTGCTCCAGATGATTTTTGTCCAACAAACTTATGCCTGTCACGCCTGTTACATACATTACACAAATCTATAATACCCTTTTACGCTTTGTGAACAGGGTATGAAAATTTCATTTTCGGCTGTTTAAAGCCGAACAGCTTTTCTATAAACCAGACCCATAAAAAGTATATATTTCTTTTTTAATTATTATAATCTATAAATAAACTCCGTTTCACTCACATAGAACACTTTTTCTATCATTACCTTACTTTATAAATAGTATTGTATTTCATAAATGACATGACCAAAATGAACATGGTTTACATTTAGCTCTAGCTAGATGTGGAATGTAGGGTTTACTCATATGGCAGCAGAACACTACTAATAAAAGGATCATCAAAACAAGAGGATAATCAAAATCTTTTGTATGACAATAATTGAGAGCTAATTACAAGCTAAAGTAGTGCCGTACTTAAGAATTTAAGGCTCGACGAATTTGAGAAAAAGTCAATATTGTTATTTGTTTTGATGATCCTTTTAGTAGTAGCGTTTCTGGTCTGAAGAATCTGTGGGATGGTTCTAAGGATGCCAAGCTGAAGGCCGCCAGACGGGTAGCGGATAGCGAACGATCTCTTCCGGGAGGTTAGCTGTGAATAAGCGAGATCTCTCACAAATAAGCAGTCCCGGACAGACAGCGAGTGCACAAGCGACCGATGCACTGACGAGGCGCTTGTGACGCCGCCTGAATAGCACACACACTCCAACTTCCTACACAGAAACTTACCACCATTCCAATCCCCTCACACATCTTAAACCTGAGCCGGACTAAGGTGTCATCCGAACCATGCTGAGGTTCAGCCTGGCTGGGGGCCCAGGTTTATCAAAAATAGCTCTGTCTTTAACGCGTGGGTGCCGGCAAGTGGCGACCGCCGGTTCTATGTAAGTTAAGGACCTGCGCATGCGGATCTCTGCGCAGATTAGCGTTACTTTCTCGGCTACTCGTGGGTCCAAAATATGAGACAAAACAATTACAAAATAAAAAAATATGCAGTTCGTCAGTTGCGAGGCATTTCAAGGAGAGCCCAGGAACAACCCAAGCGGCGTGTCATAGCACACAGACGAGAGCTCAGCACCGAAGTAAGGCCAGTGAGGTGTCCGGAATTCAAGACCAATGCGGCACATCGCTAGATCCACCTAGGAACCCTAGGCGGAATAGGTAGGAAGAAGACATACCACTTGGTCACCCGGGCGATCCTGCAAGGGTCGGTATGAGCGGATGGGTTACCAAGTGGTACCTCCGATATTTTAAGCAGGGGATTGCCCCTCGGAATTGAAACACACAAGTGGTACAGGAACTTCCTGTACCAGTACCTGTAACTACGCCATAACTCTCTCTCGAGCAGCTCGAAGAGAGTTCTATGGACGTAGAATCAATGTCCTTCCAGGAGCTGAATGAAGAGCTGAAACAAGGAGGGAGCAAGGCAGATGAGGGAGACGCTGACGTCACATCCGGTAATGTGGGACCCCACCACATAATTGACACCAACTTTAAGTTATAACTGCACCAAGCTAGCCCAGGGGAACATCCATGATGCTAGGCGGTCTCGGCCGTCCTAGCTACGATGTTCATCAATCAACAGCTAGGGCTAGCGCTTGTACAGCAGCCATGGTGCAATAAGGGTGTCAAAGGGAAGAAGTAGTACCCTAGTGAGTCCGCCACTAAGGGAATCGGTTATGGACTGGCATGTTTCGATGGAACAATCCATGTCAGACCACAGGATAATTAGGTTATGTAACTCGTTAAATACCGTAGAAAGCCTGTGCGTAATCCCCGAAAAACAGACTGGAACTCTTATAGATTATATCTAGAGCGCAATCTAACCAATCTAGATACCAGGATGCCCAAGCATCCATTGAAACTTAACCATAAACTACATGCAATCAATGTAGGCATGACCAATGCGTTTGAGGACATCTGCCCCCTTGGTAGGGAACGCAGAGAAAAGGATGCTCCATGGTGGGAAAAAGTGACAACACCGTTAATACAAGTGCAGAAGACAAACTAAAGCTACTGATGGATACGCACTTCCCCGGTAGCGTGGGAGTATCTACCACTGAAACGCCCATCTATAGGATACTAGAGAGGGAGGAAAAGCCATTTATGATTAGCAGCCTGGTCTTTATATAAAAGAAGAATATCTTTAGTCGAGTCGTTGACAACAAAGAGGTCGCAGTTTGCGCCTTCTTAGACATTGAGCGTGCATTCGACAACACATCGCATGATGCTTTGGATCCGGCACTCTCAAGGCTGGGAATGGATAGGACACTATCAAGATGGATACACTATCTGCTTAAGACACGGATAGTCACTGCAGAAAAAGAGGACTTCACGGTCACTGAGAACACAAACCGTGGCTGCACTCAAGGAGGAGTGCTATCTCCACTCCTATGGAGCCTCATAGTGGACGATCTCCTGAGAAGACTTTAAGGTGAGGGAATACAGTTTCAGGGATATGCAGATGACATTGTCATCATCGCACTAGGAAAATTTGGGAGCACATAAAACAGAAACGACTGGTACTGGCAGGGGCCACTTAATCGGGGCCCAGAAGCTGACGTACTGGAAAAGACGATTCCGATATTTTCACAACCTAGAGATGAAATGGCCCCCGAGTACCACTTCAACAAACAACAAACAAGCCTGGACAACATTGGAGGAGATATATCCTATGGAAAGGCACACCATAGTTTAGTATACAAATGGGTCACTAACAAAAGAAATCACACGACTGGGAGTCGCAGGACCGAACTCGCCTGTCAGAATCCATTAGCGTTCACACTAGCGTCTTCCAGGCTGAAGTTTGCGCCATAGGTCGATGTGCGAATATAAATTTCAACAGAAACTATCAGAATACGGCAATAGCAATACTCTCTGGCAGGCAAGCCGCATTAAGAGTGGTTGCAGGAACTAGTATAAATTCCAAGTTGATTCGAGAAATCCGAGTCAAATTGGAGCTTCTAGGACCACCATGATAGGGCCAGTCTTTTTGTGGCATTGGAAAACATACTATCAAGCAGCTGCTAAGAGAAGAGGAAAGAGCACGACGGGCCACAGACTGGCACGACACCCAGGGCCTCAGACAGGCCAAACTACTCCTCGGCTCCTATAACTTGCATAGGTTCAAGAAAATATCACAACTAGGGAAGAATTCTGTTAGGATGCTGACAGGTCTGTAGGATGAAGGGAAATTTGAACAGGCTGGGTATCGCCATCTCCAGTGCCTGCAGGTTCTGTGAACTCGAGGAGTAGTCCTCATCGCACATACTGGCTGAGTGTGATGCTCTAGCGAGAAAAAGGATGCTCCTCCTTGGGGGATACAGGATCTCGATGACCGACGTAGCCGGGCTGGAACCATCCTACATTATAAAATTTATTGCAGAAATAGGACTGGCAGGGAAGCTTTAAGCTCAGTAGGGGGCACAAAAGATCTTTTAAGTCGCGGTGCAATACTCCCCAATTATTATTATTGGTAGTAGTGTTCAGCTGCCATGTATGCCAAGGAAATACGATATTGGACTTTTTTCAAAATATAGTTATTCTTTAACATCAGTCTGACTTGCACGAACGCCCTGACGGAGAACAAGGACGATGCGACCAAAGATACGTACTACGATAGACTTGATTCTGTCTATGACCGCTGCTCAACCCATGATTTTATTGGAGAAGTTGAAAGAGAGCGTATCTTTGTTATTCACGAGACGTAATCCTTCTCCACTCAACTCTTCGAGCAGCTGACTCAACCTCTCTCGGAACATGATGGCACCAACACACTTTGGAAGCATATGTCCCACTCTCTGCGTACTAGCCAGGTGAACCTACTTGGTTTCCAATGCCCACCGACGAGGAACCACTGGTTCGATCAGAAGTGTCGCGAAGCCACTGCAGTAAAAAACGCCACATATAGAACGACCCTGCTGTCGGCTGCTACGCGATCTGTGCGAGATCACTATCGGGTGATGAGAAAGATGGTGGCGCCTTTTCAGACGTTCAAAACGTGAAACGTGAAAAAGTCAAGCGTCTGGCTAAAGGACTGTCTTCCTTTAGAGATGCAGCACTGAGGTGATGCAGGGAACACTTCTCTGGCTTACTATCGAGTGATGATGAGGATAATGCGGCTCCCGAAGGTAACTTCCCGACGTCCCCAATTATAGACTATGCCGTGGATATACCGCCGCCTAGCTATGACGAAGTCAGGGTTGCAATCAAGCGGCTCAAGAACAACAAAGCTGCTGGCGCAGATGATCTGCCTGCAGAGTTGTTCAAGACTGGTGGCAATGAGTTGGTATCAGTCTTCTTTCCATTGCATATAAGGCCATACCTATCGAGCGCACTGTGTGAAAGACTAAAGCCGTTTGCGAAAGAACTAAACGGAACATATCAGTGTGGATTGAGGCCTGGTAAATCCGCCATAAACCAGATAGTCACACTACGCCAAATATTGGAAAAGACCCTCAAACACCAAATTGACATTTTCTCAATTATAAATCAGCATTTTGTAGCCCGTTAAGAGATCGGCATATCGCGATCTCTCTCTGTCTGAGTTTGGAATCCCTGCAAAGTTGGTACGACTGTTCACGTTGAGCAACACTCACATATTAATGTTGAAAACTATAATTTTGATGTTTTCAAGGATTTCGTCTACTTTTGCACCACCGTCACCATGAAAGAAGGTGTCAGCATGGAGATCAAGCGGAGAATCACTCTTGCCAATAGATGTTACTTTGGTCTGAGTAGGCAAATGAGTAGTAGACAACTTCCACCAGACGAAACTAACTCTACATGACACTCATCCTTCCCGTTTTGCTTTATGGCGCTGATGCATGGATCATGACGCGGTGTTATGAAAATGTTTTAGGAGTTTTTGAGCGGAAAGTACTCCGCAAGATTTTTGGCCTTTTAAAAGTTGGCAATGACTACCGCATACAATGGAACGACGAACTCAGCTTATACAGTTATAGGACGACATTGACATAGTCAAGCGAATTAAGATCCAGCGGCTCCGCTGGCTGGGTCATGTTGTGTGTATGGATGAAGATGCTCCTGCGAGTAAGGTCTTCAATGCGAGAGGGAGGAAAGAAGTGTCAGACCATGCTTACGCTGGAAGCACCAGGTAGTGAGCATACTACCTACCTTTGGTATTACCTAAGACAAAAGAAACACTAAAGATGAGTAACGTCTTACAAAAAATTGTGCTATGAAGCCCCATTTTTTGCAAAATTGAGAGCAAACACGAAATCGTTACTGTCAGAGCTACGCTCTTGCAAAAGTACTGAGTTCTAAAAATAGAATGCACTCTTGGGTCGGCGCGTTGAGAGCCGTAGTGCATATTTGTATGTGTGTGGGCATACAATATGTGGTGTAAATGTGTCGCCTGGCTTTGCCGCTGAAAAAGCAATTTTGCTAGTTTTCTTGTCCCAATCATGACCTATCCCAAATTTATAGTTATATAAGTACGTATGCTGATTACTGAGATTGGGTCGGTAAATGATCTTTATCTCTTAATTTGACAAAAATATTTAAATTATTTTAGATATATCAAATTTATAAATTTAAAATTTTTTTTTATGTTACTTTTATTTTAGTCAATTCTTTATGTGAAAAGAATTATAAAAATAACATTGAATGGAAAATACAGATAGGTCATTGTCGGCAAAATAAAACACAAACTGCCGAAAAGTATCAAAAGCCATAGACATACATACACTGCCGGCCACTTGATTAAGGATACATTTTTTTTGTTTACAAGCCTATATTTTCAAAACTAATAAAGATAACGGACTGAAATAAAATTTCTTTGGTAAATAAATCAATTTGCAATGCAGCCTAAAAAAAATTTAGGGATTTGTGAATTAACAGCAGAAATAGCTTCTTTTTTTTTTGGGTCACTTGATTAAGGACACTCGATTTGATTGGCTATAACTTCTAAAACAAAACAGATAGGATATTGATTTTTTTTTTCTTCATTTAAGTGAATTCATGATTAAAAGCTATATAAATGAAAACTGTCACTTGAATAGTTTTCACTTAATAATTATTATTCAAAAATTAAATTTAAAAAAAGAAAAAACCCGTGGAAGAGTGCAACAACCCTTCGTATTATTTTTATTTTTCAACATAAAACAAAACATTTTAAACAATATAATAATATAATAAACCTAAATTATACAAGCGATTAAGATTTTGTAATCTATTACTCTGTACTCTATTATTCCACATTAATTGAATTAAGCTTGAATTTAACGAATATGCAAAAATAAATTGGATTAAAACGTTCAAAATGTCGTAAACATTCATTTCAAACTTTTGGACGGTAGTGTATGTATTTATATGTTCTATGGTTAAGACCTTTTGTGACAAAGAACAGAAACTGAAACAAATACTGAAACTGTTTCACTTTCTGTCTGTTTCTATTTTTCACTTTATTTTTTAATTTTCCATACTTTTATTTACCTTTTTAAATTTATTTATTTGGCACCCACGTGTTTTAGTGCAGTGAAATAACAACAAAAAAGATGGCGCCAATAAATGTTTAGGTTGAACACAAATAGAAAGAAGTGAAAAGTAATAGTTTCT
Source organism: Chymomyza caudatula (assembly GCA_035041775.1). Classification (NCBI taxonomy): domain Eukaryota; kingdom Metazoa; phylum Arthropoda; class Insecta; order Diptera; family Drosophilidae; genus Chymomyza; species Chymomyza caudatula. The sequence goes on along the minus strand of JAWNKW010000186.1, from coordinate 626,641 downwards.
GTTTCAAATGTACTTATTTCTGTTTCGATGCCTTATGAGTACAAAATATTTAAATTCTGTTTCAGTTTGTGTTTTTATCGCAAATGTACAGAACTCAGTTTCTGTTCTTTGTCACAAGAAGCCTTTAGTGGTTTTTTAATTTTGTTTAAGTTTGCCTATTGTGCGCCGCTTTCTTTGCGTCCTTATTTTATTTTTTGTTGTTGGCCGCGCTTTTTTACACACACTGCGCGACGAGCGAAAAAAATATTGAAAAAAACCGACTGGATGACCTTGATAGGGCTGTAAGATTGGCTTCAATCGCATTTAACGAACTGAATTAAGAAAAAGAAGCAAACTAGAGATGACCATTAAATTATCTATGTATTAGTATTTTCACTTAAAAAATTATCATCGGATAATTCAATGCAACCTATAAAAGATGAAATAATGAACAAAGTAAAGTGTATTTCCGTCCTGTAGCTTTATTAGTTTAATAGATATTGGCAAAACACTCGCTACGCCTGGAGGGGTCTATTCTATTGTCGCGGAGTGTATGTGTATGCTGGTTTATGTCTATGCTGTAACCGGTTTTAATGTTTGTTTTGCCAGGCTTAACCTTGAAAAATATTCCCTTCGGTAAGTGCTTGGCAAGAAATTCTATAGTATTAATGTTGCATTGATATTTTGGGTAGCCAAAAAAAAATTAAGTTTTGCAGCCCACCCTATAGGCGTGGCAAATAGAATGTTTTTATTTGGGCTCTGCATAAATATTTTTTGGTTTTTGGCATGCGCATTGATAATAGTTGTTCGTTGCCAAAGCATAAAAGCCGATGCAGCCCCAAATTGCGTCGCAAAAATTTAAGCAAAACGAAGGCAAAGCACAAAGTCGAAACGACGACGAATAGTGGAATATGCGAGAAATACAAAAACAAACCGAATGGAATGTGCTGGAAGGTAGTAAAGGCGGCGCAATGCCGAAACAAAAACAACAGTTGAAATTTTTGGAAGTCACGCAGAATGTTCAGGATAGAACTTTTCAATAGGAAGGAACACAATAAACCAGAATTAGACAAAAGAGTAGAAAGAATTTAACGTATAAAAATATTAGTAATTGCCTTCAAATGAAATTGAATTGTTTGTTGATGAAAAAACACATTAATATAACTGTGATGCATCATGTCTGAATTCTAAAAAGCGAGCAATTCAGGCATTATATATTGCCTTCTCAAATCACTACTTTTTACTGGGAAGTTGCTTGTGATGTTCGTAAATAGTTACGAACTTATCACTAGATCATTGGCATTAATTTTAAATTAGAAAATGGTTTTAGCTCAAAAAACATCAAATTACACTATATACTTAGCATTACTTTTCCCCTCCCGAAACATCACTTTGAACCTAGAGAAGCGCTTAAAATCAGAGAGTGGTTCTGATATTGATGGACACTACTTGGGTTTTGAACTACAGTTAATCATTATTTAGCACTACGTATTATTTTGCTATGCATATGTACATACACATATGCACGCTTTTTTTTATACCTAAGTACAGCTGGTCATAAAAACAACTCAATAGACCACATCAATTTACCAGTTTGCACTCACCTTTAGTGGTTTAGATTTTAAAATTGAATGCTTATATTTCGGTATTTCGGTTTCTACTTTGGCTGCGTCTGTAAAACGCCGCAGTTGCTTTGCTTATACTGGTCTTCGCCTACTGGCAAGCTGTAAGTGCTCTTTGCGGCTGGTATGGTACTCTGCTCAGCCACACTCACGCGTCGTTTTGAGTTGTTTATCAGACAGTCGCGACGCGACGCGACGATGACGATGACGAAAACGAAAACGGCGAGAATGAGACCGATGATACTACAACAACAACAACATCCAAAGTTTGGGAAAAGAAGGAGGAAGCAGCGTCCACTGAAACTGAAACTACTGGAGCTTTTGCGTTTTGTTGTCGTTGGTTATTTTTCGGACGCCTTTTTTTGCCTTTAAACTTGGATTAATGATAGTTTCACATAAAGCAATTGGCAGATTTTTTGTGTATAAAATGTAAGCAAACTGTTTGCTAAAAAAAATTTTGTCAAGCCGAAATTTCAATATATACTGAATAAACATTCAATTTTGTCATGTAGCATATGTACATACACTAAAATTTTTCCACTGACAGTGACACTTTTCAACAAGCATATAAAAAAAAATTCAAATAAGCAGTTGTTGTTTTTCAACTTTTTATCGTCGCCGTTGGTAACGACGTACGGTGTTTGTACAATAACAATGAGTAGCAGCACAACTAAAAAAGTCGAATCGGTTTGGCTATCGTTGTTTCCTTTTTGGCTTTGAGTTCACTTCTATTGGAAGCTACCACTGAATACACATGCATAATAGTAGCTAGGCGCGTATGTATGTGGATGTGTTCATTATGTTGGTTTTGCGCGTTGCGTATTCTATTTTCTTTTGGGTCTTACATAAAAGTTTTCTTTTAGATTGATTTATTGAATGCTTTTTGGACATTCATAAAAGTACATAACAATGGGACCAAGTCGCTCGGTAAGCAGAATGTATAGCACTCTAACTGGTTAATTTTAAAATTTTTGTAAAACTTTTATCAACAAGTTGCGAACCCGCTACACATCTATTCACGTTCACGAATGACGAAAAAACAAACAACGAAAACGCCGCACCAAAGGGTGGCAGCACCAATTCGTTCGACTGTTCTCGAAACCTATCGATGTGCTCATGAAAAAAGTGTGAAAAACATGCACCTTCTATATAGTTATAGGCAATTTTTTGCCTACCTAGCTAATAGTGTTTCCCCATTGAAAGTTGCACCAAAATTAATAGCCAAAAATGCCTTAAAAGCAGAAACAGCAATAATCGATTGCTAGCATTGATGTTTTTGCTTTCCAGGCATTTTCGGCTACTAACTGTCGTGCAACTTCCAGTGGGAGACCGGTGCTAAAATAGCAATTTGAGATGATTATCGCTGTCAAATGTCGGCGCAAATATCGAATTTAAGTTTATATCGATAAATATAGTTTAGTTGGCAAATTTTCGGCAACAAATATCGATATATCAATACAATTTTTACTTTATTCAATTTTTATGAATTTTGGTGATTAGTTCCCGAGATATCTTACATTAAACATAAATTTTCATTTTGAAAATTGAAGCTCCTATCGGTGTTGTTTTTTGTTTGATAGTATGTTTGAGAATACCACCTCAGCAGGTCAAAGCTTGTCGTATGAGGCGACTAACAATGACACTGGGCTCTTTCGAGACCAGTAGAGCCACCTGGAGAGTTGTTCGTAGGCTTTGGGACCCAACACGTAAAACCACAATTCCAATTAAGAAGTATGTGTGAGCAAATCTTTAACTCTTCCCAGCTAAGCGTTTAAACGCGTTTAAACCGTTTTAAACTTAATTCCAAAATCATGACATTTTTCCAAAGAGTATCGATTAGAATAGATTTTTCATGCTAGAAAGCATCTAATGGATTTTCCAGTAGGAAAGAAGGCATAAAATAAGTATGAATATATGTAGAGATTTCTCAGTAGGTTGTCAGGCAAAAAAGCAGTAGATAGTGCAAACCTGCCTTCTCTTATCAGCAGTTTGGCATTCTCTTTAAATTTCAGGTGCGACCCGAACATGCACGATCTCTGTATTACTCAAGGAGGGAACGAGACCACGCCTTATACGACAATTACATACCTTTTATTTTGTTTGTTCAAAGAAGTCGCTGCTATTACCAAATTTCAGTGATTCATTAAAAAAAAAAACAGAAATTATTATATTAAAAGATACATTTTCCATTGTAAGTAACTTCTGAATAATATTTTAATGTGTATTAAATAAAGAAATTTACATTCTAGTACCAACGCAAAGTCCAAAGCAATGAAGTTTTTATATAATCATATGTATAAGTAGAATGTACTGAAATTAATAAGAAAGTTGAATTACAATTTTGCTGAATAAAAATTTGTATAGCAAAGGTAATTGTGTGTATTTATTGATGAAAAATCGCATGGAAAATTGGTAGTGCATAATGCGTGATTTTAGTAGCGAGCAATTCAGGCACGTCATTTTTCCTTCAGAAAGTACTACTTCAGATGCAGTGAATTTGGAAATAGAAAGGCGAAGCGGAACCTGAATGATTGCCGAAGATGAAGCTATAACAACAACTGATGAAAAATCACCTCTTGGTAAGCTAAGAAATCACAGATGATTTTCGCGACCACGCCAACGCGCCAAAGAAGCGGAGATGGCACGTTCCAAAATCATGTGGAAAGAAGTAGAAATCTTATACAGCCAAATCCAAGTAGTCGTAGACTAATCCCCTTTATAGACTGTTTCTTGATTCGACTATTGGTTTGAAAGATATAGGGATTTAAGAAAAAATGTTATTTAGCTTTATAGTGGTGCTGGGAAAACTTAGAGCTCAGATAAAAGCAGATATGGAATTATGGCGACAATATAAATCCAACAAGACTTAAATAAAGGAAATTGGATATACTTTTAAATAGTTATAGTCTTTTAAAAATTTACAAATTAAAGCTCCTATCGGTGCTATTTTTTGTTTGGTAGTATTTGTGAGCAAGTTTTAAACTTTTGACTGGAGCGTCTGATCCGGTCGAGCCGTATGCCGTTGTAAACATATTTTTGATTTGGCTATTGGTTTGGAAGATATAGTTACCTAAATCAAAATTTCGTACAAAAATACATGGGGTTTGTGTGTGTGTATTTTCTCATCTAGGCCGCACCAACTTCTGGTGCGACTTAGATGGGATAAGTGTTGTTAAATGTTTTGCCGATTCGCTATCGGTATGTTGCCAAAACAGCTGTTTTACTGATATTCCGTCACTAGCCCGCGCACGCTACACAATGCAAATGAAAATCCGTTAATTCTTTTGATGCGGCGGGCGTGCCCTCAGCCTTACAAATGGGAATTTCAATTATCATTGAGCTTTCAAATATAAAATATAAAGTTTATGGCTTTGGACGCATCATTCGTAAAATGATTCGGTTGTTTTGTGTTGTATATTGAGTGTATTTCAGATTTAATATCACAAAAAAATAAATTTATTACGAGATTCTGTTTCAGAGTGGCCAGTAGGTCGCTCCCGTCGTTTTTCCTAGAGTGAAAAGCTAGAGCTGCCTACTAGGCATTATTTACAGAAATTGTCCGAGAGAAAGAGACAGAGCTATATGAAAATACTTGTATTGAGCATGCTGTCCTTTTCTTTTTCATATAATTTTGAAATAAATTTCACAGTCCGACTAGCTTAGTGTTTGTTTACTGATTTTGCCGCTTGGAGCGCTAACGCCTTATATGTGTTTACTGATTTTGCCTCTGCTGCTTATTATTTGATTAATATAATACATACTATTAAAAGAAGGGAGAAAAATTCCAATAAGGTTTTTGGCTGGCAACAATCCGCATCAAGGATAAATTCTTTAACATCAGCCTAATTTGTGCGCACGTTCTATGATAGACTGGAGTCTGTCTAAGAATGCTGCCCAGCCCATTATGATAAAATCGTGCTAGGCGATTTTAACGAAAAGGTTGGAAGAGAGCGCATCTTTGGTCCTACTGTCGGACAATTCAGCCTTTACGAGACCACCTCGAACAATGGTCTCAGGCTAATTGACTTCGCCGCGGCGCGACACATGGTAGTCTGTAGTACCAGATTTCCGCATCCCGATATCCATAAGGCTACATGGCTGTCTCCTGATCAACCTACACGCAACTAGATTGATCATGTTGTGATTGATGGAAGGCATGCATCAAGCGTGCTTGGGTCAACATCAACTCTGACCATTACCTTGTTACAGCCAAGGTTCGCATGCGTCTAAGCATAGCGAAGAACTGGACATCACAAAGCTGCATCACAGCAGAATCCTGAGGCCTTTTCCGCTCAACTTTCTGAGCAGCTTACTCAACCTCCCTCAGAACCTGATAGCGCCGAGGGATTCTGGAAGCATATATCCCACTCCCTGCGTTCCACCGCGGAGAACGTCCTTGGATTCCAACGTCCACTGCCGACGAACCAATTTTACGATCAGAAGTATCGCGAAGCCACTGCAGTAAAGAACGCCGCCTATAGAAGGACCCTGCAGTCAGCTGCTGCGCGATAAAAATGACCGAAATCGGATAAATACATCAAAAGTTATAGTTAAAAAATAGTTTGATTTCGACCCCCTTCTGTCCCAAAATTCAAATACCTGTAGATATGGATTTAAAAAAGGTTGCTTTTCCAATAACTTTAGTAATTTCCACTTTACCAAGCTAAATATTTTCTATCGTGTTGGGCATGTCTTTTATATTGAAATTGACCACTCTAGTCGCTACAGTTGGGTCGCCAGAGGAATAATAAAAGTAAATAATTTAAATTTTTGTTTTGTTGTTGTTTGAATTTCTCCTAGCTAATTTCGATTGTTTTGATAAACGTGCGGAAAAGCCGCAATTTGTTTACAAAAAAAAGGAAAACATGCAATTAACAAGCACCAAAATATAAGGAAAATCGACTAAAACCGAGCATGCAAACGATTGAAACCGAGCATGCAAAAAAAACTCTATTTATGTACAAGTATATTACGGGATAAATTAATTTATTTACAACCGTGTGAACCAAAAATAAGGACTATATATCCAATTTTTTTGCCACATTCATGTGCCTGGAAGGCGAAATTTGCAAACAAACGATTTCTATCTCATCAACTTATGTAGCAAAAAAGAAGACCAATCAATTCAGAGAAAAACAAGAATTGCAATTGCATCTGATGTAGTGAAGGCAAAATGGAATGCCGGAATTGCTCGATTCTAAATTCACACATTATAAACTACCTATTTTTCCATGAGATTTATCATCAATAAATACACACATCTTTGCTTTACAAATTTTTATTCAGCTAAATTTTCATATTAATTTCAGTACATTCTACTTATACATATGATTATATAAAAACTTAATGCTATTTAATACAATTTTTCTTTTCATCAACAAGTTTGCTATATTTTTAACTTAATCTTAATTACACAATACTTTAATTACACAACACTTGCTTTGGACTTTGCGTTGGTACTAGATTGTAAATTTCTTTATTTAATACACATTAAAATATTATTCAGAAGCTACTTACAATGAAAAAATGTATTTTCTAATATAATAATTTCTGTTATTTCTTTGATTGAATCACTGAAATTTGGTAATGCAGCGACTTCTTTGAACAAACAAAATAAATGGCACGTAATTGTCGTATAAGGCGTGGTATCGTTCCCTCTTTTTATTCCCTTCTCACTACGGTACTTGAGTAATACAGAGATCGTGCATGTTCGGGTCGCACCTGAAATTTAAAGAGAATGCCAAACTGCTGATAAGAGTAGGCAGTTTTGTACTACCTACTGATTTTTTGCCTGAAAACCTACTGAGAAATCACCTCTTTCTTTCCTACTGAAAATGCTTTTTAGCATGAAAATTCTGTACAAAAAATGTCATGATTTTGGAATCAAGTTCCAAAAAGTTTAATTGGGTTGTCAAAACACAAATCTGCGCTCTACACACCATCCAACGATCCCTAGACAACCACATTTACCCCTTGCAAATTCATGCCAACGATCCTGTGCACAACAATAACAACACGAAACAAAAAACTGCTGCTCACATGTAGAGCGAACCATGGAATAATAATACCATAATAATATTATTATTACTCCATGGAGCGAACGAATGAACGACACGAATGACACGTAAAGGAGAACTTGTATACACCAGGTCTGCACATTCGTCCAGTTAAAACAGTTCAAACTGTAACGGTCAAGGTTTCCACTCTATTAGAATCGATAAACTTTGGCAGTATGTATTAACCGCAAAGTAATAATATGGCAACTCGAGCTTGTATTTGATATTTGGTGCTGACGTTGCCACTTTTGACGTTGACAGTTCAATTCTCAGCTGTGTGTGTATTATGCGCACATGTGTGTGAGTATATTAGTGTAAAAGGTTCGCCGTGTTAAATTTCTGTTGCTTTTCGTTCTTATAATAGTTGTTGACCCTGCAGGTTGGATATTTCGGCGTGGCAGCAATGTATACAGGAATACTAACTACGTTGCTTGGCAGTTACCTGGTCCTGGTGATGTGCTGCGACTCTGCCAAGGCCTGGCATTCGGAAGACCTAGAAATCTTTGACTTGGTCGAAGAGGTCAACAAAAATTTTTACGAACTTATGGGCATCAATCAATCGGCTACAAATAACGAAATTAAACGTGCTTTTCGGACACTTTCAATTGTGCTGCATCCAGACAAAAACCCAGCCGAGGATGCCAATATTCAGTTCCGCAACCTAGTCTCCATCTACGAGGTACTTAAAGATGCTTCCAAGCGCGAGAAATACGACAAGGTGTTGCGCGATGGTCTTCCCAACTGGAAGTCGGCATTGTACTATTACCGTCGCATGCGCAAGATTGGATTATACGAGGGCGCCTTTATATTGTTCCTCATCACTACTGTGGGTCAGTATTTGTTTGCCTGGGCCGCATATTTGGAAAAGAAATACACGGCGGAACAGGTTTTCGGAACAAAGCTAAAGAAGTTACAAAAAAAGAATAAAAATATCGATATGGATGTGATACTTAGTGAAATTCCTATGCCTTCGCTACTCAATACTCTTCCCTTTCAAATACCGCTGGCCATATGGAGCTTGCCAAAGACAATAAAGAGTGGCTTTAGCAAGGCCAATGAGCTGAAGGAGCTGGCACTAGAAAAACGCAGACAGTGAGTTTGACTTAGACAAACTAAAACCTTTAAAACATTTATTGCATTGTCTATGTTAGAGAGCTGGAAGCTGCCAAACGTCAGGAGGAACAGGAGCGCGAAATAGAGGAACAGGCACGTCTGCGTAAGGAGCACAAAGAAAATTTGCGTAAGCGCAAGCAAAATACTAAGGCTCCTGAGAAAACAGAAGAAGAGCTGCGCGGCTATGCTCAAATACATGCGCGCGAGCTTACTGAAGACGATGCTGTGCGCCCAGCTTCGCAAAAGGTAAATCTATTGTTGCCTAAAACTCTATAGGCCCACTTAACATTTGATTTTATTAACAGATCACCGTCAGCGGCGGTTTTTGGACCGACGAAGATCTCACCGAGCTGATACGTCTAGTTAAAAAATATCCAGGCGGTGCAGGCAGCCGTTGGAACACTATTGCTGAGTCCATGAATCGCACTGTGCAAGAGGTCACCTTTATGGCTGCCAAAATGAAAGAGAATGGATATCGGATACCTGGACAAATAGACAGCGTGGCTGAGCATATTGTTCAGGAGTCCCAGCAGGCTGTGCGCAAAGAAAAAGGTAAAAAAGGCACGTACAATGAAAAGAATATGTTCATACAAGAAACCAACTGGACGCAGGACCAACAGCGCGCTCTGGAGGCGGCTATTGTCAAATATCGAAAAAATTCTAGTGGTGGCGATCGCTGGCAAAAGATAGCCAACAGTGTGCCCGAAAAGACAAAAGAAGAGTGCTTAGTGCGTTATAAGTACCTGTGCCAACTAGTCAAGTCACAAAAGAATGCTGAAGAAGAAGCCAATCTGCCCGCGGAGTCAGCCGGATTTCCTGACGAGAATGGCGACAAACGTCCCATCGACAACTTAATCACAGAACCCGAGGAGGACGTTCCCACGACAGAAAAGCTGAGTAAACGCGAGAGGCGACGTCGTAAACAAGACTTATCTAGCGGCGAGGACTCTGAAGAGGCATATCAATACGAAATAAGTTAGTTACCAAATTTAAGCACCTGACACATCGGCTAGTTATGCTTACATACAGTCATTCCAATTTTCTTCTTTGTAGATTTAATTTATTTTATAGATTTATGGTGTGATGCGCCGTTTCCCTTAATATGGGTGACAACTACTAATTTGTATCTGCAACAGTCGAAGTTTTTATACCTATTTAAAATTCAATGTACATTAAATATACACATGTAACTGGTGCCTATACTTTGCTAGCCCTCTTTTTTTGTATACGCTTCCAGACAAGAGTATATTGCATTTGTTACAAAAGCTGGCTTAGCACTCAGCTACATTGTTGCCAGATGGAGGTAAAGTTCTTCCCCGAAATTATCTCAACCAACCTCAATTTCCGGTTCATGTAAAACATTGTAAAAGTAATAATAATCAAAGAGTAAGTTTAAGACAAAATAGCTCAGCTTTCGTCCTTAAATTCACCTGAAATCGTTTAAAAAGCCAACATTTTGTAGATAAACCCCTGATCTGGGTACTGTACACTGTACAGTTACGTATTTACCTTACCATCCCATTGTATTCGGCTATTTATACTTACTAAATTTACTTACGATGCTGCAATATTGGTAGAGTTTCAGAAGAAAAAAAGCAAAAAAAATAAACAATTGTATTGTTTATTTGGCTGACATAAGTCCGTTAAAAATTTGGCAGGTGTAACTCCTATCTATATCGACAAAATTTACAAATAGTGGATTTTTTGTTGCAATATATACCAATGGGGCTTTAAAATTGGTACATTATCGCTTTTAACTTTTGAGAATTTATTCTAAGCTAATGATTTTCACACCACACATACGCAGTTCCTAACTGTGCCAAGCTTCGGATCAGTGACTTAATTATTTTCTTCATTAGCATAGAAATTCTGCAACGACGGAAGGGTAGTACATATCGACAAACATTTGCGTACGGATGATGCTCATTTTTTGGTACAATTGTAACCCTAACTCTTATAGGATCCAAAATCTATTTTTCAATACGAATATACACATGGACAAGAGTATATCTACGTGTTACATACATGAACAAATATATTATACAAAATATATTAGTACAAAACTTAAAATTTATACCTGCCTAACTTGCACTTACATATCTTGTAACTTGACCACTTTTATAAGGATTTTAATCACCTTAAAAATTTGCATTGTGTAAGATGCATGCAAACCACAGCAATGTTATGTATGAAAATACGAAGTCTGCATTGTCGAATAATATAAAAATAATCCTAATCCATGACAAAATTTACAAATGAATGAAATTGGTTGCAGTAAGCTCGTTACTTATAGAAATTTGAATGAAATCCTTCCAGATGGCACAATTCATTTCTTGAAAATCAAAAGAAAGAAAGTCAAAAGCTTATAAATTAGCAAAAAGATTCTCTTAAGTTACATTCGAATTTACAGTATTCGAGAAACAAACTTTGACTATTTTATATGTTTATTTTGTTATTATGTGGAGTTTATGGACATAGCTCATAAACATACACGACTAAATGCATTTTTATGTTAAAAACATTATATAAAGTTGAAAAAATTAAAGAAACAGAATAAAATCAATATAAAACTTCTACCACCTCATAAGTTGGCCACCTGCATACATTGGCTAAAAATTCTTGAGCCGTAAGTGGCCAACTTAAGCAGGTTTGATTGTACTTAAGTTTTCACATTATTTAAGCTGTGAATTTATCATTAAAATAAGGCATGGAGCTTGTTTTGCATGTATGACTTATACATAAATCTATATTTTATTATATATTCTACTATTTTGCTATGTAAATACATAATGGAGAATACAAAAAATAGCTCCTTCAATTCACTTAAGGTTTACTGCATTTCCGTCTTTTCCGCATCGCCAAGTCCCAGCGATTCCTTGCTGATGTCCAAAAAGGAAGCCTGCGACATTTCAGTATCGTCCTCCTCCTCCTCGATTTCCATCTCAAAAATTGTCATCTTGCGCTTGTGATCGGATAGAACAGTTGCCACTTTGCGGCTGCCCGATACTGCAACCATTTCACAAACGCCATCAAGGCCCTTAAAGGTGGCTCCATCTATAATATCATGCATGCTGTGCGTGACCGTCGCGCCCGAAAGCTTGACCAAAACTCCCAGCTGATGTTGTGTTGTCTGATTGCGAGCCGCATTCAGCGAGAACTGCACAAAGTAACTATGCGGACGCACGCCAACAGTATGGACTGTTGTCTGCGCCAGCATAGACAACGACATCTCATTGTAAAACTGCAGGTCAACAAAGCGCAGATTATAGTAGTCGTCGTGCAATCGCTGCGTAAAAGGACCCGGTAATAAATTGATGCGCGTGCAGCGCAGAATGCTCTCTGCCCGTTTGAACTCCAATATCATCGCTTCCTGCCAGCCCACAGTCACAGCCAGCATATCACATTTTGTAGCCTCGTGAACATAGTAAGTGCAGTGAACAAAATCATCAGTCTCCTCAGGAAATTGCGGAAGCTCGCAGCACAGAACAGTAGAACTAAGCTTAAAGCTGGCGCTAATACTCTCGGTAGGTTTGTGAAAGACCTCATCGATGGCATTAAACATTATGTCGCGTTGTTGTATAAGCGATAACTTCTTTTCGTGTGGCACAAAATGTTTGCATCCACGCAGGCATTCGCTTTCAGCATGCATTTGGTCCCACAAGTGGTTCGCATCAAATTCCTGCGGCTGTGTGAGGTCGGTGTTTTCGAAATATTGGCCTACCCGTTCCAGGTTAAATTTGCTGCGTGGTAGAGTAACCTGCGCGTTTGCCGATCTGTTTTCATCCTTGAAACCACTTGGTGCTAAATATTATAGGTTTAAATAAATATTTCAAACATTGTTTTTCAAAAAGTGTTCAATGCATTGACAAATTTGGTGAACAAACTTCTCAAATGTTTTCCCAACGTATACAATACAATCTGCCCTAGATTTATGTTTAACTCCGCCCCCTTCTCGCTTCGCTCACAATATCCTTGCCTCTTGTAGGAAGATTATATTCCTCTTCATCTTCCTCTTCCCGTTCCCCATCCCGTTCCTATTAGTAGGTGTTGCCAGACTCTGGGATCAGTTTTGGGAAAAAATAATAGTAGGCTTTGAGATTTTGTGTAATTTTTTGTAGGTTTACGCTTTTTTATCCACCAAAATAACTGCACATGCACAGTAACAGTGTGCATAGCTGTGCCAAGTTTCAATTTGATAGCTTTTATAGTGTGGGTGTAAACCACGAAATTCTGTTACGGGGGAAGGGGTTAAGATATTGCCAAAAAAGGAGCCTATTTTTTATCCAAGGTCAGACACACACAGACAAAATTACTTTCGAATTTAAAATATTAGTATAGATATTGCAGCAAATCGTTTTGGAACCTAATGGCATAAAAGTAGACTTTATGTGACTTACATTCCACGGTCATTTCGGGCTCCATGGCACAGAAAAAATCGGCTAAAGCCAAATGCTCTTCTTCAGTAAATATCATGTCCTCAGGTATTTCTTGATGTGACAGACGTAATATGGTAAATATCATCCAAGATTGAAATAGTTTCATATCAAAGACAAGTCCATCAATGGTACGCTGTAATTCATGAACCTTAAGCAAAAATGATCCGCAAGCACGCATGGCTTCAGTAGCTACTTCTGGCGAGATCAGGGACTACAACAAAATATATGTAAATTTTGGCTTATTTTGTTTGAAAAGATAATTACCTCGAAGAAGTGCGACATGCGGCCGAAGCCGGCAATTGTATTCAGAAAATAAAACATATTGACTGCGGCGCCATTCAGCTGTTTAAAAACCAAGCTTTGTAGATTATTTAAACTTAAGTCCACGGAGTTTGCTATCTTTTTGAAACCTTTCTCCGTTAGCGTTCTGCATGTGGAATAATTGGGAGAGCACATGAGCACTGTATATTAAATTTAAGTATAAACTCACTCGAACAGAAATTCCTCGACCTCTAGCGTCGCAAAGCCAAAGACAAGCAGCTCCAGAAAGTGTGCCGATATCATGCCATATGCCTGAGAATTAGCATATTTAGTCAGCTTATTGTCCATTTCCAGTTGTACTGTTTCCCAGGCCTCCATCAGGCACTGCTGTGTGTCGTTTATGTAGCTGTGAAAGTAATTTATGTTACCAACAAGGTTTTTGGTGTTGCAAAAAGTTAAGAAGCATGTAATATATAAAATCAGGAAGTTTATTTTCGCATGTCTATCAGTAATATTTTCATGGAAACACTATAAACGCCAGTCGGATGGACGATGACACAGTTATGCACCCTCATACTGTGTATGTTATGTGAAAATCATCAAGATCGAATGTTAATTTAAAATATATCCCCCCCTCCCATAAACTGCGACACAAGTCCACTTTTTGTGATATCATTATGTTAATATATAAGGGAGCCTAAGCAAATCAATGCTGAACTTTTAACGAAACAATCTCCCCACACTCGCAGCCCATTTGCCTCGATTACGCACATTTCCTTTAACGTACCGATACGAAACTTAGGACAGATGTTGACTTTTTTGGGCAAAATCGGTATAGGGTGTTCCACTTTCAGACAACGCTACTAATGTCTGTAGCATACCTATTTCTTAAGAGTGTTAATACCTCGGGCTTCCTCCCTTTAAAAAGTGTTTTTTACTCACTTCTTGGTCTCCAGTATGTGTGCGCAATGGGCGGCCAACTCCAACATAGGGAGCATGCACTCTTGCAACACCTCGTTATGAAAATGCAAGACCTTTAACTGGTCTCCATCGCGCAGCAAGGCATAAATTGCATTAAAGTCACCATTCATGCGTACATCGTATACTGCGCACTCCATGGGATTAATTACATGTTGAGTTAGATCAATGCTGCCTGCCTGGAGCGCGCCTAGTAGCAACAAATGCACCTTACCGCTGCTCATAATGACTACCAGAAAGCAGGGCGAGCCCTTGGGAAAGGATTTCTGATCAAGCGTTTTTAGGCAAGGATCTATATTCGTTAAGGGCATAAGCTTGGGTAAAAAGCATTTGTGCTTGTCCTTTTCACTGCATGTATAGCTTCGCAAGTTTTCTTCGCAGTTAATGACTTTGCTAAAGTAAACCTTTTTAATGTCGTCCTCGTAAATGAGACCTGATATGATGGTTTCACTTTCAGCATCAAGCAGCGCCACTTTGCCATTGCTGTAGCCAACAGCAAGCAGCGTTTCGTCCATTTGCCAGCTAAGAGACCGTACGCGCACATCTTCGCCAGGTGTGGGAAAGGTAACAATTTTTTGCCAATTCAAACGTTGGATAACAACCTCGCCTGCAAATATTATTCAAATTATACTAGATTTTAAAACGAGCCAAGCAATCGATGCCTACCTTTTTCTGTGCCATACGCGATGAGATCCATTTTGTTGTTCCATTCCATCCGCTCCACTATGCAGCTCATGTTGCGTACGCCGAGCAGTTTCATGGAGCTGCATTGTGCCATGCTTGGGTAAATATCAGCTAATATAAATTTAAAATATATTTGTAATATCTATTGCCGATAGAGATGAGCGATAATGTTAATTTGCTATCGCAGTGACAACTTCGACTGTGACTCGTTATTTTTAAATACTCGTGGCAAGATTTATCTATATATCGCCCATCAACAATTGACGGCAAGCGGCTTCTCTGCCAAGATTATCGATATTTTCGATAGGCGCCTACGCAGCAAAATAAAAGTATGCTTGAACATATGTAGATACATATGTGGATGTGTGTATATTTTACCCATAAATTAGATGCTATACCTTTTTTTTAATAAAGAGAATGATGCGCTATCGAAATTTTCGATACACCCAACTTGCAGCAAATAAAATGAAAAGGATTATACATGTAGAAAAATATGGGAATTTACATACATTGTATAGAAAACTTGCGATTTAAGAACATTTTCGTTTTATATTTTTTTATGTATGGAATACATAAATGTTATTTATATTTTTCTTTAAAGTTATAATTGAACCGTATAAAAGTAGATAATGTACTTTACATTTGAATTAAACATAATTACAAAATACATTTAAAAAAAAAAAACTAAACTAATTGTAGTCGTTCTATTACTGAATGGTTACTTAAAATGGATGGTTTATGGATACTTAAGTGTGTATATATGTATTTAATTGTAGAAGCGATTTTTCTGAATATGTATTTGTGTGTTTTTTACCATCTTTCTTATCTAAACATTAAGAGTACACATTAAGCAGCTTCGCCATTGCTGTTAGTGGATGATGCATCCGGTTTTAGATTCTCATCATTGACACTGCCACTTACACTGGCGGGACTAGCCGCAGCTCCATTACCAGCACTATTGGGAGTGCTGACAACGCCAGTGGCGGCACCACCCAGGGTGCCACCTGTACCACTGCTATTGGGGGAGCTGCTGTTGCCATTACCTGTGTGCCAGGTGAGACGCTCCTCGTAGAATTGTATGACAACTTGTGGGCATCTGACGTTGGCCAATTTGGCAGGCACTAAATCGGCATGATCACTGCCTTTCCATTTCATAAGAAACATGAGGTGGCCCGATGAGTCAGTGGCGCCTAGTATTTTAGAGGGCTCCAGGCCGCGATCAAACCCTATGAGCTTTTTTTGTTCGTCGCTTTCGTCTTCCATAAATGATTTGCGCTTGCTGCGTATTGAGTCGGGCGCGGATGATGTCGATAAACGTTTTTTAGCTTCCTTTTTGTTGTTTTTTAGTGATTCCTCAAAGGCAGCTATCAAATCTGGACAATCGAGATTTTCAACCGGCTCCCAAGTATTTTCACTGCGCGGATACCCTTTCCATTTAAGATAATATTCCGTGCGACCGTTTACGGTGCGTTTGTCTTCCACGCGTTCCACTGAGAATTCAGCCATTGGTGTTTACCGTAACGTATTTTATTGTTGTATATTAGTTATACCGGCAATTTCTATTTTTTTTTTGTTCTATTTTGCTGCAAGTTCGTTTACTTATAAATTGTTTGCACTAAGAAATGTGCAGAACACACGGCAAAAATCTGCTGCATTTACTTGTCTCTTTGCCTGTGTTCGGCCTTGCGTGTTTATGTATGTGTAAGAATGGCTTTTACAGGGTTGCATTCATGGCGATTGTTATCGTCATGCAAGTTTGTCGTCAAGTGCTGCTAAAGACGGAACTTACTAAACTCAGCTGTTTAGTTGTTGGCATGTGTTTCACATGCATGACAATTTTGCGCTTTCATTTTTAATTTCAATTGTTTTAAATACTGATAGAAAACTGGATAATAATTTTGCAGAAGCTATAAAAAATTAATAAACAAAATGGGTGAGTTTGTTGCTGAAATGCAGGAGCGGCTGCTGCCGGAGTATGAGCAGTTGCTACACTATCACATCTGTACGCCAGAGCAAGTCAGGTAAGCAGCAGCTAAAAGATTTAAATAAATGCAAAACTAATTAAATAACCCATCTTATGCTTGCAGAGAGTGCATACGCACACGCGAACGCCTACAGCTTAAGATTACACAGAGCCATACCGCCATAAGTGACTATATCAATTATATTGTCTATGAGAAGCAAATGTATCAAATGATAGCAGAAAAAGAGAAAATTACAGGAGTTAAATTCAGCGGCTTAAAATCTGCCATAGCGACACGTATTATACGCCTACATCGTGAAGTTGTCGCAAAATTTTCTTATGATGAGCGTCTATGGAATAGCTTTATTCGATTTAGCAAGAAATCAACGCCTCAAGAAGTGGCTGGCATTTACGAGAACATGCTGTCGGTAGGTGCTATAAACAACATATAAATGTTTTAAAATTAATTGTGTTTATTGCAGTATCACGGTGATAAGCCAGAAGTTTGGGTAAACGGTGCTCTATGGCTCTATGAATACAATCGTATGAATATAAAGCGCGTTAGAGAGTTGCTTTTGCGTGGCTTGCAGCGCCATCCCACATCTGAATCCTTGCACAAATGCTTCTTCGATATAGAGCTTAAAGAGGCCGCTTTGTCGGATAGTACTCGCAATATAGGCGATAATACTTTCTCAGAACAAGACTGTGCCATAGAACGCGTGGACGCCATTTATCGCAACAGTCTTGCCAATATAACACATGTTGAGTACTTCGTTAAACTGTTGGAAAGCTGCATTGAGCACAGCAAATTTACGGCCAAGCTGCAACGACAAATCATTGATGACATGCAGGAAAAATTCGCACGTGAGCCAGTTCTATGGCATACGCTGGCTCAGCGTGAGTTGCACGGCTATCATCTGTCCGATTTGCGAAATCTGGAAAAAACCCAGCGGGAGCAACCGCAAAATAAACCATCTAATAGCACTGAAGACGATGCAGCGCCCGTGCTAGACGATTTTGAAAAACAATCAGACAGCGAGCAAGCTAAGAAGCCACGCCTTCAGACGCCCAGCGTGTGGCAGCCACGTACACTTAAACGACGAATTGAACTTTGTGTGGCCGTTTATAAGACTGCGGTACAGGTATTGCAAAGCCAAGAAATGTGGTGCCTATATATTGATGCCATGCTTGCGCTAAACAAAGACAACACAACGGCACGCTCACTCAAGCAAACATGCCTAATGACCGCTTTGCAGGAGGGCCATCAGTCAAAGCTAATGCACATTGAGCACTATATAACCTTGCATGATATACTCTCTACTAATCCAAATGGCGGCATTGTAGCTGCACGCATTTTTAGCGAGGCTCTCGAGCACGATCCTTCGCTACGTATGTACGAGCTGCTGCTCGCTACGCACATACTCAACGACAATGAGCCTCACGTTTATGAGTTATTTAATAAAGCTCGCAAGGCATTGGCCAATACTTCTGTGCCCATATGGAATCGTGTCATTGCCTATTATAGGGCACGCAATGATGCATCCAGCAAGCACCGCCTGGAACAAATTTTTTCACAAGCTTGCTCAGAAACCAGTCAAGAGTTCGCCCAACTACGCTGCGACTATTTACGCTATTGTTGGCATGATCAATCGCCGGGCATGGCGCGTCAGGAGTATAAGAGGCTAGCATTGCAGCCGCCTATATCCCTGCAGCTGCACCGGCAGATGGCCGAACTAGAGGCGGGATTGGTAAGTATTATCATTATAAGTATTTAAATATTTATACATTATTTTGGAGGGTGGCAAACACACGAGACAGCTAGACAAGTTATTTTAACTTGTTCTTTTTTATGAGAACCATTTGCTTCATATCCACCATTCTTGACAAACTCATTTCCTTATAGAAGCAATTACAACCTTGTACGAGCTTAAAACAATAAATATTCTCTCTCGCTCAAACGAATATTATGCTACACCCAGTGTTGCCATTTAAGCTTTTTCCCGCTAGATTGAGCTCTTTTTAATACCCGAGATTTCGGGAAAACCTTGAAAACAGCGTGCAGCGCGAATCCTAGCTTTTTTGGAAAATATATATAATCAGGCCTGTTCTAGTTTCCGACTCGGAAAATTCCGAACGATCGAAGTTATTCCAAGCATTGGCTTTCTAGTTTCCGTGTCACTTCGAAACATAACGGCTACGTTTTACTGTTGATATGATAACATTCGAAACAACAGCTGTGTTTATGTTTGCGCGCGCAGTAATTTGAATTTATTTGTGGAATATCAAATTTAAATTGCTTTCAAAGCCATAGCCAATGTTTTTTGGTTGGACTTAGGCAAGAAGAAAATGCGTTGTTGAATGTTTTCTTCTTGCCAGTGGAATCTATGCAAAAGACCAAAAACAAAAAGCGAATCTGTGCGCGATTCCCTCTTTGCCTCGACCAGCAGCAGATATGTTATCGCTGCAACGCTATATTTATCGATATTTGTGCTGCCACTTTACCCACATTAAATATGAAAATAATTGTTTTTCACTATTTTTACACATTCATGGGACTCAAAACTACTTATTTCATAGCAGCAATATAATTTTATAAATTATTTCACTTATACAAATGGCTGTTAAACACAAAACATTTTTCGCAATTACATTTTAGCCGTCCGGCAACATCTAACTTTATGAACATAACCTATGTATGCACCTTCGTTATTTTCCGAACGCATTTGTTTTATGAATGCAAATTAATACATCCTTTGCCAATGAATACTGCATTGTCCTTGTAAAACATTAAAGATTTATATAAAATATATTTCGCTGATAAACCATTCTGATTTCTAAGGATTTAACAAATGGTTCGGAAACCAGAACACCAAAACCATTCCATTCCGACATTCGGAATCGGAAACCATAACAGGCCTGAATAACATGTGTGCGACTCTATTCAGCCAAGCTTATATAAAAAGTGAATCAGTGTCTCGTGCTTTCTGATTTGCGGGCTCAGAGAGATCCGGATAACGGGACTGCGCCTTGCCTGACCTTTTAATTGTTGGATCATGAGAGCAAATGAGAGATTATGCACGGCCAAACAAACAGCAAACACAAACTCTTATTCAAATGAAGTGTGTACAGTGTTTTGATAGTTGGCACATTTCAGTTCAATTTATATCATTTACACACGCCAAAAATGTGCAATTGCACTACGAACTATAATACATATACTTACAAAAGGTACAACAAGGGGGGACTTGGCAGCGTGAAAAAGTACTTCTTCCACTGTTCTTTTTCACGCAGAAGTGCATCCCAAAATTTTACAAAATTTTTCCTTGCGTTTTAACTTAGGGATTGCCTATATCAAAGAACTGTTGTTCTCGAACATAGTTGGCACGTACTTTTTCATGTGGTTTGCTTTGTGAATCGCTCGGGCTTCCTTTCTCATTTCTCATTCTGAGAGAAGTGTGCTAGAAGCAGTATGCAAGAAGTGATAACGGCACGTACTTTTTCATGTGGTTTGCTTTGTGAATCGCTCGGGCTTCCTTTCTCATATCTCATTCTGAGAGAAGTGTGCTAGAAGCAGTATGCAAGAAGTGATAACGGCACGTACTTTTTCATGTGGTTTGCTTTGTGAATCGCTCGGGCTTCCTTTCTCATTTCTCATTCTGAGAGAAGTGTGCTAGAAGCAGTATGCAAGAAGTGATAACGGCACGTACTTTTTCATGTGGTTTGCTTTGTGAATCGCTCGGACTTCCTTTCTCATATCTCATTCTGAGAGAAGTGTGCTAGAAGCAGTATGCAAGAAGTGATAACAAAACAAATACTGCACAAGCAACTGACAAGGAAATAAACCATAAAAACAAATGTGAAGCAGAAAAAAATTAATAAAGAAGCAGGGTTCGTTTTATTTTATTTTAATTTTTTTGCTGGCTTTTGTTCTGAGCCCGAGCTCTGTACAAAATGAGCCCGAGCCACTACACTGTACACTAAGTGTAAAAGGGTATTTAAAATATAATACATTTTTTTTGTTATGCTCATTTTATTTAATACCTGTACACAAAGTGTAACAGACAAAAGGTGGCCTGGCAGACCAAATGTTTCATGGTAAAAACCCTGCAGGAAAGTATACTATTTCGGAACCACTTTTCAACCAGAAAAAAGGATGATTTTATGATCCATAACGAGTAAATGGGCAATGACAACTTACCAGTTGGGGGTGTATTTGCGCTATGGAAGCATACTAGTACGAAATCAATCACTTTTTAACCAGGAAAAGAGGATGTAATTATGGTCCATTACTAGTATTTTTGTTTGAAGCCAAGTGGTATGTTTAACACGGGGCTGTCATAAGAACTGGTTTCAAATGGTATGAAACTTGTAAATGGGGAATGGCTAAATACCAGTTCGGTGTGTATTGTTGCAAACCACTACAGGTACTTGTGGAATGCTCCTTATATCTATCATATCGGTAGGAATTAAGCGTATTCCGCACGTGAATAAAACAATTGTAGTGTTCTTTTAAAATTATATTCTATCCATTTATTTAGACTTTATTCAAAACATTTTATGTTTTAATTGATTAAAATTTTTGTACATTTTTTTCTTGTCACTTACGGTTTACTCGGCATCTTGACTTGAAGCACTGAAAATAAAAAACAAGCAAATTTGAAATATACTTTTTACATACAAATGGATTGTTTAAAAGAATAAATAATATATAGACACCATTTACTTACTAAATGGAAGAGCCAGCATATAAAACAATTTTAATGTACTTAGTATGTACATATGTTTGTATTTTTGGCTTACCTTATTATCTGAAAACACTCCAACTTTCCAAATTCATCTGCGTAAAATAAAATTGCTTTAGTAAATTATATAATAAATTAATGTTGAGTTAAAAACACAAAATACTACCAGCACTTACCAATTTCGCACTTTACACTGACGCCTAATGACGTATATTTTGTGCAGCATTCTTTTTTTTTCGTGTGTATACACAAATTTCTTCAATTTACACAAACAACAACAGTTAAAGAGCTGAAAACCCAACGTGCTAAGACTCTTTCGGAGAAATTGAGCGAACACAAATAAACAGTGAGAGCGCCGAGTACAGCGCGCTCTCCGTAACTGTTTTCTCCTATCCCTCCATAATACTTTTTTGAACCAGTCCGCTACTACTTGACTACAACTGTAATTACAACTAGTTGAAGCTGTTACTAGAAGATCGATTTTTGTTATGCTCATTTTATTCATGCTCATTACACCCTGTACACAAAGTGTAACAGAAAAAAGGTGGAGTGGCAGACCAAATGTTTCATGGTCAAAGCCCTGCAGGAAAGTATACTGTTTCGGAACCACTTTTTAACCAGAAAAAAAGGATGATTTTATGATCCATAACGAGTATTTTTGTTTGAAGCCAAGTGGTATGTTTAACACGGAGCTGTCATAGGAACTGGTTGCGAGTGGTATGAAACTCGTAAATGGGCAATGGCAACATACTAGTGGGGGTTGTATTTGCTCTATGAAACCTTACTAGTACTAAATCACTTTTAAACCAGAAAAAGAGTATGTAAATATGGTTCAATACTAGTATTTTTGTTTGAAGCCAATTGGTATGTTTAATACAGGGCTGTCATAGGAACTGGTCGCGAGTGGCATAAACCTAGTAATTGGGTCATGGGTGCATACCAGTTCGGTGTGTATTGCTGCAAACCACTAGAGGTACTTGTGGAATGCTTCTAATATCTTTCATATCGGTAAAAATTCAGTGTATTCCACCCGTGAATAAAACAAGCAGTATTCTATAAAAATTATATTTCATCCATTTATTTTGACCTTATTCATAATCATTTTATTCTTTAATTATTTAAAATTTGATTATAAAATTTATATATTTTCTTATCACTTACGGTTTGCACCTTGACTTAAATCATTGAAAATAAAAAACAAGCAAATTTGAAATATACTTTTTTACATACAAATGTGTAAAAGAATAAATTTTAGACACCATTTACTTACTAAATGGAAGTGTCAACATATCAAACAATTTTAATGTACTTGGTATTCACATATGTATGTATGTATGTTATTTTGGCTTACCTTATTCTCTGAAAATACTCCAGCATTCCAAATTCATCTAATGTTGAGTTCAAAACACAAAATATTACCAGCACTTACCAATTTCGCGTAGCTTAACACTTTGCACGCCTAATGGCGCATATTTTGTGCAGCAGCATTTTTTATGCTGTTTGTCATTTGCATGACCAAGGTATATGAATTACAAGGTATGTGCCATCTGCTGCATACCTTGTAATTCATATACCTTGGCAGATACCATACCTTGGAATTCATATACCTTGGTCATGCAAATGACAAACAATAAAATGAATGCTGCTTAAATTCAAAATTGCTTTTAATGTAACTTAAGGGAATCTTTTGAATTTGCCGATTTATAATATTTTGACTTTTTTCTTTTGATTTTCAACAAATGAATTTTTGGCATTTGGAAGGACTACACAATTAAAATTTTGAAGGTGGCCAACTTTTACAGGTTCAATTGCATTGGTAAAATTCAATAATCGCTCAAAAAGTAGCCAACTTACACGATATGCGGTGCAAGTTAGGCAGGTAAAAATTTGAGTTTTTGTACTAAAATATTTTGTTTTCGCTGAAGTGTCCAACTTAAGGAGGTGGCCAACTTTGCAGGTTTGACTGTATATACAAATATCATCAATTTACACAAACAACAAAAGGCAAAGAGCTGGAAAAAACCAAACGTGCTAAGACTCTTTCAGAGAAATTGAGCGTACACGAATAAACAGTGAGAGCGTCGAGTACAGTGCGCTCTTCGTAACCGTATTTTTTCCTATCCCGCCACAATCTTTTTTTAAAACAAAACCGTTACTACTTGACTACAATTGAAACTAGTCGAAGGGATTACTAGTAGACCAATTTCCTGCAGGGTAGGCAGTGCACACAAAACTGTTTGCACACATGTTCGTGACTCTCGCTAATATCTTGTGTGACGGTCCGCATTTTGATCGCAAAACACCCGCTGCAAAGCTAGTATGCGATTGTTTTGCGAGCCAACACTGTAAGACTCGTTTTTTGCTCATTTTCGAGATTTTCTCTAACGGCACGTTAGATTAACGTTAATTCACTAAAAAAAATTTTTAATTTCCTAAGCTGCAAAAAAAAAATTATATTTCAAGGCTTGACATTAGTTCAGCGATATCGATGTTGCCTTCAAAACATTTACTATAATGCGCAATGAGTTATTGTAATAATGCATAATGTGCGTTGTTCACAAACTGTACTGCGCAATTGGTTCGACAGTGATTTTGAAAAAGCTACCTAGCAGAAAGAAGCTTTTGAAAGCTTTATTCTGCCAGCGCTCTGCAAATCATGTGCATGAATACCAAAATTTTCGCAGTTGCCAATGGCAACTTTATGCCGACCCCTGGTCTAGACCATGGAATAATAATACTGTGGTCGAGAATCTAGAATATAGTGGAATAAAACCATTTTTAAGCTATGGCAACTCCGGCCGTTGTTGCTGTTTATACTCTGTACACAAAACGTAAAAGGGTATTATAGGTTTGTGCAATGTATGTAACAGGCAGAAGTAGGCGTGGCAGACCATATGTTCCATGGGCAAAAATGATCAGAAGCAATAGTCGAGTCGATATAGCCATTTCCTTCTGTCCGTCCTTCCTTATGAACGTCGAGATCTCAGCCACAACAAAAGATGGAGGCACAAAAGTTTACCAAAAGATGCGCATTTCATCAAAGCCGATAAAGTTTGTCGAATCATGTCGATATCTTCCACCCTTTCCCAGTGAGAGATTTTCGCGGTTTACACCAATACCATAAAAGTTATACAAAAGAAACTTGGCACAGGTATGCGTAGTGTTGCATGTGCTGTGTAAAAATTATTAAAATCGGATAGAAACTTTAAAAGACATAGGTAATAATGTAGCAATTTTAGGCCCCTCCTATACACGTCAACAACATTTTACTTTTTACAGCAATGTAAAGGTTAACATTTAAGTTAGCCACCAAATTTTGCACCAAGCCAGCTTATAAGCTTATAAACCAAACATTGACATTTTTCCGAATCAACACCCCACCTCCGGCAGTCCAGTTACCTTAATAATTTGCACAGAAACTCGATTTTCACGGGAAAAATAGGTTCAGGGTATTCCACTGTCTGCATCAAATTTTTATTTTTTTTGTAAAACAATTGGTCAGTATTGCTGGAGAGTTGCCATAGCGAAAAAAGGCACTGCCAGGTGCACTAACTACTAAGCTATGCTGCGTGACGGCTACGGAATTTTTCAATTGCTACGGCTCCCGATAGCAATATGGTCGTAGCCGCTCGTTTGCTATTTGCAATAGCAAAGTGTTTGGAGTTTTACTTATCCGCAAAAAAGTATTGCGACTGGCCAAAAAACTAAAATCTCTAATCTTATGTTTTTCGACGATTTAAGCACTCTGACAACTTTTCCGGCGATTTAGCGATGTTTTTGTGTTGGGCAAGTCTTCAAAGTGTATCCTATTGAATTTGATCAATCTAGTCGCTATAGTTGGGTCGCCAGAGGAATAATATGAGTAAATAATTTTCGAAGTATTTTTTTTTCATTTTTTTGTTGTTTTAATTTCTCCTAGCTAATTTCGGTTGTTTTGATAAACGTGCGAAAAAGCCTGAGTTGGCTACCAACTGTTTATTTTACTTATGCTTATGCTCTTAATAGTTCAAAGCAGAATCAATAATGCGAATCTTTGCTGCAATAAGGTTATAGTCAGAGTTGATGTTGACCCCTCTGAACGTACGAAATCGAGCACACTGGATACATGATGCTCTCTCTTCCAACCTTTCCATTAAAATCGCCTAACACGATTTTAACATCACGCGCTGGGCAGCGGACAGACTCCAGTCTATCATAGAACGCATTCTTGTTCGCATTGTCCTTGTCCTCCGTCGGCGCGTGCCCACAAATTACGCTGATGCTGAAGCATTTAGCCTTGATGTGGATTGTTGCCAGCCTTTCGTTCACTGGTATGAACCGGGAGGCACAGTTGCGTAATCTCTGGCCAACAACAATTCCGCTTTCAAATTCGTGCCGCTTCGCATGGCAGCTGTAGTAAATGGCGCAGTCTGCTTCCTCGCAGCAGCCCTGCCCTTTCCACCGCATCTCCTGGATGGCGGTAACATCTGCTCTGCACATTCTGAGCGCATCCGCCAATTGGGTAGAGGCAGCACCCAAATTAAGGGTCCGGACATTCCAGGTGCATACCCTCAAATCATAATCCTTTATACGTTTGCGTGGGTCGTCAGCTTTGGGGGTATTCCTATCCGAGGCAGGTTTTTCATCTTTCATGGGGGGGGAGGTTTTTACGCGGCGGACCCCAAACGCAAATTGGCTCACTACCCTAACACCGGGTGGCGATTAGAGCAGCTATCCAGGGGACACTACGTGGAGGTGGTGCGTCAACTTGGTTAAAGCAGAGACAGGTATCACCCTGACCATTCCCCAGTGAATGGCGATCAGAAGC